>CM035415.1:108855031-109077531 GCA_020310875.1 Ceratopteris richardii
AGTTTGAGAGGATTGAACTTGAGTTTGAGTTTCAATTTAACTTGGAAATAGAGAGAGTCCCTAACCTGTATTCAATTTGGAGTCCAAATTAAGTTTGAGTTTCTATTCAACTTTGAGTAGCATAAATTCAAGTTTAGAGTGAAACCTCTATTCAACTTGAAGTTAGTGAAGCTATAACCTTTGTGTGTATTGTATACACAAAAATACACACATAGAAAGATATACATAGTAGCATTTATGTATGTATACTATATATGTTGTTTGAGCCAGAAGGGTCAAATTTCAGCCAGTATCAACTTTGTGCATCTATGTCTGCATCTATGCGAGCTCGTGTTGGTAGAGTGTGTGCATGTACATGAACCTCGACATAGGTCCTTGACCTTCACTAGAGTTTTTAGTTTGCTCGTAACTCTGTTTGGAGCCACGACTGGTGCAAAAGGAGGCATAGTAGGACATTACAACACTTGTGTAAAAATTGTTGGTTGCACTATTATGAGAAGTTCCAATTCTCACATGGAAGTTGAATAAAGTGAATTATATTCGCGATCTAATACACTATTAATTTGTCTATGGGAAGCCACCTTTATCTTACGAAATGAAGTCCTCAATTCAAAGTTACATGGGTTTCCGTTTTCATCATGTTGTATATATGAGAGGCTCAAACTTAAGTTTGAGCCTTTAAATATGATATCAGGTTCGAACTTAAGTTCGAACCTCTGAATTTTGATTTTGTTGTCTCACATTATATGAGGCTCGAACTTAAGTTCGAGCTTTTGAATCATATCAAGTAGTTTGTTGAGTTACATGATATGAACTTACGCTTGAGCCTCTCAACTTTTCCAATAAAAAGACGAGTATTTTTAACTCAAATCTATTTTGAAATTTGAACAAAAGATGCTCGAACTTAAGTTTTAGCCTTTTAAATTGAGAGGCTCAAACTTAACTTCAAGCCTCTAAATATGATATGAGCCTTGAACTTAAGTTCGAGGCTCTGAATTTTGATTTTGTTTTGTCACATAATATGAGGCTCGAATTTAAGTTCAAGATTTTGAATCATATCAAACAATCTATTGGGTTATATGATACGAAATGAAGTTTGAGCCTCTCAACGTTTCCAACGAAAAAGGCGCTCGAATTTTTAACTCAAATTTAATTTGAAATTTGAGCAAAAGACTCTCAAATTTAAGTTCGACCCTGTTTAGTTGAACACTCTCCTCTATTCAAGTTGGGATCTAACAAGCTTGAACTTAAGTTTGAGCCTCTGATCAAGTTCAAATTCATTAAGTCAAAACTTAAGTTTGAGAGTTAGAGAGGATTGAACTTGAGTTTGAGTTTCAATTTCACTTGGTAATAGAGAGAGTAGGAGCCTATATTTAATTTGGAGTCCAAATTAAGTTTGAGTCTCTATTCAATTTTGAGTATCATAAGTTCAAATTTAAAGTGCAACTTGTATTCAACTTGAAGTCAATGAAGCCTACTGTATACAAAAAAAAATACACAAACGCAAAGATATGCATAACAACATTTATATATGTATACTATATATGCTATTGGAGCTTTGAGCCAGAAGGATCAAATTTTAGTTTGAGCCTCTATTTAACTTTGGGGTTTGACCCTTTATACAATTTGGAGTCGCACTTAAGTTTGAGCCTCTATTCAACTTTGTGACGATAAGTTCAAATTTATAGTGGAAACCTCTATTCAACTTCAAGTCAGTGAAGCTAAAATTAAGTTTGGATATTGATTCAAGTTGGAGTTTAAGATTCTATTGACCTTGGAATCGAAGAGGCTGAACGTAAGTTTGAATCTCATGCTCGAATTTAATTTTGAGCCTCTATTTAATTCGGATTTAGAGAAGCTTGAACTTAAGTTCCAGTCTTTATTCAACTAAGAGTGAGAAAGGCTAAAACTTAAGTTCGAGCATGTTAAGTTCAACACTCTCTTGGATCCAAAAAGGACTTACAGATTCAAACTCAAGTTCGAGCCCGTGAGTCATATCAAGTTTGGGATTGTTGGCTCATATGATATGAGGCTCCAACTTAAGTTCGAGCCTCTCAAGTTTTCTGGCAAAAATAGGCTTCAACTTAAGTTCGAGCCTCTCAAGTTTTATGGTAAAAACACTAATATTTTTAACTCAAATCTTCTTGCATCTACAAAAGCTAAGCCTCTGAATCATATGAGTTGAGTTATGAAGCTCATACTTTTTCAGCTTTTCCAAAATTTGTTAGAACTTAAGTTCGAGCCTCTTAACTCATGAATCCAAAAGAGCTAAGAGGCTTGAACTTAAGTTCGCACCTTTAGAATCATATCAAGTTTGAGCCTTCACATGATATGAGACTCGAACTTAAGTTCGAGCCCATGAATTTTATGTTGTGTCACATAATATGAGGCTCAGACTGCTTTGAATCATGTCAAGTCTCAATTTGTTTAGTTACAAATGAGGCTCGAACTTAAGTTCGAGCCTCTAAGCTTTTTCAACAAACATGATAGTATTTTTAACTTGAATCTATTTTGAAATTTTAATAAAAGACGCTCGAACTTAAGTTCGAGCCTACTATTACGTTGAATACTCTCTTACATCCAAAAGAACTAACTGAAGGTGAAACTTAGGTTTGGATGTCAATTCAAGTTGGAGTTTAAAATTGAATGTCTGTTGAACGTAGAGTCGGCCCATGAATTTTATGTTGTGTCACATAATATGAGGCTCGGACTGCTTTGAATCATGTCAAGTCTCAGTTTGTTTAGTTACAAATGAGGCTCGAACTTAAGTTCGAGCCTCTAAGCTTTTCTAACAAACAGGATAGTATTTTTAACTTGAATCTATTTTGAAATTTTAATAAAAGATGCTCGAACTTAAGTTCGAGCCTATTACATTGAATACTCACTTACATCCAAAAGAACTAACTGAAGGTGAAACTTAGGTTTGGATGTCGATTCAAGTTGGATTTTAAAATTGAATGTCTATTGAACGTAGAGTCAGAGAGGTTTGAACTTAAGTTTGAACCTCTATTCAATGTGCAGTCTGAAGGGCTCAGACTAAATCTATTCAAGTTGGAATCTAACAAGCTTGAACTTAATTTTGAGAATCACAGAGGATTAAACTTTAGTTTGAGAAACCCAAACTTAAGTTTGTAAATAAGATAGGATTGAAATTCAAACTATGAACTTCAGTTTGAATTTCATTTCAACTTGGATAGAGAGAGTTTGAGCTTGTATTCAATTTGGAGCCTCTGAATCATATCAAGTTCGAGATTGTTTGGTCACATGATATGAGGCTCAAACTTAAGTTCGAGCCTCTCAGCTTCTCCAAGAAATAGATTGATATTTTTAACTCAAATCTACAAGAGCTAAGCCTCTGAATCATATCGATTTGAGCCATTTAGGTTCAAGAGGACTAATATCTTCTTGCATCTACAAGGGCTAAGCCTCTGAATCATATGAAGTTGAGTCTGTTATGGCAAATGAAATGAAGCTCAAACTTTTTCAACTTTTCCAAAAGTTGTTGGAAAGTAGCCTCTTAACTCATGCATCCAAAAGAGCTAATAGGCTTGAACTTAAGTTCAAGCCTTTGAATGGAAGAGGATCAAAAGCTGAAAAGTTTAAGCCTCTGAAAGATGAACAAAATATGCTCGATCTTAAGTTCGAGCCTCTTAACTCTTGCAAGAGATATCCGGGTCGAACTTAACTTCAAACCTTTGAATCATATCAAGTTTGTTCACATGGCCCATGAGTTTTGAGTTTGTTTTGTCACATAATATGAGGCTTGAGGCTCAAACTTAAGTTCGAGCCTTTTAATCATATCAAGTTTCAGTCTATTGAGTTAGATGATATGAGTTTGAGCCTCTTAGCTTTTCCAGCAATAAGAATTGAATCTCTCTTGAACTTAGAGTTGAAGAGGCTCAAACTCAAGTTTGAAGCTCTATTCAATGTGCAGTTTGAAAGGCTCGAACTTAAGTTTGAGCCTCTATTCAATTTGGAATAGAAGAAGCTCAAAATTAAGTAAGCCAAACATGATAGTATTGTACAACTAAAATACACACATACAAAGACATACATAATATCATTTCAGGGATGGTTTGAGTGCCTCTTAACATGCTAGCATCAAAATGAAGTTAGAGATTTTTATTCTTGTAGTTTCCTTGATTCAATTGATTATTTTTACAATAATTATTGAAAGAATGATCAATTGAATAGCATTGTTAATTTCTCATTTATTCTTTACAGGCAAAATCAAGATGGCAACAAAGCAAACTATATCTAGTCAACTTGAAGAAAGAGAAAAGTGGAAAGGAAAGAGAGTCATCTTGTTGGATCATGGAAAGCGTGAAAGATTTGCAACTGCTATTGTTTTATTGGTAAATCCATGGGATTCTATAAATTGCAAAGAGTTGGGAGAAAGTTGCCTAGGTGTTATTATGGATGAAACTGTGGATCCATCAACTTTGGATTCAACTTTGAAATTGGTCAGTTGGCCTATACTCCAAATCATTACAGAAGATGGTGAGCCTATGATACAAAAATTAGGCTTTAACTCATTGTATGACATTGAAGATGATCATTGCAATGGTGTTGAGGATGTGGATCTTGAAGCTGGAGAGAATCCAAATTTTTGCTTTATGTCATCATACAACATCGATGATGACAACATCGATGATGACAACATTGATGATGATTATTGCAATGGTATTGAAGATGTAGATGTTGATAAGAATTATTCTCATGCAATTGATATTCAACGTTGTTTTGATGATATACAAGTTGTTTCTCCTCTTTGAATGGAATGAGATCAACAAGAGCATTTTCATATGGAAAATAGTAACTGTGGATATTTTGAAGTGAACCAAAAAAAAAGAAGTTACATCCACAAGGTTAGAAAAAGTACTACATTGGCTCCTAATAAGAGATGCTCATTTGAGAGAATTCAGATGGTTTCAATGCATGATTGTTGTGAACAGAGATGTTGTCAAGTAGCTAGTAGGGCTAAAATAATGGATGTAAGATTAAACTTTTGGGGACAATGCTATTCAGATAGATGCAAATATGTATTGGATTGCATGAATATGGTGTACAAAGGTAACTGTGTGAACTCAAGTCAGCGCTTGAGTTTTAATTTCATGTTTGATGCAAAAGAAGTATGTATCAAGGCATGGTATTTAATTCATGGTATTGGAAAGAGCTCATTTTATAGGCTACGAGAAAAGTTTCTACTTGGTCAAAAGGTATCCATTCATGGGAATAATGGAATACTTAGAAAAAGTATCAAACATGTAGAAATAGCAAAAGCTTTGATACATGATTTCATTGATAATAATGCAAATCAAATGCCACAAGTTGAGAACATGTACTAATGGTTCTCGTGAAACACAAAGAGTGCTTCCATCACATTATAAACAAGTGGATATTCTTCGAGAGGTGAATATGACATTAGAGAGTTTGGGATATAATAAATTATCTCAACCAACATTTTCAAGAATGTGGAATACAGAATTTAGAACAGTTTCTTTATCAACATCAAGTACGTTCTCCAAATGTGACTTTTGTACAGGAATAAAAGCAAAGTTACAATCTACTAAAAACCATGAAGAACGTGCAAGATATTTAGCACAAAGAAGATCTCATATGCTATGTCAAATGAGTTGTAGAAATGTATATTATGCTTGGAGAGTTTCCTGAGAATTATTTCCAGATAAATATTTATGCATTATTCATGATAAAATGGATCAAAGTAAAACAAATATACCACAGATTAGACCAGTTCCAAAATCTCTTAATGGCATTGAGAGATTACCAATATCTTTAACAAGAATGCTTACTCATGGACATGGACAATGTGCTTATGGTCATTTTGCTTTAGGATTATGGCCCGGTGATCCAAATTTCACAATTGCATCTATTTCAATGTGTTTAAGAAACTTAGAAAAAAAACATAGTAAGTTGTATGGAGATTTGGGATTGAAGAGTTCTGGTGTGAATTACACAAAGAGTCTATTTGATTCTTTGTTGTGGCCTGATGCACTTTATCATCCTATGGATGTATTAAAGGAGCAAATTTTATATAACAATGTAACACAATGTAATATTACATGTGAAAATCAAAGTAATTCATTCAAGGAATTACCTAGAACATTATTTTTGCAACTTGATAATTGTGGTTCAGAAAATAAGAATCACTATGTCTTTGCATATTTGTCTTTGTTAGTTGCTAATGGGATATTTGATATGGTGCAACTTGGATTCCTTATGGTTGGACATACACATGAGGATATTGATGCTTTATTTAGTTACTTTTCAAAAAAGCTCAAAAAATAATCTATTTTTTGTTTTCCACATCTTATGAGAACTTTTAATGAATGTTGCAGCATGCATCCGACAACTTTTCTTATACAGAAAGTACCAGATTTCAAAAATTTTGTCAAAGGGTACTTAAATGATGGAGCAGATACTCTTATTGGGCATTCGAAACCATTGCAGTTCAGATTCTACATGAGTCAAGGGGTGCCCTTGATGCAATATAAATTGCATCCAAAAAATATTGATTGGTTACCTGCAAATGGTATAGGGCTATGGAAGAAAAATGAAGATGGCATATCGAAGCTTCCTGAAGGCATTCCAAAATTATTGCCTAGTGAGTATATGAAGGATAATGAAAGGGTCATGGAAGGACTTTTGAGATATGCCAATTGGTGGAAAATGCATCTAGAAGAGAAGGGGGATAACTCAGATTATGGGAAATGGATTAATCCGGTACTTACTTATTGGAAAAACCTTATGGAGGTTTTGAAATCTCAAATAATATGGAAGGCTACATTTTATCATGATTTTTGGCCAAAAAGTGGATGCAAAACATTTGGATCTTCAAATCTTGTGCAAGATAATACATTTGATAATGAAGATGCAGATGAAAATGATGTACACTTTTGTGGTCCATTGCGTAACAAACCAGCAAAGGAATTCGATCCATGCCTTGATGTGAGAAAATGAGACTTCATTCTCATAGAACCATGTGATGTAATGTACCCTGTGTGGCTTGGCATGACGAAAACTGAAGTTAATCAAACTAGAGAATCAGAAACATATCTTAAGGTTCAGATACAATATTGGATACCTATTTCAAAAAGGAAAAACATCAGTGATGAAGAACTATATAGGGATTGTTGGACAAAATTTTGGAGAGAAAATATTGCTGATCCTCAACGTTGGGAGAATACTTCTTCCATTCTTTGGGCTTGGATACCAAAAGGTGTGAACAAACCAAATAAAACCAAAATTCCAACAACAGTGATATCGAAGGTAAAACAAAGCCAAGGGAAAGAAAATGAAGTATTCGAACATTTGAGCTACTTCTCTAATGAAAATGATTGTAATCTGTAATTCAATTGTAATACCTCTAATGAAGATTATTGTAATTTGTAACTCAATTATAATAGCCTATGTGTTTTATTTTGTAAATCATCCCAAGCTTGCGTTTTCTTTTGCTTTGCTAACTTTTTATGTTGCAGGAATTAATGTCAACTAGATGGCTTTGCTAACTTTTTGTGAAGGAAATAATGTTGACTAGATGGCTCATTAGCACCAATGTTGTTCACTACAAAGGGATAGTATTGACTACATTCAATTAGAGGGATTATTATTATGTATTTAATTTATTTCGGTGTTTCTAAACACCATACAATGTCGAGATCATTCAATTATGTGGATATTTAGCCGTACATTAAATTTAATTAGGTGTTTCCAAACACCATATGTTTTTGAGATAATTTGCTTTAAATGGATAGTTATAGATTCAATTATATTTTCTCATCATTTAATAATATTCTATGTTATTCATAGATTTTGAGTTTTCTTGACGTCATTTTGTTTTTATATTTTGTGATTGGATGTAAACACACACACAACACACACACACATACACACACACACATATATATATATATATGTGTGTGTGTGTGTATATATATATATATATATATATATATATATATATATATATATATATATATATATATATATATATATATATATATATATATATATACATACATACATACATACATACACACACCCATACATATATATATATATATATATATATATATATATATATATATATATATATATATATATATATATATATATATATTCTTTATGTATAAATATATCAATATTTAATATTAAATATTTTGAGTTCTCTCGAAAGAGGTATATCTTTATAATTTGAAAATATTTAATTAAACAATTGATATGGTTATGTACATACATATACACATTGCTCACACATGGACACACATATACACAGTGCACACACACACATACACACACACACACATATATATATATATATATGTGTGTGTGTGTGTGTGTGTATGTATATATAATATCAATATTTAATATAATTTTTAAAATACTTGTTACTTTTAAAAGATTTCATTTGTTTTATCTTTTAATCTAATTTTCAATATGTTTATCAAACTAAGATAATTAATTTGCATTTTTGTAATATTAAGGTCAATCTTCTTTTTCTTTGAATTTCCATTGATGAACTAGTGTAAAGTCATAATAAATTGCTCAATGTTGAGTTTTGTCAGCTATCTCATTAATATGCTCAATCTTGAGTCTTCGAATTAATATTTTGCTTCTTATATAGAAGTTTAATCTTAGTGTGACTAATATGGTTTATAATTAATTTGAGAGTTCAAAGATCCTCTTACATATACTCAAAGCTTTATTTTTTTTAAGGACTAGAATAATGAGACTATATGAGGTTGAAACTCTAATATTGATCCCTTAAACAATTATAAATTGTAATATGTATATTGACAATATGTCAGACATTGATCCACAGGGATCATTGGTCCACAGGGATGAGTTCACATTGATCCATAGGATCAGTTCACATTGATCCATAGGATCAGTTCACATTGATCCATAGGGATCAATCCATGTGTGTGAGGGACAAGGGCCAGTTAGCCAAGGTCCCAAGCTTGGGGGATACCCTAAGGTACTTTGGTAGTAATGGGAACTGCTTTGGTAATGATCTGGAATAGTCTAGTGTGAACATGTGGCCATCATGCAACACGGATAACCGCTATGAAGTTGCTCAAGATTGACTGAACATCGAGCATAGAATCGAATTGGTACCGGGAGCGAGTCCGACTGCTGGGCTACCATTTCGAATGAGTTTACAAGAGGAAAATGAAGTCCGCAAGGTAGTGGACGAATATATTCAGAAAGGATTGATTAGACCCAGCTATTCACCCTTTGCAGCACCAGTTCTTCTAGTGAAGAAGAAAGACGGATCTTATAGGATGTGCGTCGATTACATAGCACTCAATAAGATTACTATCAGACATAGATATCCTATGCCTAGGATTGACAATCTTTTAGATGCTCTAGGTGGAGCCGTTGTATTTAGTAAAATTGATTTAAAAAGTGGCTACCATGAGATTAGAGTAAGAGATCATGATGTACATAAGACAGCTTTCAGAACACGTTTTGGACATTATGAGTATTTGGTCATGCCATTTGGGTTGACTAATGCACCAGCTACATTTATGATGTTAATGAATGACATTTTATGACCGTTCATTGGAAAATGTGTTGTTGATTTTGTTGATGATTTGTTAGTTTATAGTAGGAATGTGCATGAGCATGAAAATCATCTGAGATTAGTATTAAATGTGTTAAAAGAAAATAAGTTGTATGTAAATCCAGAGAAGACTCAGTTATTTCTTTCGAAGATAGAGTATCTAGGGCATCTGATATCGGTCGATGGGTTTCAGATGGATCCCAAAAAGGTTTCAGTTATTTTATCTTGGCCTACTCCTCAAGATGAGGGGCAGTTACGGTCATTTTTTCTATCGAAAATTCATTTCTTCGTATTCGTCGATAGCAGCACCTATGACGAAATTGCTTCAAGGCAATGTTCCTTTTGTATGGAAGCAAGAGCAGCAAGATAGTTTTGATACTCTGAAACAAGTTGTTTCAGAGGCTCCTATACTCAAAGTGGTTGATCCACAGAAACCCTTTGAGTTAGAGACAGATGCTAGTGGCATAGCCATAGGGGCAGTTTTAAGCCAAGATGGCAGACCAATAGCTTTTGAAAGTAAGAAATTGACCAGTGCACAACGCAACTGTCCAGTGCATGAACAGGAATTGTATGCGGTGGTGCATGCACTTAAAGTCTGGCGACACTATCTTTATGGTGCAGACTTTAAGGTATACACAGATCACCATACACTTAAGTATTTTTGTAGCCAGCCAGATCTTCGAGGCAGACAGGCTCGTTGGGCTGAGCTCATGCAGGAGTTTCACATGGAAATCCTGTATAGGCGAGGTAAGAAAAATATATTTGCTAATGCATTATCACGTATAATGTATCAAATGAGCTTTACCATTCTAGAAATTGCTTCAAGAGATAAAGGAAGCACAGGTGGAAGACCCACATTTGTTACAGATCAGTCAAGCCATCAATGATGACTCTATTATAGGAGATGGAATAGTTCCCACTGTTTCTTCCCCTAACAGAGCAAACAAGTCCATTCCGTGTTCCAATTTCTCACAGGAGAATGGAATAGTTAAACGGAAAGGAAAGGTTTGCGTACCAGATTCCCGGGATTTGAGAAGAAAAGTCATGCATGATAATCATGATGTGCCTTGTGCAGGACGTCCAGGTGTTGACAAGACAATACAGCTTGTTAGAAGAACATTTTGGTGGCCTGGGTTAGCCAGATATGTCCACAAATATGTTCAACAATGCTTTATGTGTCAAGTCAACAAAGCAGAAAGGAGCAAGACACCAGGTCTTTTGCATCCTTTGCAGGTTCCAGATCATAACTGGGATAGTATATCCATGGACTTCATAGTCGGGTTACCGCGGACCCAAAGGAAGCGGGATACTATCTTAGTTGTGGTAGATCGATTGAGCAAGATGGCTCATTTCATACCCACACAGGAGACGATAGAAGCTCCACAGGTAGCGGAGTTGTTTATTCACCATGTCTTTAGATTGCATGGGTTACCGACATCCATAGTTTCAGATAGGGATGTCAGATTCACAGGACACTTCTAGAAGTTTGTATTTGACAAATTGAAGGTGTCATTAAAGATGAGTAGTGGTGATCATCCTCAGACAGATGGTCAGACCAAGCGGGTCAACTAGATTTTAGAGGACATGTTGAGGGCATATGTGTCTGAGAGACAGACAGATTGGGATAGTTATTTGCCACTAGTTGAGTTTGCTTATAAAAATAGACCTCACAAGGTGACTGGTATGTCTCTTTTTGAGATGAATTACGGACTCCATCCCAATGCTCCCAGTACCATAGGAATGCCAAAGAAATGTCCTAGTGCTTCAGAATTTTTAGCAAACCTCCAAGCAAACTTAGAAATAGCTAAAGCCAAGATGTAGCAAGCAGCTGATAGGGCAAAGCATTATGCTGATAGAAAGAGATCTCCTAGATCCTTTGAGGAGGGAGACAAAGTCTTTCTTCAAGTACCAGCTAGATCTACTTCACTTTCCATAGGGAAGTGTAGTAAACTATCCCCAAGGTTTTGTGGACCTTGGAAGATAGTTAAAAAGCTAAGTGAAGTTGCATACCGATTAGAGCTTCCTCTAGATTGTCGAGTACATCCTGTGTTTCATGTCAGTAAACTTCGGAAGTATATTTCTAGGGAGGATAATCTAATAGAAGGTACTGTTTCTTTGCAAGAAAGTAATAGCTCAGATCATTCTCCAGACATGATATTAGATCGGAGACAAAAACGATTGAGGAATCGTGTCATCCAAGAGTATCTAGTAGCTTGGAGAGGATTACCACTTACTGACTCTACTTGGGAATCAGAAGCTCTGGTTCGCAAGTACTTTCCCTCATTGATCATTGAGGACAATGATCTTTAGAAGGGGGAGTACTTGCAAACCAGAGCTTCTGATTCCCAAGTAGAGTCAGTAAGTGGTAATCCTCTCCAAGCTACTAGATACTCTTGGATGACACGATTCCTCAATCGTTTCTGTCTCTGATCTAATATCCTGTCTAGAGAATGATCTGGAATAGTCTAGTGTGAACATGTGGCCATCATGCAACACTTATTCCCAATACTACGAAAGCAGTTCCCATTACTACCAAAGTACCTTAGGGTATCCCCCAAGCTTGGGACCTTGGCTAACTGGCCCTTGTCCCTCACACACATGGATTGATCCCTATGGATCAATGTGAACTGATCCTATGGATCAATGTGAACTGATCCCTGTGGACCAATGATCCCTATGGATCAATGTCTGACACAATATGAATATTTTTATCCACTTAGGAAGAGGCTCAGAGTTCAAACCTAGTTACAAAATTAGGAGCAACTTAAGCCCAAGTCCCTCCTAATTTGCAATATTAGGCCTGAGCTAAGATTTGAAGATTTTGTTATCAACAAGAGAAGAAACTACCTAGAGATGCTTGAATATCAATGCCAAGATATTTTTAAGATATTTAAATAACATGAATCATTAAAAAAACATAGAATTCGAAAACATAGAATTGTCCCAAAATCATGAATAAGGTCAATCTTCTTTTTCTTGGAATTTCCATTGATGAACTAGTGCTTAAAGTCATAATAAATTGCTCAATGTTGAGTTTTGTCAGCTGTCTCATTAATATGCTCAATCTTACTGTGACTAATATGGTTTATAATTAATTTGAGAGTTCAAAGAGCCTCTTACATATACTCAGAGCTTTATTTTTTTAAGGACTAGAATGATGAGACTATATGAGGTTGAAACTCTAATATTGATCCTTTAAACAATTACAAATTGTAACATGTATATTGACAATATGAATATTTTTATCCACTTAGGAAGAGGCTCATTGAGTTCAAACCTTAGTGTTGTAAATTAGTCCCTTCCAATTTGCAATATTAGGCCCGAGTTAAGATTTGAAGATTTTGTTATCAACAAGAGAAGAAACTACTTGGAGAAGCTTGAATATCAATGTCAAGCTATTTTTTAAGATATTTAAATAACATGAATCATTCAAAAAACATAGAGTTGGAAAATATAGAATTGTCCTAAAATCATGAATATGTCCCATTTTTCGTGAATAGGCCTTAAAGAGGACCAAAAGAAAAATGAAGAGAAAGGGAAGAAGAAGGCTAGAACAGCTCCACGTGCTATTATGATTTCTGAGCTCGAAAAGAAAAATGATGCTAGGGAGATTTTAAATGACATTCTTCTAAAAAGTCAAGTAACGATGTCACTTGAGCAAGTGTTTTCCATAGCAAAACCGGAGTTCAAGGACAGTGTTATTCAACTGATTAGAAGAAGGCGCTTTCCTTTGCCACAAGACGAGGACATGCAAGATGTGGCAGAAGAAAAATTAGCCATGAATGATGCAGTCACATTAAGTGAAAGTGACTATGAGGATGATGAAGAATTTACAACAAGAAGCGTAAATAGAAATTTTCTAGGACCCATACAGCCTGATTAAGAATTATTAAAGAGTGAAAGTAAATTCAATTCTACCTTCTTGGCACGAGGCACACCAGAAGTGAAAATTAGAATCAGTGATGAGAAGGATTCCTATTTAGCTCTGGCTCTCATTAACTCAGGATCAGAGATAAATGTTATTTCAAAAAAGTTCTCTGACAAATTTAGATGGCCAATCGATAAAGAGCACAGCTAGAGGATGAGAACAACTAATAATGGCTCTGGCATTTTATTAGGTGCATGTGCTAATGTGCCTATAATGATAGGTGGCGTTCGAGAAGAGTTTCACTTCTTCGTTCAAGACAATTGTTCGTATGAAGTAATTCTCGGACAACCATTTATAGCTAAAATGAGAATGGAGACAAAAGCAATGAATGATGGATCAGCGTATGCAGGGGGTTTGAAGCGATGAAGCTCCTCCGATTGGATATCCTTCTTCCCGTGGAGGCGCTTAGGTCATAAGACCAGCCCTCAACACCAACAAACAAGAAAATCAAGACATATTCATAGTCATTTTAGTTTTGTGTTTAGGATTGTTTAACGTTCACTTTAGAGCCTCTTCAGCAAGCAAACATCAAGTAAGGTGTTTTCTAAGTTCATTATTTTTAGTTTATACACATCACTTAAATAGAAAGTTGTTCTCATTTGCACTTAGAAATTAAGCCCTTTCATATTTGCATTAAAAGAGTATTTAAACCTTTCTTTTTTATTTAGGAAAGATAATTTTTACTTAAATTATTTAAATATTTGCATCTTAGATTTTAGGAAAAGCTATTTTTTGCATCAACAAAAAGAAAAGATTTTATTTTCTGAAAAAGAAAGATTGTTTGCTTTATTTTCATTGCATAAAAAGGAAGCTTATAGCATAAAAATAGTTTAAATTTAGGTTCCTTTTGATTTATAGTTATAGATTTTATTTCTTCAAAGAAACTATTATAAAAGAAATTAATAATAATTAAAAGATTTAAATCAACAAAAACTATTTTTATAAAATTTACCTTATTAAAAACCCTTTAAAATTGAAAAAGTTTAAAAATTTAAATATAAATTTAAAAGAAGTAAGTAAAAGAGATAAGTAAAAAAATTTAGGTTTAAGAAATCAAAAAGATTTAAGAAAAGAAGATTAGAGTTAGTAAAGCCTAGGACTAGGTAAAGCCATCCCTGGCTTTATCAACTAGTGATAGATTTAGGCAATTTAGAGAGCAATTAGAACCGGCTATTAGGGAACTTCTTCTCCATTCAAAGCGTTATCAAGAACAAAAAATGGAGGAGATGTTCAAGAACATGATGATAGCAAAGCAAGGGACACATACAGTCCAAGCTATTCTAAAAGAAAAAGGAAAATTTACTGGCTTAAACATTACCGAATACCTGGATGCATTTGAGGAGCAAGTGCAAATCCAGGGATTACCTGAAGATGTTTTAGTCAAATAATTTAGTCGAGTTGTTTCTAGTTCAATCCTAGAAAGTATACAAGAGCACGCCGATAAAACTTGGGAGGAATTTAGAAAGGAACTACATAAAATGTTCTACCTCGAGGATTTTAGCCAGCATAGTCGAGAAGGTTTTTTGTGTTGGTTAAACACTGTTAAGAGCAATGAGTCTTTAACTCATCTTCACAGTGAATTTATGAGACGTCTGGCTGAAATTCCCGAAGATGATAGAAATGCTATTAATCGAGATGTAATTATATATTTTCTTAAGATACTTAATCCTGAGGATAGGGCTGAAATTGAAAGGTGTATAGAAGAGCCTCGAAAAAGGTATGGGCTAACTGATGACTGGGAGAAGGTCAGAAAAGAGATAGAGGCTGTTGCTCAAATGAAGCAAAGGCAAATGATTTTGTATGCTAGACCTAATGCTTCTAAGCCTAGGGAGACTTCTGCTACAAGGCAAGTTGACATGTCAATGCCTACTACAACGGCTACGGCTAATAATTCAGATGCCATTAAAGCTCCGATAAAATTTCAACTAGACATTCTATGTAAGCAGATGGAGAATGTCATGCACATGAAAAGACAAGAAGATATGCAGGAAGATGTAGAAGAAGGAGATAGGAGGGTACCTAGGAGGCAAACAAGAGAAGATGAAAACAAAACGGATAAAAAAGTTCAGTTTGATGAATCTAATTTATCTCAAGAAGAGAAGAGAAAAATGATAAAGGAAGGCAAAAACCCAACCGATGAAAATGTTCAAACGCAAGAAGAACATAAAAATTTGGAAAAAGATAAAGAGGACCAAAAGCAAAATGAAGAGAAAGGGAAGAAGAAGGGTAGAAGAGCTCCATGTGCTATTATGATTTCTGAGCTCGAAAAGAAAAATGATGCTAGGGAGATTTTAAATGACATTCTTATAAAAAGTCAAGTAACAATGTCACTTGAGCAAGTGTTTCCCATAGCGAAACCGGAGTTCAAGGAAAGTTTTATTCGACTGATTAGAAGAAGGAACTTTCCTTTGCCACAAGACGACAACCTTGGTGAACCCGACGTGAAGCATGACGATAGTGTGCCTAGGGCTTACGTTGTATTTTTAGTTTTAATTTAAATTTTTAATTTCATCTTCTTCCTGTATGCAAGAAATTGAAGATTGAAGCTGTGACAGAATGTGAAGATTTTGCTCTTTCCCTTTTCCCTTCGTGTTGAGGGCTAGTCTTATTACCTGAGCGCCTCCAGGGGAAGAAGGATATCCAACCGGAGGAGCTTCATCGCTTCAAACCCCCCCCCATCAACATACAAGAAAATCAAGAAATATTCATAGTCACTTTAGTTTTGTGTTTAGGATGGTTTAATGTTCACTTTAGAGCCTCTTCAGCAAGCAAACATCAAGTAAGGTGTTTTTTAAGTTCTTTATTTTTAGTTTACACACATCACTTAAAAAGAAAGTTGTTTTCATTTGCACTTAAAATTTAAGCACTTTCATATTTGCATTAAAAGAGTATTTAAACCTTTCTTTTTTATTTAGGAAAGACAATTTTTTACTTAAAGTATTTAAATATCTGCATCTTAGATTTTAGGAAAAGCTATTTTTTGCATCAACAAAAAGAAAAGATTTTATTTTTTGGAAAAAACAGATTGCTTGCTTTATTTTCATTGCATAAAAAGGAAGCTTATAGCATAAAAATAGTTTAAATTTAGGTTCCATTTGATTTATAGTTATAGATTTTATTTCTTCAAAGAAACTATTATAAAAGAAATTAATAGTAAATTAAAAGATTTAAATCAACAAAAACTATTTTTATAAAATTTACCTTATTAAAAACCCTTTAAAATTGAAAAATTTTAAAAATTTTAATTCTAAAAGATTCTAAATTTAAAAGAAGTAAGTAAAAGAGATAAGTAAAAAAATTTAGGTTTAAGAAATTAAAAAGATTTAATAAAAGAAGATTAGAGTTTGTAAAGCCTAGGACTAGGTAAAGCCATCCCTGGCTTTATCAACTAGTGATATATTTAGGCAATTTAGAGAGCAATTAGAACTGACTATTAGGGAACTTCCTCTCCATTCAAAGCATTATCAAGAACGAAAAATGGAAGAGATGTTCAAGAACATGATGATAGAAAAGCAAGGGACACGTACAGTCCAAGCTATTTTAAAAGAAAAAGGAAACTTTACTAGCTTAAACATTACGGAATTCCTGGATGCATTTGAGGAGCAAGTGAAAATCCAGGGATTACCTGAAGATGTTTTAGTCAAATACTTTAGTCGAGTTGTTTCTAGTTCAATCCTAGAAAGTATACAAGAGCACGCCGATAAAACTTGGGAGGAATTTAGAAAGGGACTACATAAAATGTTCTACCTCGAGGATTTTAGCCAGCACAGTCGGGAAGGTTTTTTGTGTTGGTAAAACACTGTTAAGAGCAATGAGTCTTTAACTCATCTTCACGGTAAGTTTATGAGACGTCTGGCTCAACTTCCCGAAGATGATAGAAATGCTATTAATCGAGATGTAATTATATATTTTCTTAAGATACTTAATCCTGAGGATAGGGCCCAAATTGAAAGGCGTATAGAACAGCCTGGAAAAAGGTATGGGCTAACTGATGACTGGGAGAAGGTCAAAAAAGAGATAGGGGCTGTTGCTCAAATGAAGCAAAGGCAAATTATTTTGTATGCTAGACCTAGTGCTTCTCAGCCTAGGGAGACTTCTGCTACAAGGCAAGTTGACATGCCAATGCCTACTACAACGGCTACGGCTAATAATTCAGCTGCCACTTAAGCTCCGATAGAATTTCAACTGGACATTCTATGTAAGCAGATGGAGAATGTCATGAACATGCAGACATCACTTTCAAAAGAGGTTGCCAATTTGAATAAAGAGGTTTACTCTATGGGCTTTAATGATCCAGGGGCTAGCAGTAGTGGTGTAGGGCAAGCATGGCCTATTCAACTAGTTATGCCTCAGTATATACCACCTCAACCAGTCTTCTAGCTAGCACCACAGCTAGCTCCTCAGTTTGCTCCTCAGCCAGCTCCACAGTTTGCTCCACAACCACCCTTTCAAAGAAATAATGAGAAAAGAGGGGCTGGCGGGAAGCGTAGTGTTTGGTGTGATAGTCAAGAGCACACAACATTTGCTTGTGAAGAATTAAAAAGTGCTAAGGTGAATCAATAAGTCTTAGAAATAGAGAGAAGATTATGTGACTTTAGGTCACGTCTTCCTTTGTCCATTAATTGGGGCAAAGGAGGAATGAAGAAATTACACGAAAATTTAACAATCTCAAATGCGACTGCTAGTTTTTCAGCTGCAAGATTAGAGCCAGTCGAGGATAGGCCTCCTTCAACACCTAGCCAAAATCCGTATTTGATAGAGGCACTGGTACGAGCTAGAGACGAAATAATGTACAAAACCGCATGGAAATCTCTTGTATATCAATCTTTTGTTTTTTCTCACATTGCTAATGTTGAGGACAAACGGAGACCAGAAGATATGCAGGACAATGTAGAAGAAGGAGATAGGAGGGTATCTAGGAGGCAAACAAGAGAAGATGAAAAGAAAACGAATGAAAAAGTTTAGTTTGATGAATCTAATTTATCTCAAGAAGAGAAGAGAAAAATGATAAAGGAAGGCAAAAAGCCAACCGATGAAAATGTTCAATCGCAAGAAGAACATAAAAAATTGGAAAAAGATAAAGAGGACCAAAAGCAAAATGAAGAGAAAGGGAAGAAGAAGGGTAGAGGAGCTCCACGTGCTATTATGATTTCTGAGCTGGAAAAGAAAATTGATGCTAGGGAGATTTTAAATGACATTCTTCTAAAATGTCAAGTAACGATGTCACTTGAGCAAGTGTTTTCCATAGCGAAACTGGAGTTCAAGGACAATTTTATTCGACCGATGAGAAGAAGGGGCTTTCCTTTGCCACCAGACAACAACCTTGGTGAACCTCACATGAAGCGTGACGATAGTGTGCCTAGGGCTTACGTTGTATTTTCAGTTTTAATTTAAATTTTGAATTTCATCTTCTTCTTGTATGTAGGAAATTGAAGATTGAAGCTGTGACAAAACATGAAGATTTTGTTGTTTCCCTTTTCCCTTGGTGTTGAGGGCTGGTCTTATGACCTGAGCGCCTCCACGGGAAGAAGGATATCCAATCGGAGGAGCTTTGTTGCTTCAAAACCCCCCCATCAACAGCATCAACAAAAAGAAAAGATTTTATTTTTTGAAAAAGAAAGATTGTTTGCTTTATTTTCATTGCATAAAAAGGAAGCTTATAGCACAAAAATAGTTTAAATTTATGTTCCTTTTGATTTACAGTTATAGATTTTATTTCTTCAAAGAAACTATTATAAAAGAAATTAATATTAAAATAAAAGATTTAAATCAACAAAAACTATTTTTATAAAATTTACCTTCTTAAAAACCCTTTAAAATTGAAAAAGTTTAAAAAGTTAAATTCTTTTAAAGTTTTAAATTTAAAAGAAGTAAGTAAAAGAGATAAGTAAAAAAATTTAGGTTTAAGAAATCAAAAAGAGTTAAGAAAAGAAGATTAGAGTTAGTAAAGCCTAGGACTAGGTAAAACCATCCCTGGCTTTATCAACTAGTGATAGATTTAGGCAATTTAGAGAGCAATTAGAATCGGCTATTAGGGAACTTCTTCTCCATTCAAAGCGTTATCAAGAACAAAAAATGGAGGAGATATTCAAGAACATGATGATAGAAAAGCAAGGGACACGTATAGTCCAAGCTATTCTAAAAGAAAAAGGAAAATTTACTGGCTTAAACATTACAGAATACCTAGATGCATTTGAGGAGCAAGTGCAAATCCAAGCTTTACCTGAAGATGTTTTAGTCAATTACTTTAGTCGAGTTGTTTCTAGTTCAATCCTAGAAAGTATACAAGAGCACGCCGATAAAACTTGGGAGGAATTTAGAAAGGAACTACATAAAATGTTCTACCTCGAGGATTTTAGCCAGCACAGTCGAGAAGGTTTTTTGCGTTGGTTAAACACTATTAAGAGCAATCAGTCTTTAACTCATCTTCACGGTGAGTTTATGAGACGTCTGGCTCAACTTCCTGAAGACGATAGAAATTATATTAATCCAAATGTAATTATATATTTTCTTAAGATACTTAATCCTGAGGATAGGGCTGAAATTGAAAGGCATATAGAAGAGCCTGGAAAAAGGTATGGGCTAATTGATGACTAGGAGAAGATAAAAAACGAGATAGAGGCTGTTGCTCAAATGAAGCAAAGGCAAACAATTTTGTATGCTAGACCTAATGCTTCTCAGCCTACGGAGACTTTTGCTATAAGGCAAGTTGACATGCCAATGCCTACTACAACGGCTACGGCTAATAATTCAGCTGCCACTTAAGCTCCGATAGAATTTCAACTGGACATTCTATGTACGCATATGGAGAATGTCATGAACATGCAGACATCTCTTTCAAAAGAGGTTGCCAATTTGAATAAATAGGTTTACTCTATGGGCTTTAATGATCTAGGGGCTAGCAGTAGTAGTGTAGGGCAAGCACGACCTATTCAACCAGTTATGCCTCAGTATATACCACCTCAACCAGTCTTCCAACCAGCACCACAGCCAGCTCCTCAGTTTGCTCCTCAGCCAGCTCCACAGTTTGCTTCACAGCTACCCTTTCAAAGAAATAATGAGAAAAGAGGGATTGGAGGGAAGCGCTGTGTTTGGTGTGATAGTCAAGAGCACACAACATTTGCTTGTGAAGAATTAAAAAGTTGTAAGGCGAATCAATAAGTCGTAGAAATAGAGAGAGGATTATGTGACTTTAGGTCACATCTTCCTTTGTCCATTAATTGGGGCAAAGGAAGGAATGAAGAAATTATACGAAAATTTAACAGTCTCAAATGCGACTGCCAGTACTTTAGCTGCAAGATTAGAGCCAGTCGAGGATAGGCCTCCTTCAATGCCTAGCCAAAATCCGTATTCGATAGAGGCACTGGTACAAGTTAGAGACGAAATAATGTACAAAACCGCATGGAAATCTCCTGTAGATCAATCTTCTGTTTTTTCTCACATTGCTAATGTTGAGGACAAACGAAGACAAGAAGATATGTAGGAAGATGTAGAAGAAGGAGATAGGAGGGTAACTAGGAGGCAAACAAGAGAAGATGAAAAGAAAACTGATAAAAAAGTTCAGTTTGATGAATCTAATTTATCTCAAGAAGAGAAGAGAAAAATGATAAAGGAAGGCAAAAAGCCAACCAATGAAAATGTTCAATGGCAAGAAGAACATAAAAATTGGAAAAAGCTAAAGAGGACCAAAAGCAAAATGAAGAGAAAGGGAAGAAGAAGGGTAGAAGAGCTCCACGTGCTATTATAATTTCTGAGCTCGAAAAGAAAAATGATGCTAGGGAGATTTTAAATGACATTCTTCTAAAAATTCAAGTAACGATGTCACTTGAGCAAGTGTTTTCCATAGTGAAACCGGAGTTCAAGGACAATTTTATTCGACTGATTAGAAGAAGGCGCTTTCCTTTGCCACAAGACGAGGACATGCAAGATGTGGTAGAAGAAACATTAGCCATGAATGATGCAATCACACTAAGTGAAAGTGACTATGAGGATGATGAAGAATTTACAACGAGAAGCATAAATATAAATTTTTTAGGACCCATATAGCCTGATGAAGAATTATTAAAGAGTGAAAGTAAATTCAATTCTACCTTGTCAGCACGAGGCACACCAGAAGTGAAAATTAGAAGGATTAATGTTTAGCTCTGGCTCTCATTGACTCGAGATCAGAGATCAATGTTATTTCAAAAAAGTTCTTTGACAAATTTAGATGGCCAATCGATAAAGAGCACGGCTGGAGGATGAGAACAGTTGATAATGGCTCTCACATTTTATTATGTGCATGTGCTAATGTGCCTATAATGATAGGTGGCATTCGAGAAGAGTTTCACTTCTTCGTTCAAGACAATTGTTTGTATGAAGTAATTCTCGAACAACCATTTATAGCTAAAATGAGAATGGAGACAAAAGCAATGAACGACGGATCAACGTATGCAAGAATTCATTCCAAATCAGGGATGGATTCTTTGCAAGTTATGACAGCGTGCCCAAACCACACTAGAAATAGAAAGAGCTTAAGAAGAAACCCCATTGACTCGATCAGTCATGTATGTGATGATCCACTAGCTGTAAGAGAATATGGAGCATACTATGATCAAAATTTCTGCTAGACTCCACTATTGAGCGAGACAATAGTGGACGTTGTTTTGATGTCTCGCCTATCAATGAATATAAATTTGAAGATTACTTAATTTGTACTCCTACAACTAGCTTACATTATATCTCTAAGGAAAATCTTTCAAAAACATTTAGAAAACAAAATGAAACATATTTCAGGAAATCAGGATTAATTTCAAGTGACGAGAAAATTGAGTGGATAATTGAACGCTCCAAAAGTTCTACTTTATTAGAAGAACTAGAAAATGTTTCTCATGAAAATTTAGAATCAAATCTGATAATTCTTAACTCCATTCAAGAATATGAGATTATTAATGAATTTATCCTAGAACATGAAGTTAACATAGAAACCAAATACAAAACTGTAGAAAAGAAAATAAAGCCTATAGCTCAACCCTTACCCAAAGATAGTCATGACATGTTTTGGCAAGTATCAAATGACCCTATACTTAGAGATCGATCTAAGGTAGGTCATATTTTTACAAAAGAGAGTAAGAAATTTATTAAATTCGGTGATGAATTTCTTTCTCAAAAAGAAAAAGAGCAGTTTACCAAGATGATTGTTCGTCATGGTAAAGCATTTTCTTTATTCCCACACGAGATAGGATGTGGAGACCCAAAGTTAGTAGCTCCGATGATTATTTTCACAGTACCACACATTCCTTGGAATCTTCATCCGATTCCATTCCCAAAGGCTCATTTACCTGAGCTAATGAGATTGTTAAAGGAGAGGATTTCCATGAGAATCTTGGAACCATCTTCAACACCATATTCCAATAGGTGGTTCACGGTACCGAAAAAGAGCGGGAAGCTACGTTTCATTCAGGTTTGCAGCCTGTGAATAAAGTCACTATTAGAAATGTAAGAACGAGACCCATTGTAGATGAGTTTTCCGAGGCATTTGCTGGTCATTCCATCTATTCAATGGGGGACCTGTATTCAGGGTATGATCAGTTTCAATTAGCAATTGAGAGTCAAGATGCGACCACAATGAAGACTCCTTTGGGGTTAGTACGCATGTGTACTTTACCACAAGGAGCGATGAATTCTATGGCACACATGATGAATGCTATGAATCTGGTCCTACATGACTTTATCCCAAAAGTGGCGATGCCTTTTATTGATGACATTCCAATAAAAGGGTGTGTGGAAAAAGAAAAGGATGAAAGTTTAGATTCATCAGGTTGCAGAAAGTTTGTTTTTAGCCATATTTCAGATTGTGAAAAGATATTTGAAAGATTTGAAGAGGTTGGACTAACTTTCTCCCTAGAGAAATCAACTTTTATTGTTAACGAAGTGCTAATAGTTGGACATTTATGTGGCCATTACGGTCGTAGACCCTATCCAACAAAAGTTGATGCCATTAGTAGGATTTTCAAGAGATGTCACAATGTTAGTGAAGTAAGGAGATTCCTAGGTGCATGTGTTTTCTATGTCATTTGGATCCCTCACTTTGCTCATGTAGCAAATCCGCTTTATGATTTAGTGAGAAAAAGAAAGAAATTCTTTTGGACTGATGAACATTCCAGAATGATGAGGCGTCTAAAGCAATTGCTTATCAATGCTCCTATTTTAAAACGTATTGACTATACAGGAAATAAGCCTGTAATCCTAACCGTTGACACTAGTCCTATTGGTATAGGCTGGGTCATTGGGAAGGATGATGAGGAGGAGCAAAGGTACGCAGTTCGCTTTGGAACAAATATTCTTCATGATACTCAAAAGAATTACCCGCAAATTAAGAGAGAATTAAGGAGATTAGTTACAGCTTTGAAAGCAGATTAGGAATACTTTATAGGAGCTAATGTAACAGTAGAGACCAATTGTCTTCTGTTAATAGGTTTAATAGCTAATTGTTCATCTCCAGATATAGCTATGCTTTGATGGATAGCCTATATTAAATTCATTAATCCTACTTTTGTTCATATAGCCGGTAAACATAACACCGTTGCTTATATGCTTTCAAGAGAAAAATTTGACGATGATAGTGAAGCACTAGATAATCATATAAATTTAATTTATTATGAAACATCTATCTATGCGTATGAGAGATTTAGAGAAAATGATTATGAAGGAGAGTGGCGAGATATAGGAAACTATCTGAGTTCTTTTCAGCCTTCCCCAAGCTGGTCTTCAAATCGATTTCGCAACATCAGGAAGAAGTCTTTCAACTTCTTCTTGAAAGATGGATATCTTTGGAGACACGCTAGAGGAAAGGTTCGAAACCCTCAAAGAGTTCTAGGTTTGAAGGTTTTTCAAGTGCAAGTTATGCAAGACATGCATGAAAGCCTTTGGGCTGGTCATAAAGGCTTTGTTGCTACATATGAAAAGATTAGGGAAAGCTACTGGTGGCCGAGGGTGTACGTAACTGTTAAAGAATTTGTAAGTACTTGTAGTACATGCCAGTTACATTCCTCTGTCAAGCATATAGACCCCCTTCACCTGACCTATCCACCTTGTATTCATTACAAGTGGGTAGTCGACCTTGCGACCATGCCTAAGAGCAATAGTGGCATGAGATATATCGTTCTTGCACGAGAGGATTTGACAAATCACGTCGAGGGTAGAGCGCTTCGTTCCAATACTACTTATAATGTATGCGTATTCCTTTTAGAAGAAGTTTTATCCAGATTTGGATATATAGAAAAAGTAGTAGCGGATAGAGGTGAGTTAGATGCAAGAGAGGCGAGAGAATTCTTTGCACAACATGGAATTCGATTGTCTCTTACGACTACCTATAATCCAGAAGTGAATGGTAAAATAGAGCGAGGAAATCCTTCCATAGTGAAGGCTATTTCTAAAGCTTGCCATGGAGATATTGGTCAATGGCCAAAATATCTCCCATTTGCTCTTTGGACTGATCGAATGACGTACACGAGAACAACTGGTGTTATGCCGGTTGAACTCATGTACTGTCAAAAACCAATATTTCCCGTACATACTCAAATAGTTAATTGGATGAGTTTAGGTTGGAAAGATAATGTTTCAAGAGAGGACTTATTAGCACTTAGGATTAAACAATTAAAACAAGGAAACAAAAATCTAAAAGAAGCAATTAAAAAACTAAAAACATCTCGATTGAAAAATAAATTATATTTTGATAAGAAACATAGACTAAGACCGCAACCAATAGAGAGTGGTGACTGGGTGCTTATGTATGATAGTACGTTTGATACTCAATAGGATGCATGCCGTAAACTAACTAAACGTTGGTTCGGACCTTATGTTGTTGTTTCAGTTTATGAAATAGGTACTTATAAATTACGTGAATTTGATGGTTCTATATTAAGAAATATGATTGCAAGGAAAAGAATCAAGTTGTCTAAAAGAAGAGAAAGCAGTAAGTTCGAATTGAATGAAGACTTCCTGGAGGACGAAGATGAAGATGAATAAGAATGATTAGGTGAAAGAGTTCTAAACTTCACTTATATTTTACTTGCTAATATGATTTTTTTATTGATGCATTTCATGTGTAGATGTGTACATCCTTCTGATAGGAAAGGAAGATTATTAAAATTATGAAACAATGAATTTAAAGCTGAAGTAGGAATGTGTATGAAGAGAAGATAAGAATTAGAGACCCTATGGCTTTCATAAGGATAGGAGAGGGAACACTTGACTTGCGACTCCTAGTAGAATTAAGCTTATTTTATATAGGTAGGCTACCTTAACTTACAAACCATTTAGCTAATGAGATCATAGTTCCCACTATAGCATTCCTCTAGAACCTCTGCTCTGAATAGGGGTTAAGCCTTTCCCCTCTAACAAAAAATTTGCAAAGAAAGAAAAGAAAGATGCATAAAGCAGTAGATTAATGGTTGTTGCATTATGAGAAATTAAAAATAAATGAGAAAAAGAAAAATTAAAAAAGAAAAAGAGAAAGAAAGAAAAGAAAAGAAAAAAGTTATCATGATTCAGTTGTGGTCTCGAAACCACTTCTGAAATACTATACGGGCAATAAGAGGCGGATTTATGCTATAGAGGAATTAGTTAGATGCATCTTATGGCTAGTGGCTAGGGAATGAAGGATAGAACACATATATAAAATATTTATTACTTTTGAACGGGTTAATAGAAGAGTAAGTACCACAACTATCTGATTGACTTCTATAGGAATTTCTAAAACTTGTTTTCAAATTCATGCATTGAACGAAAAAGTTTGTGATTCAAGTTTATGTAATTTTAAAAGTTTTCTTGACTATCAGAAATTGTACTTACCTTTAAGAGCATATTTTATTTAAGTTTGAAAATAATTCAAGAAACATTTTCCAAAAGAATTTGATACTGCTTTCCTATTGAACTGCAGGTTGGCCCATCGAGGGTGATGTGCAAGTTTGGTGGGGGGCAGATGTCGAAAGGATTTCCTTACCTAAATTTATATATAGGAAAATAAAAGTATTTTGATTGAAAGTTAATCAGATGATATCTCTCTCTCATATTTTTAATGCTTTGGTTTAAAATGACTAATGTTTTTCTTGGATACCTGCAAGAAAAAAAAGAAATTATATTCAAAATGAAAGGATAATTGACTCTTACTCTTACTCTTCATTTTATATTTTTATGATTTTAAGATCATGTATATTTATAGGGTAGTAAATCTATATTTATGTGAAAGCACTTATATATTTATGTGTTTATGTGCCTATGAATATAAATGTGAATGAAGATTTATGTCATATGTATGTATTTGCATACGCTTGTGTGCACTTATGTCTATATGTTTATGTATTTTTGTTTATCTACACATGAGTAAGTATATATGGATCCTTGTTTTGTATGTTTGCGCTAAACCTATAATTTCTTTATATAAGAAATCTTATATATGGTGCATGTGTATGAACATGAACGCTCATGAGTATGTTTATTTATTTGAGACCGTCATTATATGTGAGTACGTGTTTAGGTTTCTAAGGGTGGGTATATAAGTATGAGTACTACCCTAAGTACCTAAAAATTGTACTAGGAATATTAATAATATATAGGTTAGTATATATTTACTTCATAGGCTAATAATAAATAAGTACCTAAATACTACCCTAAGTTTGTAGATATTTCTATATGTATGTGTAATTAATAAAAATGTTTAATAAAAAAATTATGCATTCTAAACTATAAAGTTAAAATGAATTAATAAATAAATAATAAAATTAACTATCTAAATATTTAAAACTATTATTTAGTATATGTAAGTAAAAATAAATGTATTTATGTGTGTGTGTTAATCGTTAGTGTGCATGTACGTGCATGATTTAAAGTAAATGTATGTTTAGTATGCATGAGGGACTATCTGTGAGGTGTTTTCGTTATCTATTTGAACGGCCGCATGCAAACGAATATATATATATATATATATATATATATATATATATATATATATATATATATATATATATATATATATATATATATATATATATATATATATATATAGGAATACTTTGTCTTATGTTTTGGTTAATACTTTTTCTACAGGTACGTTCGTGTGATTGAGAGAGAGAGAGAGAAGAGTAGTCTAAAGGTAGGAAGCTCATTCCCACTCCACGTGTTGCTACTGTGGAGTTGTTGTAGATGCCAACGCGCAAAGAGAGAGAGCTTATGATGCATGTGTAGGAGCAGATCGGGAGAAAAATGGAGACGGTGGATACGACTGTCCACAAAAATTAGGGAGGCACCATCAGACGGAGGATTGGAGAGAGAATTTGTGCAGTCATGAGCCTGGTCGGTGGTGGTGTTAGGAGCTAGCAATATCCAGGAGATTGGGTGCTGCTGACGTTGTTGGATAGAGAGAGAGGGCACTCAGGCGGCAAATTGGCTACTATCGATGTGTCGCAAAGAGAGGCCTGTCTAGCTGCACACCAAGATGAGAGAGTAGGGAGGCCTGGATACCCGCACCGCCATGCACCACAGTGGCACAAGAGTCGAAGAGAGAGAAAATGTTGGGGCTGCAGACATACGCAGATGACAGACAAGTTGGCGAGAGAGAGATTCTGATCGATTATGGTGCTACAACACAACAAAAGTCGGAGAGAGATTGGTGTTGTAGTAGCTTTCGGAGGTGCACAGATAGATGCTGGTGTTGTAGATTACAGAGGGAGAGAGCAAGATGGTGCCATCGGTGCTACCTGTTTAGAGGAGAGAGCCCATAAAGGGTGGTGCACTTGGATTGTCGCCTGCTGACGTCCGATAGAGAGTTGGAGAGGCGAAGGGGATCATGCGCTGCTGAAATCACGTGGACAGATATGGGTCATCGCTTGTGTGTGCTCCGGAGATCAAAGAGGGGAGAGAGAGAGAGAGAGAGAGAGAGAGAGAGAGAGAGAGAGAGAGAGAGAGAGAGAGAGAGAGAGAGAGAGAGAGAGAGAGAGAGAGATAGAGAGAGAGAGAGAGAGGCAGCTGTAGCACACCTGATGAGAGAGAGAGAGAGAGACAGAGAGAGAGACAAAGAGAGAGAGAGACAAAGAGAGAGAGAGAGAAAGAGATATTTGAATGGCCGCATGCAAACAAATATATATATAAGAATACTTTGTCTTATGTTTTGGGTTCATACTTTTTCTGCAAATCATTGCAAAGGAGATTACGAGTTTATGAGATTGCAACATTTGAAGATTGAAGCAACTTATGATCATTTAGAAATATATAATTCTGTATAGGATTATTCACAAGAAATTGTATTAGAACTTATCATAAAGTTTTGTATAGGTTTAAATAGATTGATTTTGAAGTTCTTCATACTATTACTTTGTAAATCAATTAAGTTCTTTACATTCTGATTTCATATGTCTAAGGATTTTGGGTCTACAAGCAATTCTGATACTAGTAGTAAAGAATAAGATATCTTTATTATAGGAACACTTCTTCCATCTTCTATTGATAACACATCTAATAACGAAAATATAGAAATGGAAATCATTCACGATAAAATAGATGACAAAACTTTACACACATTAGAGTACGATGGTGATCTTTCTAGGATTTTACCTTTAATTTCTATAGTTTTACCAAAACCGAAAAACAATGAAGATCTATTTCCACCTAATTCAATAAGGAAAACTAATTCAAATCAAATTGAAACCGAAGAAGTTGATATAGTTAAAGATAAAATAATTAGTGAGAAATTAGTTTTGTCTTCTCATTTAGAAGCTATAACTAGATATAGAAACGCATGTCCTTCCGGCTGGTAGTCCTTAGAATCTAGTTCTTAAATTACACTCGAATAGATTAATAAACTATAGCTTTTATCATTCATAAACTGAAAATTCAATCCATGACCCGAAGTATACTTAAAAGCACCCTACGTGCAGTCACATGGTTCGGTTAGCGTGAATCTTGGGCACCTGGCGGTGGAGATGTAAGAGAAATCACAAATCTTACCTTAAGTCCCAGCATTATCTTTGGGTATCTACTGAAATCTCCGTTTGGGGGAGAAGGATGGATCGCAAGCGTGGATAATTTAGAAGATATTGTTGGGGGTCATGTGTGGTTGGGCTCTATCTGTGTTTTCGGGGGAATTTATGTTTTAATTGTATTTGCTGTAATGATTACTGATCAATCAGTCAGTTCTGACTCTGAGAAACGCGGAGCAACTTTTCCATATTCTGAGTTAAGCGGTTTTAAAATAATTCCCAAAGAACAACTGGATCCGTTCCGGGATCCACTTGGACTGGTATCTAGATGAACATCTGCCTCCCTTCACACCCCTCTACGACATCGGTAATAGCCACAATGCCCCATGAAAGCTTGCACTTCCTTGACATTCTTTGGCCTAGGTAGTTCTGCAATAGCTCTCACTTTCTCTTTGTCAGTGGAGATGCCGTTCTTTGACACTATGTGTCCTAGAATCTTGCCTTGCCTGACCATGAAAACACACTTTTCTGGGTTCAAGCAGACTTGATATTCTCTACATTTGTCAAAGATTTGCTTGAGTTCAGGTATATGTGTTTGTCTAATGTTGGAATGAGCACAAAGATCGTCAACATAGACTTCCAAGTTCTTCCTCAAGAATTCTTGATACATGGCACATAAATCTTTGGAAGGTTGTAGGAGCATTGATAAGCCCAAATGACATCACCCAAAAAGCAAATATGCCCCACTCTATGGCAAAAGTCGTCTTATGTTGATCTTCGGGTGCAATGGCTACTTGATTGTACCCAGAGAACCCATCTAGGAAGCTGTACACTTCTTTGCCTGCTACCCTCTCTAATAGATGCTCAGTGATAGGAAGCGGATAACTATCTCTGATAGTGGCTACATTAACCTTCTTCAAGTTAATGCATACGCGTAATTTGCCATTCTTTTTGGGCACCACTACAATGGGGGACACCCATTCACTGTGCTTGATTTCATAGATAAATCTAGCTTCCACCAAGTGATCTATCTCTTCTTTGATCTTGGCCGCATAGTTGTTATTGTATGTGTATGGCTTTTGTTTAGAGGGTCTGGCCTCTAAGGTCATGGGGATCGTGTGTGAGCATATGTTAGGGTCTACACCTTTCAGGTCCTTGTAACTCCATGCAAACACATCCCTATATTCTCATAGTAAGGTTATCAACTCCTGCTCCTCATCTTCACTTAAGTCGTGTCCTATGTATGTGCATCGCTCCTCGCCTTCTATTGCTACCACTATTTTCTTGGTGGTTTCTTTGTTATCATAGGCCTCTCCTGCTTGTGCATCGCATTTTGGCATTCTTATCATGACTCTCCTGTCTTCTATTTCATACTTCTTAAAGTTTTCTTGGACCTCAAACAAGGATTCTTCCTCCTCTGGTGAGACTTCTCTCTTCTTCCTCTTCTTTCCTTCGCTCTTAGTGGTTACTTGTGTGGTTAATCTCACCTCATTTGTAATCTCTTCGTGTCTCTGAGGGTGAGCTTCTACTTCATAGAAACATTCCTCATTTGATGCAAAGGGTGGGTCCATAATGATTGACTCTAGATCGGAGTCACTTGCATCCTCGAATGCATCAGTGCTAGGTTCACATTCTTCAATGATTGGATCACACATGATTGGCTCTATTGAGAAGACTGAAATGTCATAGTCATCCTCGTCACAATGGGGTGTCCACTGCTCTTCATTGATGGCTACATCCATAGTTGCTAAGATTTCTCCCCAACTATGAGGCTCAAACTCTTCATTGGGAAACACTACAAGTGCATAGGCTGGGTCTTATATTGGTCTATGCATTTCCTTCGCACCTACCTCTCTAGCCTTTTCCCTTCTCTCTTCCTCTTCGGCCACTTTACACATCCATAAGTGAGTGTCTTTATGCATCCATGAGGATCCTGATCTTATGGAATGCACTGACTCTGTATCATTTGTGGCTCTATGGATGGGATTCCATTGAATGGGGGGCATGTCTCTATGAGAGAAATCTTTGAGATTCACTTTGGTTGTCACACCCAAGTGTTGCAGATATAAAGAATTTGTCCCCCAATCCTGCACTAGTTGCAATTGCCTCAAGAAGGGTCTTCCCATAATCATCTCGTAGGCATGATTCTTGCTAAAGTCACATATAGAAAAATTATGTTCAAACTCTACACCACAAGTGGTAAGAGTTATTCCCTCTAGTAACCCTAAGGGTCTCTCAATGTGACCATCGGCCATTTGCAACTTCATTCTTGTTGGCCTGAGTGCTGGCTTGCCCCAACGTTTCCATAAGAAAGTGGTAGCAATTGCAACTCCCGCACCTAAGTCCAAAATGGCCTTGATTGTATAACCCTGATGAGTGATAGGGACATAGGTGTTTCCTTCTTCTCCTTCGCTCATGTCTCCCATCTTGTCCAAAGGTATTTCCGGTACTGTCTATGAGATCCTACCTAGGAACGGGTTTTGACATGTCTATCACTTGCTTGGCTACATGTTTCCACAATTCAGGCTTGACCTTGAGTAGCTCTTCTAAAGTGACATTGCACTGCACTTTAGTATTCTTTTCTACCTCTATGTTCCTAGGTATGATTGACTCTTTGTTTCTTATCATGACCGTAGGTGCTCTCATACAAGTGGACTTTGCTTCCCATGGACCTATGAAATGGGGTAGCTCCTGTAAGGAATTGGACTCAAAGTCTAATCTCTCTTGAGATTGGGCACTCTCGTGCTCTCCATAAATGGAAGGAAGGTCTTGTGGGAATTGATCATGTGTGTTATCCACAAGTTCAATGGGAGGAGGAACTTCACTCTCTTTAGCCCATTTTTCTTCTTGAATCTCTCACAAGAATTCTGGTGAGTATCGATTCATAGAAGAAGAGGTGTCTGGTTCAGTGGAGTTAGGCACATAAGATTCCTTGGGAGGATTGCTTATTCTATCACTTGCCTTCTTCTTAGCCTGGGAGTTGGCTCCTTTTCCAAACTTTGCAATTATGGTCTCCAATCTATCCAATAGACCATCAAAATGAAATGGTGTTCTAGTGGAGCTAGAGTAACTGAAGAGGCCACTGGCCTCAAACATGGCTTGAGCCAATTCCACCATCTTGGCACACAACTTGGTTCATTCAAGCTCTAGGTCAGCTCTAGGGTAACATCTTTCATGATCCGTTACATTTGGCTCTTCCTCAACCCTAGTCTGATATGCTTCGGGAGTGGGATCTGCTAAGACTGATCCTACACAAGGTGGTGGGTGGGTTATGTGTGGTGGATTAGAAGGTTGAGGAATGGAAGGTGAAGGGGATGGTATGGGAGGTGATGTGTGAGAGTGCGTTTGAGATGTGATTTCTATGATTTTGGCTTTGGTCTCTCGCAAACTTTCCTCAAGTTCGCTCATCTTCTTTGCCCATTGCCTTTTCATACGTTCACGGATATCTCTCCAAGCTCTTGTTCTCTTTTTATTCTGGCTCTCAGTCTCCCTAACCTCCGCATTCTTTTCTTGGCCTAAGTCTTGGTTTTGCTTAAGTGCCTGAGCTCTCGTGATGACTTGCACTGGGGTTGTGGAAGTCACACTTCCCGTGGAGTCTACCACTAAGCCAATAATGTTGATAGGAGCGATTCTTGGAATATTGGTGGGGTTCTTGGGACACTCTCATAACAAATGCTCCTTTCCACAATCTAGACAAAAGCCTTGAATTGTCACAGATTGGGTTTGTGTGGGTGCAAGTAGAGGGCAATCACGAATGAGGTGATCTCCCTGACATTGAAAGCATGGTCCTCTAGGAATTGGAGGTCTTATCTACCTAGGTTGAGGTCTAGAGTTGGGGTTTGCATACATGACATTTGCATATTCTGGCTCCCAACTAGACTCACTCGGTTCTTCATAATAGTATGACTCATTATGCTTGGGTGATTGCATGTAGTAAGCATGTGGGCTATCAATATGGGTAGAGTCAAAACTATGATCACTTGGGTCACTTTCTGAAAGCGATGATGTCACTGGCACTAAAGCTCTATTTAAATTTTCTTATGTAGTTGCATACTTCACTAGGATCACATTGGCTAGAGGAGGGGGTTGCTGCGTTAGGACCGACTGAGGTCTTTGCTGCCCCCGATAGGGTGGTTGGTAGGGTTGTTGGGGCCTACCATATTGCTATGGTGGGTACTAAGTTTGGAATGTCCCCTGTTGTGGATATGGCTGAGGGTACATTTTCCTGACAGTTTGCTTGTTATAAGGACAATCTTGTGCCGTGTGGTTGGTGTACCTTCGCTCTATGGTGCAGTACTGGCTACTAGGATTCACTTGGGGTTGAGCCATAATGGGACATACACTAGCCATATGGCCACCTCCACAAGTATAGCATCATTTTCTTGGCGCAAATCTTGGAATTTGCTTGCTAGAGACTCCTAATTTCTGAGCTACCTTCTCTGTTAGATCCTCAATCGAAGTGGATTGTGAGGAAGCAAGGCTGGTAGAACTATCCGAGTCTTTATAGATCTTTGAGAGCTCTAATTCCTCCCCTAGATTATCCTCAATGTCTATGCACATGCATACACATTCTTCTATGGATCTAGGGTCCTTCAAGTACACATATGATCTCAGCTTGGTACTTAACAATCCATCTAGAAATAAGGCCACTTGTTTGGATGGAGTGGGTAACTCTGGAACAGGGCATCTCTCTAGGTATTGCCTAAACCTTCTTCATGTGAGCCTCACTGTCTCTTGAGTTGTTTGTTCAAAGCTGTATATCAGGGAGGATGTGTTATGCCTAATACCACTCTTGGAAAAATCAGTGATGAATGCTTCAAGCAGTTGATCTATACTTCTGTACTGATCCTAGTGAAGTGGTTGAAACCAAGTCAATGCAGTGTTCTTGAGTGTTGGGCCAAAAGCATTGCATTCAGTGAACAATTCTTCCACTTGTTCAGCTCTCAAAACTTGCCTAAACTCTGCTACATGGTCATACGGGTCTCCTGTGCCATCGAAGCAATTCTTCATGGACTTAACTAATTGTGTGGGTCTTAATGTTCTAGCGTGTTCTCTAGGCCTTGATAGAGGGAATTCATCTGTATTCTTGGATTCCTTGGATCCCTATGTCTCTCTGTGTCCATCCTATCAGTCTCTGTCCTCGTTCTATCTCTTCCAAGTGGATTAGCAAAGCTCACCTCGGATCTATCTCTACTCTTCTCTCTTTGTGTTCCATGAGCCTGAGATGTTCTAGCTCCTTGGTGACCATAAGACACAGTGGATCAAGGTTGGGGAAATACAAATTCACCCTTCCAAGTGTATGTGTGTCTTCCATGTTCTGAGACCACAAAGATCCTCTCTGAAGCATCATCTAAGTAGGTTACGTTTCCTGGGCTATTAGGATCTTTGAATTCATAAATGGTAAGAGCTCCTACTTTGTTAGGCTTCTCAGGCTTATACCTCCAAAAAGCCTCATCCGTCTCTCGATTCAAGAGCAAATCTATGCTCCTATTATCTTGGGGAACCCACTCTAGAGTGATTATTCTCGTCAGAACCAACTTGCCTCGAGGGGTTTTTGGCTCCTTTCCTAAGTTCCCTTGCTCTATGTCACCTAATTCATGGTCAGAGATTATGTTGCCAAACTCATCCGTCCTTTCAGGTTGGCTGGTGAGCACATACATTGTTCCTTCTTTATCTATGTAGGAACCATTTTCGAACTTGACTACGGGGTGTTCTAGTCCAATGGGCTGATCCGATTAGAACATCATGCCACATTATTACCTCTACTAAAAAGACGATCTTTTATCCGAGTGCACTATCTACATAACGATGTCCATAACATTCGCATTGTATTGTGGAGAGTGTTTTAACCTCTTGGTGAATAATCACATATGACCATTCTTTTCCCTTTTCCATAATTCTCCCTTTATGAAGACTTTATATCTATTAAAAGACAACATAAATCAATATAAAATAAGATATACATTCCACTGAATATATATCTTAAAATAGATACAAACTACTATGAATCTCTACTACAGTTTTCAAATCTATTAGTATATGTATTTATTTATCTATCTATTTATATTTCTACCTCTTCATATAAACAGATAGATTTTAACTCATAATCATACACACACATACACTTGCACATAATATTGTGAAGTACGAGTCAATGTGGAGTCAAACAATCACAATAGGTTTTACACACACATACATTGACACATACTATTGTGAAGTACGAATCAATGTTGATTCAGAAAACTACAATAGATTTTAATTCTCAATCATACACACACAAACACTTGCACATACTATTGTGAAGTAAGAATCAATGTTGAGTCAGACAATAACAATAGATTTTAATTCTCAATCATACAAACACATACACTTACACATACTATTGTGAAGTAAGAATCAATGTTGAGTCAAAAAATCACCACAAATTTTAATTCTCAATCATATACACACATACACTTACACATACTATTGTGAAGTATGAATCAATGTTGAGTCAAAAAATTACAATAGATTTTAAATTCTCAATCATATACACACATACACTTACACATACTATTGTGAAGTAAGAATCAATGTTGAGGGAGACAATCACAAACACATACATTTACACATACTATTGTGAAGTAAGAATGAGTGTTGAGTCAGACAACCACAATAGATTTTAAAGTCTTGATCATACGTACATACACTTACACATACAATTGTGAAGTAAGAATCAATGTTGAGTTAGAAATTCACAATAGATTCACATTCACAATTCTACACTTATATGCACATACAAATACTATTGGATGAAACATTGTTGGATCCCTTTACAATTCAAGGGATTTGAGAAGGTGTTAATAAGTCTACAAGACTAAGCCATTTAGAGGCCTAAAAGGCTCTAGTTCACTTATTAACATCTTCTCAACCCTTAAATTATGAAAAATAAGTTAAGAGCTTTTCCAACATATACAATAGATTTCAATTCACAATCATATGCACACATACGCATGCGCATACACAATCAAAATATGTTTTCACTCACAACCTTGCTCTACATGACCATCGTCTAGTTATAGGTTCATTCTAGTCAGCCATAGAGCTGGTTTTCCCCATTTCTCCCAAACTTCCTTGGTTAATATCCCTACTCCACCTCATGTATCTAGAGTGGGTATGGTCATGTCCCCTCAAAATGGGATTGGGAGGCATGTATTTCCTTCATATGCCTCACTAAAAGATCCAACCTTATTGATTGGTATCTTGACAATTGCTGCTTTCTCTAGCTTTTCGTCCTTGTGAAATATGTTTTGTTCATCCAATTTTACTTAGTTAGCTAGTCTCTTCCACAGATGTGGCTTGCGTTTTAGAAGTTCTTCAAGGGTTATTGAGCATTGAACTTTAGTTCTTTTCAACTTCTAAAGTGTGGTTGATGTTCCCTCTGAGAATTTCCTTTCATTACCTTTGATTTGTTGGGGCATGAAAAAAATTCGGATCTTTGTTCATGTTCACCTGTATACTTGGGAAGTGTAGTTAAACTAATTGCTTCCTCCCTATCGTGATTAAACATCCCTAGAATGTTTCTCCTAAGATTCTCATTTCAGGGAGGCTTGGTATTACTTGTTCTAGTGTGGTCTGAGCAATTTCAAGTAATTTTTACATATTTCCAATCTTTACTTCTCAAGGTCTCCTCTTGAAAAAAATTTATTATATTTCTCTAGAGTAGGTCATGTTCCAATTATGAACTCCTAAGCTTTTAACCACATTTTCAATTCTTTAGGAATAGGATTATCTAAAATTGATCCTACCTTCTCCTTCCTTTGATTCTCCTTCACCACATTCATGTCCTGATTGGTTGGAAAAATGCGCTTAGGTTCGAGGTCTTTTATTTTTTTCTCCTTTTCTTCAGCCATTTTTCTCATCCACTTGTCTTTAATCTTTTCTCCTCTTGCTTTCCATGTTTGAGTTTTTTACTTTTTCAAGTGTGAGAGGAATTTTTTGAATCTTCTACTACTTGTGGTAAATATTATATTTCAATTTCCTTTTTTGGACTATCAGTCTTTGATTTTCCATAGTTTCTTTCACTTTGTCTCTAGTCACGTCTTTGAATGGCACGATGTATCATTTATCACTCCCTCAAGACTCTATTACCTCAATTACATTGATCTAAGATGTGGGCAATGTTTTGGATGGGTTTTTGGGGCAATCTCTAAACATGTGTTCTTTCCCACAATCACAACAATACCCTTCCTAGACTCTAGGGGGAGGTGGGTGGTAACGCATAGTATATTCCCTAATAAAATAGTCTTCTTTACATTTATAACATGGTCCTATAGGGGCAGGTGTTTTTGTTGTGGATCATCGAAGAGCTTGAGGTCTAGGAGACGTATACATCAGGTTGGTGTATTCAATTCCATATGTGTTCCCATAACTATTATGCCTTGATTAATTTATTGCAGTGTTCATTGGTGACATCCACACTATAGCTCTCTCTAGAATTTCTTCAGAATGTGAGTATTTGAGAGGTACTATGTTCTATGGATGTGGGGGTTCTCGTCCTAGCATAGGTTGAGTTTGGTTATAAGCTTGATACTCATATGGTCTTGGAATCATGGGTGGTCCTTGATATGGAACATATATTTGGAACCTCTCTCCCTTTCTCTCTTGGTGAGGATCCATATGGTCTATACTATGGTGGTGGGACTGGCCTAGATTTCTTGTTATATGGGGATTTGTTTGTTGGTGCAAAGAGATAAAGCCTACATACTTGAATGTTTAGCATATATCTCATGTAGTCACATCTGACCAATCCCTTATAAAAGTCAATTACCTTGAATCTTTATAAAAGTTTCTATGTTTAGTGCATTATAGTCACCTTGAGTTAGGAGGCATCAAATCTTGACTTACTTGGTAGATGATTGATGAGAGAATATGTCCTATAGTTTAGGACTCACTTTTTGGTAAGGATTTGAATTTGGATTCAAATCTTAGCTCCAAACTCAACTATAAAAATAGATAACAAAAGAGTCACATGATGAGCCCGATTAGGAGATCATTTGAGAGGGATACATTGTGATAAGTGAGCTCATTCCATAGCTCCTTCAATACCCTCACATTGTGCAATTGATCATTGTGAATGTCATTGTATTTCTATGTCATCGAATACATACATATTGATTATATCTCTACTTCACTTGTCTACTATGACGACCTCAAAATAGTGATCTTCTCAGAGCTTGCTCTTAGTGCATGGTTAATCATTTAATGTGATTTAAAGTGCTATAGAATCCTCAGAATATCTACTTCATAGATACAAAATTTCATTGTAATTGCATTCTTGAGTCATGAGATAGCTTCATATCTTTACTCTCTGGTTTGTAGTCTGACGCACCCCAAAAATATCGCGCAAGTCCTCTAACTTGCTAAGCATCTGTCACTCTAGCACAATTTCAATTACCAATGTGAGGAGATCCACCTCATAATTGTCAACTTGTGGAAACGTGAGGACTAGTATGATGACTATGAGCAAGTGATGGCACAAGTGCGTGAGTGAGAAGCACACAAGCATGCACACACATACAAACACACGTGCACATAAGCCATGGAGAAAGAGAGGAACAATGGAGTTCTTTGTATTACTCAAAAAGTCTCTTACAATAGCTCAAACTCTAACAAGCTAGCCTCATAAATGAGCTTTCTAGCTCTTTTTATAGTTTTTGACCAGGTTTTGGCCCTATCCAAACCTAGTGTCTGACCTAGCTAAAAATTAGGTTCCTAGGCCTTTTTGGAGGTTCAAATGAGCTCTAAAAATTATGAAAATTGGTACATTTCTACTTCTAATACTCCTCAAGCTTGAGGACTCCTTGGTTTGCACAAAATGTAGTAGGAATAATGGAAAATGGTATTCTCAATGGTGTGAAGTGACTAAAATCAATGTTTGGGAAGTATTTCTTCATGAAAAATTAGGTGGCCTAGTTGATAGATCTGCATTGACTGCTTTGCCTACTTGGTCCTTCTCTCTCCTCTGACTCCCTTTGTTGGTTCTCTTGTCTTGTAAGGCCTTGATTGGCCTGGCTGCTACCAACACTCCCCCTTTCTCAAGTCTCTTGTCCCTGACAGAGCCTTGTTGGTGGGAGTGCTTGATGTAATACTCAACGACATATGTGGCTACGTGATGCTCTTGAATCCGCAATCCTGGAGCCAAATTTTTCATGAGCCTATCCCAATCTACTAGACCTAGAATGTCTAGATGTAGCGAGCATAACTGATCGACATGTATGACTTGTTCCATTGCAAAGAGATGTAACAAATGTGTTGGTTTGTGAATGAAAATTTCATAATGATATTCCGAGAACCCAGTACAGAACATTTCTTCAAAGGTCGACTTGTAGCAAGCAAGAAAATACTTTATGCATGCATGCCAAGCATAGAATACATTGATGGAGGGTATCTAGCTCATGCCATAGACCAAATCTCTGTTACCTTTAGAAAAGCCAAGTGCCGAAATATATGGTGCATGTACCTTGCGGAAGGTCTTGAATACAATCGTCATCAACTCCAAGATTTTCATACACATCATGGCGATGATGTCAGGTACATTCTTTAACCCTGTAGACCAATGGCATATGGTAGAGATCATATAAGCCATAGTGGGTGGCCCTTTGGGTGGAGAAAAGTATGGATAATTAACCCAATCTGAACATTCTTTATTATTGTGGACTTTGATGGAAAAATCTTGCCATGATCTACAACGGACTAATAAACAATAACATGGGTTATATTTAATATATAATGGCATTGTGGCCCATGTGCCCATCCTTTCTAGATAGTCTGTTAGTAGTCGCTCATGCCAATTGGGCTGAAAAATTGAGCCTACCAGTGCATCTACTGGTAGATCATCAGGCTCAAACTAGGGTGAATGTAGGCTCTTTTCTTGTATGCCTTTTAATCTCCATCTTATAGTCAGCTAATAATACAAAGTAGGTCTTATACTATGTTTTTGATGTGGTAATTAGGCATTGATGGGAGAGGTTCCAGAAGTAAGCTGACCTCAGAATAGTTTCTTCTAGTTTGGAAAGGGACTGGATCTGCACTACCACTCTATCATCATGTGTTTGATTGATTTGTTCGACTCTCTTAAGCCAATCTAGGACTTCGATCTCAAAGGTGTCACATCCCTCTTCTATGACACGCCCACCAAGTATCGACATTGGGTCATAAGGCTCTTCAAAACTCTCCAATCGAAATCTCCACCACGGTTTTGGGTTCTAGTTCTTCAATAGGAGAGGGTGGCCTCTCATATGGTAGGAGTCTGGCTTTTAATTCTTCGACTTGCTTTCTTAAGACCTCTAGTTTGTTAGTGGACTATTGAGGATCTGCACATTCTAATTCCATCTTTTCATAGGACTCCAAAAAGTTGGCATGCTTCTCAAGCAAGATTCGTATGTCTTCTGAGGGGACCGCTCTATACCTTGTAGGACTAATTTCTGCTCTGGAAGTCCCTTCCATTGAAGCTTCTAGATTATCTTGATTTCGCTGTTGTAATTTCTTGTTTTCTTCCAATGCTGCATCTGTGTGCTTTCATAGTAGACCTAGATTGTGCCTTAGTTTAGCATTGGTGAGCATCTACACTTGGAGCATGTTTTCCAAATATTTGATTGATTGATCATCCACAGTAGACATCTTGGACTCCCATTAGGTATGAGCTTGTTGTAAGGTGGTGTACTCTACCAGAAGTGTTTGATGGTCGGCTTCTTGTGTACTGACTCTTACTTGTAGCCTCTATGACTCTACCTAGAAGGCAACACTACGCTATTCCAATCGTTGATACTCTTGTTGTAATTGATATGCACACTGAATTAACATATTGAATGAATTATTTACATTATGAGATGCGAGGGGAGGATTTTGGAATGCAGAGGGAATGGGATTGGGAATGGGAGTTGTGGATGCTCTATCTACCAACAAGGTGGTGATTGGTGATGTGGAGGGTAGGGGAGTGGGTGATGGTGGAATTGTAGGGGAGGGGGAGGTGCTGTGGGTGGTGAAATGTACATGGGATCACACAATGTGGTGCGTGCAGGAGCTACCGTGTATGTGGGTATGGTAGGTGAAGTGAGTGTGGTGTTTGTGTATAATGAAGTCGTTGTGAGTGCTTTTTGTCCTCACATCTATGTTGTGGGCACGAATGAAATCCTCCATGAACGAGACGTAATGGGGTGGGGCAATGGTTGCGACTGATGGGTAGGGAAAAATCGAGGAGGCATGTGGGAAGTTCGGATCACGGGGAAGGCGAACATGTGAATAGGGGAATGGGGGGAAACCTAAACTACCTTGGGTTGGTCTTGGGATTCTATCTAGGCTACGAATGAAGGGAGTGGCTGATGATGGGTTCGACAGGCAAAAATAGGGACGCATATAGAGGGTGCATAATCAAAGAAAAGAGGGTGGCTTGGGATGTGGACTCATGAAAACAAAAAGATGTTGATGAAAGTGGGGTTTGGGTAATGATAGTGATTACTACTGTGGTTTCGTCAATGGTCGGTGGCAGCGGTGGGGGGTGATGGGGGAGATGGAGGTTGTCGGGGTGAGATTGGTGATGTCTGTGCAAATGTTTTGGCTGTAAGGTGTATGGTTGTAGTTAGAGTGGTTGTTGGCTCGACCGGTGCTTCAAGTTTAGGGACTAGTATTCGGATGTTTTTGCCTGCCCGTGGTCATGTATCCATTCTACATTGGTCATATCGCACAGATTGTCGAACAATTGTGATAACCTCTTAAATTTTGAAGGATTCAGACATTAATTGGAGGGAAGTGATAAATTGCATGTCCACTCCTTTGTGTGCTAACATCTATTTGATAAGGGCTTGGCCTGATGCAAATGAAAGTATGTGGCTTTCTTGCACTACTTTGATCATGTCATATAGCCTTTGCAACTGGGTTGTGTATGCAAGAGCACCTATGAGTTTTGGTGCGCCTTGCTACCTATCTCAATATCTTTCTTCATGCCCTTCCTTGCCTTCTTTAGATTCTTCATCTTCTACATCATCTTTGTCCTCTTCTTCATCCACATCAATAGTGGTAACATGTACTTGTGATGTTGTTCCTTGCAATTGAGCTCCTTCCAATTGTTGTTCTTCTTCTGATTCAATATTCACTTCTTTTAAAATCTATTGAAAGTATTCATTGGTGAGTTCTTCCAACGGTGCTCCTCTTCGAAATTCTAGATCCATGAGAGCAAGAGAAAATATCAGATTCGGACCTTTAGAGCTTCTTCATGGTAGTCATAAGGTGAATGACCTGACCCTTCAAGGAGGGGGGGTGACAGCTCCTCTCATCCTCTTGGAAGCGGGTCCAGTTGATCTTTGGCCTTTGAACTACTACACTCTATTCCATGTTAGGGCCCTTTGAATAGGAATTTTGTAAGCTAAACATCTGTAAATGATTCGTGTCAAAGCACAACATCCATACAAGAGTGACTTACATGGCCATCTCTTGTGATCCAAGTGTATCTGATCGATGCTCGAATGGGGTAGGTTGATGGTGAGGTTCTGTGTCTCTACAAGGTATATGCTAAACCAAAGTTTCTTAGGTGGCATAGTGAACCTATCCTGTGCTGGAAATGCAAAATGTTGTATGCACATTCTCAGGTGAACTCGGATGTTGGACATCATGGCCACCATGTCCTTGAGCTTGGTGAGGTTCCTATTTCTCATGTTATCAGGCACCAGGATGTCTTTTTGTGTGGGTATATGCATTCCTTGAATATCCAGGGCCTCTCACACTAAGTTCTTGGTTAACTTGAACCTCTTCTACTCATTTCCCATTGTTAGAGATGGGAGTACAAATGTGCTTGAACCCTTGGGATGCTTGCTCGGAGTCAAGGTGTTGATACGATAGTAGCATCTCATGAAATCCGGCTTTGGGAGCTGAGCACCGAAGTATGCGTCCAATCCTACTTTCTCCCATACAAGGAGTAGTGCTTCTACATTCTGTAACTTTTCAAATTTCCTTGTGAAAAAATGATACTTGCCCCACTTTCCATTGAATTCAAGCTTTGCTTCCCAGAGGTACAAACCTTCTCCCAAGGGTCACTTGGGGGGTCCTATATAGGTATAATCTAAATAGCTTGCAATTTCTCGAGTCTTTCAGTTGTTTCAGGCATAATAGGCAAGCTCTCCATATCAACTAGTTGTTGGCTCGTGCCTGCTTGACAGTTGTTCCTGCTACGTCAGCCATGATATTACTAGAAGCGTCAGATGATCTTATCTATTGGAAGAAGAAAATCACATTAGCATTGTCTAGGAAACATGATAATACCGTGTTCCCTCTACAATACCAACATGTCATTCTTTGGGGTTAGAAGTTATTTGAGTGGGGTATTATGTGTGAGCGAGTTAGAGTTAGGAGTTCAATGATGTCCCTATATGCATACTTGGTTGTGCAATGTACTCAAATGCATCTATGTCTATGCACTGTACTTTACATGGTGGGGTCAGGTGGTTTCTCATCGAGTTCAATTCTCCAAAGTTTATGTGTGAGATGGTTTCTTGTGGCTATAATGGTCTTCTCATGTTTTTGAATCATGTCGTCTTGTATTTGGGACTTTTTGGGTACCCATTTCCAAGTAGCTCTAGGTGTGGTTGCATGTGTGGAGTGTTGGAATGCAGATGTGTGACTTGAAGTGAGTGATGTGAATGATTGTGAGTGACAGTTCAAGCTCGTGAGCTTGTGTGAAGCTACATGAGTGTGTAAGCAAGTCTTCGGCACCCAAATCTATCGTGCATTGGGGTGAGCCTTCATTGACCGCTTTGGAACCCAAATAGGAATGGTCTGTTTAAGGAGAATTTAGGAACACCCTTTCTGTGTAGTCCTTGCCCGAGCAGTTTGTTTAGTGCACCATTGGGAATCTGTCACTAGAGCAGAGGGTTGTTCATCCTTGCATATCCAGATTTGCTTCACATTTTGAGTCCTCTTGCTTTGCGCCCTCCATTTCCTATGAGTATAGAGCGTCTGCTTCCTCTACTTTCGGTACTCCTTTGGTTGATTTGTCATGATCACTTTAGGAAAAGCAGGGAGTTCCATCCGATCCTTGTCTTCTTTGTTGAGGACATCATCCTTCTACATCATAGATTTTTGGACAAGAACATCATCTTTATCTTCATGTGTACTCCTACAAGGACCAAGAGTTGGTGCCTTTCCTAGCTCCTTGAGTTCTCTATTTTCTAACTCAATGGTAATGCAATTTTGCTTTACCCAAACTTGAAGAAGCCCACTTCTGAGGTTCAAGTTGACTGCATGATTGTAGATCCAGTCTTGACCCAAGACAAGATGCTTAGTGAGATCCTCATCTTGACATACTTGCACCTTAACTATCATAAGAACATCTTGAATGTAGATGGGAAGCTCCAGCTTGCCCATGCAAGGGGTGTCCACACCTCTCAATCCTATGAGATATGCTTCTATAGGATTGACACTTAATTGAAATTCTTGATAGTAAGGTATGTCTAACAGCACTAGTGGTTGCACCCAAGTCAATCAATGCTTTCACAATGCTTGCACCCTCTCCCTGTTCTACCTCGAGGGTCACAAAGGATCGTTGGTCAAATATTCTATGGAAACATATGCCTGATGCTTTGCACATGGCCATGTGATATCTTGGAGCTTCATACGCATCTGTCCTAGGCTGATCTCTACCCGGTGTTCTCAATTTTATCCGTCAAATGTGTTCCAAAGCTTCTACATGTGCTTCTTCTGGAATTCATGTTTCTTCTTCTTTACGTCTTTTGGCTATATTGAGTCCGTTGAGCATTTTATCTATCAGGGGTTTTTGATATGATTGGACTCAGCATTTGCTGATGTAACTAGGCAAGATGTCACCTTCTAGAGTGGCTAATTGGATTGCTCCACTTGTTGAGATCCTATTGATGATCATATATCCATAGCCACGCTTCTCCAAATTTTGTGCATGTTGCTTCTTCTGCTACTTTCAATGTGGGTATCAAGAATGGTAGCACTACATTTTGGTCAAATACCATTTGAAAGGGTGTGGCTTGGAGCACCGTTTTATAGGCAACTTTGTAAGCCCAAACAATATGGTGTAGATATTTATCCCAATCAGAGCATTTATTATTCACCAACTTTGTCAACACATTACATAATATCTTGTTTGTGCTCTTAACCTGGCCATTGGCTTGTGGATGATATGGAGCCGACTTCTCATGAACCACCATGAATTCTTGTAACAAGTATTCAATGACCTCATTCAAGAAGTGGGTGCCACGATCACTCACCAATTCTATTGGCAAACCATATCTTGTGAACACATTCTCAAATAAGAACCTAGATATCATTTGAGCATCATTCTTCGTTGTGGCCTTCACCTCTACCCATTTAGTCAGATAATTGGTAGCCACTATGATATACCATGTGAACTCTTGGTTGGGGGATTAATAGGATCAACAAAGTCTATTCCCCACTTAGAGAATGCACGTCCACCCATCATGGGTTTCAGAGGCATCTTGTCTTGACATATCCAGTATTGAGTTCGCTGAAAAATATCACAACTCTTCACGTAGGTATGTGCATCCATGTGAAGGTTTGGCCACCAAAGACCTATAAATAGTATTGCCTTGATCACCTTATTTGGTCCAAAGTGTCCTCATGCTACACCTTGATAAGAAGTCTCCAAAATCTTGAGATATTCACTATCATGGACACACAAGCTAAGGTATCCATCTTTCCCTCATTTGTATAGAGTACCACCTATGAGTGTGTAGTCTAGTGCTTCTTGTTCTAAACTTCATTGTTTGTCCAATGTCATTTCCTCAGGGAATGTTTTTTTCCTCAAAAAATTTACCAATGGTTCACTCCAATCTGGTACTAAAGACACCTAATATAGCGTAGCATGCTCCATAGGTAGTCTAATAGTATAGCTTGGTCATTCCTTGAATAACTTATGTAAATTTGCTTCCATGGTTCACCAATATACCCCTAACCTTTGTAGAGTCTATAGGGTTCTATGTTTGGAGTAATGTTGTTGTAGTGCACCTACATGTGCTATTTGCAACCACTTTTCATGCTCATCCTCATTTACACAACAAGATAGCATGCCTTGATTAGTGTGTTATACATGTTGCCTGCCATTATGTGGTATTTTTGAGATCTAACTACCTCCTTGTCTTTTGTTCTCAATACAGGATGTTTGGGTCTGAATGTTCGAATTGGCACTATACTTTAGCCCAGTCAGTCACTACTTCTAGATTGAACAAGTAGGCATGAAGAAGGTCATTTGATATTCCTTGAGGGGACTCGCCTAAACTCAGTCAAGAAAGGTGATTGTGTACTTAAGTCAAGAAGACTCAAGGACTTGTGCCAAAGAGACTAAACCTCATTTGCAACGCAAGTGCATATAGTGGGGAATTGACACACGCTTATATGTCAATCCGATCAAACGACCTAACCAAGTGTATGAAGACATGTGCACACATGATGGAAAATGAAGTGGTTCAGCTGATATGCATGAGAAAAGACTAATCCACCTCTCAAACTCACTGAAAGACTGAAAGTGTCTGTCACGATACCTCTTACAGTAGTTTTCAGTAAATCAAGGATTTATCTTAGCTCCAAGCTTTGAATATAGTCAATAGGTACTCATTTCGAAGCTCTCAACGAGACGCATCTAGTGGAAGTAGTTTCACTTGATTCTGACATCCCTGCTTCAAGTTATGAACAAAATAGTGAATGCCGGGAAGCACCCACACTCACGTCACAACTCCTACAAGCTCACACACACACTACAGTAGTTCAAAAACAGCGGGGAGGGGTAGAAAACAGTCCTACACACACATTCCAAGCATTACACACACATACAAGATCAAAGAGAAGATGGAAACCTGTAGGAAAGAGGCAAATTCGAGATTCAATAGCTCCTTCACAATGGCAAAAAAGTGTCTACAAAGAGTCACAAGGTGACTTATATACATGTGCCCTAAGTTTGGTCCTTTCACACAAGAGACCGACACTTTATTCCAAAAAGGTGAATTTCCTACTAATTTACAAGGGATATTTTACAACAAATTGGGATTATGCAACTAGAGGACTCCTCTAGTGCATTTACATGGCTTTGAGGGAATTCTCTAAGACCTCGAAGAAGAAAAATTATGCCCATTAATTTGAAAATTTTGGGGCTCTTCTCTTGTGCTTCTTTACTCTGCAACACTCTCCCCCTCTTTGTCTCTGTTGTCCCTTGACAGGCTTTAGCTTCTCGTCGGCTGCTTGCTTAAGTCTTCTGAATACACGCACCCAGTGGTCGAAGCGGTGACAAGGACTGTCAGACAATTGGTTATCTTATCTGAGGTATGTCCTTTGCTTCTGTTTGCCCCTTGGTATTCCGTATATCACATATCTGGTTTGTTTATTCAGTTGGGTTGCAACACACGCCACCAGTGACTAGGAATGTGCTGTTCTTAGTCACCTCTTTCTAGCTTTTGGTCTTTTGATTTGTCCTGGTTGTACACATCTGACCCTGTTGTATTGTTCTGAGCGTGTTTACTTTGTTGACACGCACGCTCTCAACGGGAGGATTACTACCTGCCAAGTATTTTCTTTCACTTCCTCATGGATAGTTCCTGGCCCTCGTCCGTCCTTCCCATGAAATGTCCTGGTTCTGATTAATCTTTAATTCCAATCCTCAGGAACTACATGATTCGCGGTGTTGCCTGATGCGTGCCCCTGCGGGGCTTTGGGCAGAGGGTGGTTCTTTTGTATTATGATCTTCATTCTTTATTGAGCCGTTTTCAGCTTTGATCTTCTTCTTCTTCTTTTCTTGTTTGATTCCTCTTCCACACGTCCCTCCTCCTGAACTTTGTCGTCCCTGACAGGCGTTTTGTGGCGACGTGTATAGGTCTGTATGGCTGCTTGCTCTCATGGGTTTAGCAAGTTAGCATGGCATATCATAAATTCCTTCCACTTTGTTGACTTCACTCCATCCTCTGGTGCTTGTCGATGATCCGCAAGAAACCTTGTCTCATAAGCCACCAAGCGTGCATTAAGATTTGAAGTCATTTTGACAAAAATTTCCGAATCTATTTCGAAGAAGCTAGTGAAAAATGCTTCTTTGAAAGTCTGCATATAGGTTTACGGCAAAACCATAAGGCGAGAATAATACGCCATAAGTGTTAAGCGGCTCGGAATAGTAGATAGATAAAAAATGAGTGCTTCAGAGCCTTGTGTAATGCCGATGAAATTCAAAAAAAGTATATTTTGCGTGTTGGAAGACTCTGATTACAGTAAGTAGCATACTGAATATCTTATTGGTCATTTTAACTGCTAAGTCCAGCACTGTGGCATATCTGGCATCCAAAATTCCATTGTTTTTACCATATATTCTTCCATTGGTAGGTAATTATGAGGCGGACTAGGTAACAAAGGGTAATTCAGCCATTGATTATTGATGCTTCCCTGGCGCTGTCCTTCCCAAAATTACGACCAGGAGCGTCTGCGGGGTACTGGGCAAAAAGATGGGTGTATCTGAAGCACATATGGTGATGCTTCCCACTATACCCGCAGTGTAGGATTCTTTTCCAAAAGATTCCTCCTCCAGATGGGATCAGCCCTCTCGAACTCCTCTTGAGTGTAATTGAAAGCATCTTTGTTGAACTGGAGGTTTTTGTCAGGTTCTTTATTTGTCATCGTCTTTATATAGTGTCGTGTTTGTTCTTTAAGTAGTCCATATGGTACACTGAATGGCTTCAAAATTTGGTCCAAGTTTTTGCTCTCTGTTTTAGCTTCCTTCATGATTTGTATTATTTGCTCTTCAAATTCAGCAGTAAGCTGGGACACCAGTAGTGCCCTTTCCGATCGGCTCAGTTCTGCAACGTCCCGAGTATTATGTTCAATTTGGACCTCCTGTTCCTCCCTTATCGGTGAATGATGTGAGGGGGGAGAGAGAGGATGTACCTCAGTCTCGTCAATAGTCGCGGCGAATTGTGGAACTACTGATGTTCCCTCAATTGTTTCCTGCGATAAGTGCTCTTGAAGTTGTTTAATCGATTCATCTTTTTGCTTGATTTCTTTAGTAGCCTGTGCAATAGTATCCTTCTGTTTGAGAAGTTCTTTAGCAACGATATCAAGATGATCTATGTCTTCTTTACATTGCAGGAGATAACGATTCTTAGCTTTTTTCCACTTAGTTCTGAGAGCTATAGTGTCATCCATGTACCTCTTTTCCCATTCGGCAATGGTGAGTTGCTCCTTCTTTAGCTGATCTTCATACTTAGCTATCTTTGCCTCCAATTCTTTGATATCTTTTTCTGGTCTTTCTTGAACTTCCATTGGCTTATCACTGAGAAGGGCTGTCAGGAGCTCCTTGTTTCGGTTCCTTAGGTTTTCTGCTTCCTCCATGTATACCTTGATCTGTGACTCTAGTATTTTGCTTCTGGTGTTCATTCGTGATTTCTCAGCCTCGTTAGCTTCATATCTCTTTGTGAATTCCTGAAGTTGCTCTTTCAATATAGCATTCTCCGCCTCTAGAATTTTGTACTATGTTTTGACTTCTTGAACTTCATTTTCTTTCTTTAAGATCTGTTCCTTTGCTGTCTCTAACTCAATTGAGAGATTCTTACCAATTTGTTGAAGTTCATTCTTGTCTTGCATCACTTGATCATGATCTTCATCAGCCTCAAGCATTAATTGTTGTGTGTCCAGTGCGGTTCTGATCATGTCTTGTACGACAGGCTTGAGTTAAGTGATGTCGACATTCAACCATGTCCTTGGTATGCCCGGAGCTTCGCCGGTTTGCACATCTTTTCCCTTTCCACATGGATGGTTTCGTTGTGTGGTTGTCTAATTTGTAGGTGTATTTTTGGTTCGTTTTCTTCTTTATCCAAATCAATAGATTTTGTGGCACTCCCTTGAAATGTGACACCCATGGGGGAGGGTTCTGCCACAACCCTTATTGGGGTGAAGGGTTCTTCTTCGTCTACTATCGCTTCGTGAGGCTCTATCTTTGGTATTTTGATTGACTCTTCCCTTGAAAGTGTTGCCTCCCGGATCTGAAGAGTGGAACTTTCATTAAGTTTAATCACATGCATTCCTTCTTTGTTGGCGACTATGCCTTCGGTGTTCAGCTCTTGGATGGTAGAGTTGTTATCCACTTTTATGTACTCTTCTTCATTGTAATTTACTGCATTTAATTCCACCCATTGTCCATCATCCTTGGATTCACTTTGAATATCCACATTCAATAATGAAGTGTCGGGTTCTTCTTGTATATCTGAAGATGAGCTTGAATTATCCAACCCGATTTCTCTGTAACGGTGTACTTTTGTGAGTTTCTTTTTCACCTACATCTCATGGTAGGCCTGCTGATAATGATGCCCTTGCACGGGTAAATTGACTTGCCCTTCTGTATATTGGTGCATTTCTTCCAGGGCCTTATTTAAGTCTTCCTCTGTAATTGGCCTTTGCTCTTCAATCGTTGTCTTAGGAATTACGTGTGTCCTTTTGGTGGCTAGAACTTCCTCTTCTACTTGCTTGACTTCCCTAAGTCTTTTCCTGCCTCGCATCCTAGGTTGAGAGCTAGTTTTTGCTTCTTCAACAAGTTGGACTGCTCTTTTCTTTCTTGGTACCGTCGCGACTTTGACATATTTGGCCATGGCCGTTGCTGATGGCATTTCTTGCAGATGCTCTCTAATGCGTAAGGCATGGTAAATCAATATAGTCACAGCCACACTGCCATTGAGGAACTTCTTATTATTCCATTGCTTTTTTGCCTCTAATAACCTTTCTTGGATGTAAGGAGTCAGATTAATCTGATTGCCAATCTGCTTGATGGCGTGTGAGAGCAATTGAATAATAATCTTTTGAGGGGTCGTGTACCGATGCATATTCGGGAAGCAGAAGTGATGGTGAATAAGCCTTACTTCCTCTTCTATGTCTATTCTATTGATATCTAGGAATGTTCGTTTTTTTGCGCCTCGACTCTCTTCTTTCACTACAGTAGTTCCATCTTTTTCCCATCCAAAAGCTTCCTTAATTAAGTCATGTGTGAATTGAATAACGACCCATTCGCCTACTTTATCCATCACTTTAGCCTCTGGCAGTAAGGGATCATGCAAAGGTGGCTGTAATGTATTCATGACCTGTGTGCATCTTTGAAAGTCGGGCTTATAGATTGGTAGTTCAAAATATTTATGTATGCCTACTTTCTTCATGATGTCTATTGTAGACGAGAGTCCATGCAACACTCTGAAGTCTTGGGACATGATTGGAAATTGATGATCGGTATCCATGATTTTTATCGTTGCCAGGAAGAGATACACCCCAGCCGGTTGATCGTCCCTGAACCAGTGTCCCTTTGCCTTGGTAATACTCTGGAGTGGAAATTCCAGTACTTCCTCTTGTACCATTGCTTTAGAATCTTCAGAAGCCATCTGCACTTGTAAGGAAAAGCGCATTAGCTTCAAGGGAATGTATAGAAGTTGTGTAGTGCATTGCAGTGATTTTTTGTCGTTCCATCACTCCGTTCCCATGGTTCTATAGGTGAGATCTCTTACCACATCTTTTTATTTCTGTCCTGAAAGAAAACAATCATTAGTGTAGCTAAAGCATATATTTATGTACACAGTAGGTCCATTCCTAAGAAAGTTGAAGCTATGATCTTATCTCAATTGGAGAATGTGCACCACTAATTTTATCATGTACATCATGTGCCGAATGCTTGGCCTTGTAATGTGCCCCTATCATGCATACTTTAGGTGCATTTGATATTCTATGAGTGCAATTGGAATCTTTATCGTCTGGACGGTCCACTCCTTGTAATTGCTTGGGTTTCCAAAACTGCTACTCTTTCCAATAGATGGTCCCTGATGGGTAATGGGTAGCTATCACGTATGGTGGCTGCATTGACTTTTTTCAAGTTGATGCACACCCTCAATTTTCCATTTTTCTTAGGCACAACTACTAATGGTGATACCCACTCGGTGTGTTCTATCTCGTATATGAATCCTACTGCTAATAGTTTGTCTATTTCTTCCTTAATTTTAGCAGCATAGACCTCGTTATATGTATATGGGCGTTGTTTTGATGGTTTTGCATCTGCCGTCATTGGTATCCTATGAGAACAAATCGAAGGTTCCACGCCCTTGAGATCCTTATATGTCCATGCGAACACATCTCGATATTCTTGGATCTGTTGTATGAGTTCCTCTTCCTCCTCTACTGATACATCTTTGCCTATGTATGTGCATCGTTCTTCTCCATTTTCCACTGTTACTATAATTTTTTTTGTTTGTTCTTTGTTGTCGTACGCTTCTCCGTCTCTAGCCTCTCATTTAGGCATTTGAATGGCTACCTTTCTCTCTTCTACTTCATATCTTTTGAAATGTTCAGGAACTTCAAAAAGATCTGGGTCCGGTTCTGTCTTACTCATGTCGGTTTCTTGTTTTTGTGCTCTGGGGGCGGCTTCTATTGCTAAGATCTTTGTCAGTTCCTGTTTCGCTTTGGTTCGAATGGTGTCTAGATAGCTCTCTTCTGAATCAAATTCGGGTTCCATTTCGATACTCTCATATTCCGCCTTCCACTCTTTTTCCAAGATTTCCCCTTCTTCCACTTCTTGAAGGACAACCATATAAAGATTTACATCATAGCCTTCCTTGTCTATGCACTTGTTCATTGTCAAGACTGCCTCATTTACGCACACGTCTAGGGTTGCTAGGATTTCTATCCATCCATGCGATTCAAAGGTCTCATCTGGAAAAATTTGAGGTGTGTACATTGGGTCCTCCACAGGTCTATAGTTAGGATGTCTGATAGGCCACATTTGTCCTTTACTGTCCTCTTTCTGGGCTTCTTTGCACATCCATAACTGAGCCTCCTTGTGCATCCATGATTGATCACTTGACCCAGCAGTGTGAATGGATAGGTCATCTTCCTCCTTGTGTATGGGATTCCATTGTAGTGGAGGGACATCTCTATAGGAAAAGGTGTGCAAATTTATTTTAGTGGTATTTCCTTGATGTTGTAGGTACAATGAATCTCTTCCCCAATCTTGTACTACCCGCATTTTTCTCATAAAGGGTCGTCCTAATATCATCTCGTAATTATTAGCCTTTTCGAATTTACAAATGGCTAATGTGTGTTCAAATTCAACCCCACAGGTAGTCGATTTGACTCTTTCCAGTATTCCTAAGGGTTTCTCCACATGACCGTCTGCTAATTGGAGTTTCATGCATGTGGGTCGTAAGGCAGGTTTTCCCCATTTCTCCCAAATCTCCTTGGTGGCAATTCCTACCCCGCCTCCCGTGTCTAGGATAGCCTTGGTCATGTACCCATTGTAAGTGACAGGTAGACACGTATTACCTTCGTCTCCTTCACTAAATTCTCCCACTTTATCAACTGGAATTTGGATTCTAGTTGAGTTTCCTTTTCCCTTAACTTCTTCCTCTTCCTTTTCTTGCCCTAATCCCATTTGGCTTGCTATTTGCTTCCATAAATGCGGCTTAATTCAAAGTAGTTCTTCCATGATCAATTTGCATGGTAGTTTTTTCTTCTTTAGTTCCGTTAGATTGTGTGAACTCTTTCCTCAGTTTTCTTTTCCTTTTCCATGTACTGTGGGTGCTCGTATTATCATGGATTCCTTTTCGTATTCTCCCATGTAATTAGGCAATGTTGAAATGCTCTGGGTTTCTTCTCTATTTCTGTAGAGTCTTGATATTTCTTCGTATACTTCTTCTAGGTTGGGGCTGGGTTGATCGACTGCCACGTCTATTTCCTCAAAGGGAGACTTCGATACTCCATTTTTCTTCCATTGTTCTTCTCAGATTCTATTCCATAACTCCTTGGGCCATTCTGCCTCCAAATCCGGTATGGTTGACAGTGGTTCATCCTAGATTCTAGTTCGCTCACGCTTGTCATCCTTCCCTCTAAGTTCTTTATCCAAGGCCCCGACGTGTTCTTTATATTGATCATCTAGTATTCTCGTCTCTGGTAGGGCTGGAATAGTCTTTTCTAGGGTAGCTTGTGCAACCTCTATAAGCTTTCGAGATATTGCAAGCCTTTCTTGTTCTAATTCCCCTTGTGGGTAAAGTCTTTCATGTTGCTCTACATTCGGTCCAGTCTTAATTCTAGCTTGGTAGGCCTTCAGCCGCATGTCTAGATCGTCGGATTTTGGGTCAGCTAAAATGGATTCCGGTTTCTCTACTTCTTGAATAGATGGAATGAGTACTCCCTTTTGAATTTCTTGCTTTTCTTGTTCTTTCATACTGTATGTCAGGCCAGTACACTCCTAATTTTTTTAATTCTCGGATGGTTCCATGAATCCCTTGATGTGTTCTCCATTTGTTCACATGTGCTTGTTCGATTAGCTTCTTTTGTTCATGCTCCTCGACACATCTTAGCGAAACTCCATTGGGTTCTTTATAGTACACGCTTCTAGCAATAATGTGCAAATTTCTCGATTGGAGAATATCCTTTTTGCTAACCTTATTGATTGAGTGTTGTGGGCCATGGGTGAGTATAGGAATTAATTTCTCTGCCCACTTTGGACAAACTTCCAGATTGAACAAATACGTGTCTGGCAGATCATCGGGTACTCCGCTTGGTGGTTCTCCGTGTGTTAACCTAGAAAGGTGGTCTGCTCTTACATGCGTATTTCCCTTTTTTACTACCACTTCAAAGTCGAACTCCATTAATAGTAAGAACCATCTTACTAATCTTCCCGTGTTACAAGGTTTATTGACTAAGTACAGTAAAGCCTGATGGTCTATGAAGAACTTGAATTTGTTGGCTAAAAGATAGTGTCTAAATTTCTTCACTGCATAGACCATTCCTAATCCTTCTCGTTCGGTAGTGGTATAATTCCTTTCAGCTTGATTCAGTTTTATACTCGCATAGGCAATTGGATGATCTAGCTTTCCTTCATCAGTTGGTTGGGCTAAGATACATCCTATTGCATAATTCGAGGCATCAACATGAATATGAAAAGGCTTGTTCCAATCTGGCGTTTTTAGAATTGGGGCTGTGCTAAGTCTCTTTTTTAACTCATTGAATGCTTTCTCACACTCTTCTCTCTAAGTGAATTGAGTTAAGAGGCCATACAAGGGTTTGGCAATTATGGCATACATGTGGATAAATCGACGATAATATCCACAATGTCCCATAAATGCTTGTACCTCCTTCGCATTCTTAGGTCTTGGTAGCTCTAAGATGACCTTAATCTTGTCCTCATCCGTGGATATTCCATTTTTGGAGACTATGTGTCCTAGGATCTTTCCTTGTTTCACCATGAAGACACATTTTTCTAGGTTTAGGCAAACTCGATACTGGCGGCATTTATTAAATATTTTTCTCAACTCGGGAATATGATCTCGTCTTTGATTCCAGTATGTACATAGGTCATCTACATACACTTCCATGCTCTTTTTCAGGAATTCCTTGAAAGCATGACACATCAATCATTGGAAAGTAGCAGGTGCATTAGTGACTCCAAAAGGCATCACCCTGAAAGCATAGACTCCCCATTCGATCGCGAACACGGTCTTATGTTGATCCTCAGTAGCAATAGCTACTTGGTTGTATCGAGAGAATCCATCTAAGAAGCTATAGACTTCCTTTCCTACTACTCTTTCCAATAGATGGTCCCTGATGTGTAATGGGTAGCTATCACGTATGGTGGCTGCATTGACTTTTTTCAAGTTGATGCACATCCTAAATTTTCCATTTTTCTTAGGTACAACTACTAATGGCAATACCCACTCAGTGTGTTCTATCTCGTATATGAATCGTGCTGCTAATAGTTTGTCTATTTCTTCCTTAATTTTAGCAGCATAGACCTCGTTATATGTATATGGGTGTTGTTTTGATGGTTTTGCATCTGCCGTCATTGGCATCCTATGAGAACAAATCGAAGGTTCCACGCCCTTGAGATCCTTATATGTCCATGCGAACACATCTCGATATTCTTGGATCAGTTGTATGAGTTCCTCTTCCTCCTCTACTGATACATCTTTGCCTATGTATGTGCATCGTTCTTCTCCATCTTCCACTGTTACTATAATTTTTTTTGTTTGTTCTTTGTTGTCGTATGCTTCTCCATCTCTAGCCTCTCGTTTAGGCATTTGAATGGCTACCTTTCTCTCTTCTACTTCATATCTTTTGAAATGTTCAGGAACTTCAAAAAGATCTGGGTCCGTTTCTGTCTTACTCATGTCGCTTTCTTGTTTATGTGCTCTGGGGGCGGCTTCTATTGCTAAGATCTTTGTCGGTTCCTGTTTCGCTTTGGTTTGAATGGTGTCTAGATAGCTCTCTTCTGAATCAAATTCGGGTTCCATTTCGTTACTCTCATATTCCTCCTTCCACTCTTTTTCCAAGATTTCCCCTTCTTCCACTTCTTGAAGGACAACCATATAAAGATTTACATCATAGCCTTCCTCGTCTATGCACTCGTTCATTTTCAAGACTTCCTCATTTACGCACACGTCTAAGGTTGCTAGGATTTCCATCGATCCATGCGGTTCAAAGGTCTCATCTGGAAAAATTTGAGGTGTGTACCTTGGGTCCTCCACAGGTCTGTAGTTAGGATGTCCGATAGGCCACATTTGTCCTTTACTATCCTCTTTCTGGGCTTCTTTGCACATCCATGACTGAGCGTCCTCGTGCATCCATGATTGATCACTTGACCCAGCACTGTGAATGGATAGGTCATCTTCCTCCTTGTGTATGGGATTCCATTGTAGTGGAGGGACATCTCTATAGGAAAAGGTGTGCAAATTTATTTTAGTGGTATTTCCTTAAAGTTGTAGGTACAATGAATCTCTTCCCCAATCTTGTACTACCCGCATTTTTCTCATAAAGGGTTTTCCTAATATCATCTCGTAATTCTATGGGAACGTATGCCTGATGCTTTGCACATGGCCATGTGATATCTTGGAGCTTCATACGCATCTATCCTAGGCTGATCTCTACCCGGTGTTCTCAATTTTGTCCGTCAAATGTGTTCCAAAGCTTCTACATGTGCTTCTTCTAGAATTCATGTTTCTTCTTCTTTACATCTTTTTGCTGTATTGAGTCAGTTGAGCATTTTATCTATCAGGGGTTTTTGATATAGTTGGACTCAGCATTTGCTGATGTAACTAGGCAGGATGTCACCTTCTAGAGTGGCTAATTGGATTGCTCCACTTTTTGAGATCCTATTGATGATCATATATCCATAGCCATGCTTCTCCAAATTTTGTGCATGTTGCTTCTTGTGCTACTTTCAATGTGGGTATCAAGAAGTGTAATGGTAGCACTGCATTTTGGTCAAATACCATTTGAAAGGGTGTGGCTTGGAGCACCGTTTTATAGGCAAATTTCTAAGCCCAAACAACATGGTGTAGATATTTATCCCAATCAGAGCATTAATTATTCACCAACTTTGTCAACACATTACATAATATCTTGTTTGTGCTCTTAACCTGGCCATTGGCTTGTGGATGATATGGAGCCGACTTCCTATGAACCACCATGAATTCTTGTAACAAGTATTCAATGACCTCATTCAAGAAGTGGGTGCCACGATCACTCACCAATTCTATTGGCAAACCATATCTTGTGAACACATTCTCAAATAAGAACCTAGATATCATTTGAGCATCATTCTTCGTTGTGGCCTTCACCTCTACCCATTTAGTCAGATAATTGGTAGCTACTATGATATACCATGTGAACTCTTGATTGGGGGATTAATAGGATCGACAAAGTGTATTCCCCACTTAGAGAATGCACGTCCACGCATCATGGGTTTCAGAGGCATCTTGTCTTTACACATCCAGTATTGAGTTCGCTGAAAAATATCACAACTCTTCACGTAGGTATGTGCATCCATGTGAAGGTTTGGCCACCAAAGACCTATAAATAGTATTTCCTTCATCACCTTATTTGGTCCAAAGTGTCCTCATGCTACACCTTGATAAGAAGTCTCCAAAATCTTGAGATATTCACTCTAATGGACACACAAGCTAAGGTATCCATCTTTCCCTCATTTTTATAGAGTACCACCTATGAATGTGTAGTCTAGTGCTTCTTGTTCTAAACTTCATTGTTTGTCCAATGTCATTTCCTCAAAAAATTTACCAATGGTCACTCCAATCTGGTACTAAAGACACTTGATATAGCGTAGCATGCTCCATAGGTAGTCTAATAGTATAGCTTGGGCATTCCTTGCATAAGTTATGTAAATTTGCTTCCATGGTTCACCAATATACCCCTAACCTTTGTAGAGTCTATAGGGTTCTATGTTTGGAGTAAGGTTGTTGAAGTGCACCTACATGTGCTATTTGCAACCACTTTTCATGCTCATCCTCATTTACACAACAAGATAGCATGCCTTGATTAGTGTGTTTATACATGTTGCCTGCCATTATGTGGTATTTTTTATATCTGAGTACCTCCTTGTCTTTTGTTCTCAATACAGGATGTTTGGGTCTGAATGTTCGAATTGGCACTATACTTTAGCCTAGTCAGGGACTACTTCTAGATTGAACAAGTAGGCATCAAGAAGTTCATTTGATATTCCTTGAGGGGACTCACCTAAACTCAGTCAAGAAAGGTGATTGTGTACTTAAGTCAAGAAGACTCAAGGACTTGTGCCAAAGAGACTAAACCTCATTTGCAACACAAGTGCATATAGTGGGGAATTGACACACGCTTATATGTCAATCCGATCAAATGACCTAACCAAGTGTATGAAGACATGTGCACACATGATGGAAAATGAAGTGGTTCAACTGATATGCATGAGAAAAGACTAATCCACCTCTCAAACTCACTGAAAGACTGAAAGTGTCTGTCACGATACCTCTTACAGTAGTTTTTAGTAAATGGAGGATTTCTCTCACCTAGAAGCTTCGAATATAGTCAATAGGGTACTCGTTTCGGGGCTCTCAATGAGATGCATCTAGTGGAATACTTTAACTCGATTCTGACAACCTTGCTTCAAGTTATGAACAAAGTAGTGAATGGCGGGAATCACCCAGACTCACGCCACAACTCCTACAAGCTCACACACACACTACAGTAGTTCAAAAATAGCGCGGAGGGGTAGACAACAGTTCTACACACACATTCCAAGCATTACACACACATACAAGGTCAAAGAGAAGATGGGAATCTGCAGGAAAGAGGCAAATTCGAGATTCAATAGCTCCTTCTTCACAATGGCAAAAAAGTGTCTACAAAGAGTCACAATGTGACTTATATACATGTGCCCTAAGTTTGGTCCTTTCATACAAGAGACTGGCACTTTATTCCAAAAAGGTGAATTTCCTACTAATTTACAAGGGATATTTTGCAACAAGTTGGGATTATGCAACTAGAGGACTCCTCTAGTGCATTTACATGGCTTTGAGGGAATTCTCTAAGACCTCGAAGAAGAAAAATTATGCCCATTAATTTGAAAATTTTGGGGCTCTTCTCTTGTGCTTCTTTACTTTGCAATAGTGATCAACTCTCAAGTGAGTTCTGCCTTTCTGAACCACAACTTCAAATTCATATTCCATTAGTAAGAGGAACCATCTTGCTAATCTACATGTATTGCATGGCTTTTTAACTACATATAGTAATGCTAGTGGTGTGTAAAAAAATTAAACTTATTTGCAAGAAAATAATGTCTTAACTTTATAACCGCATATGCATGCCTAATCCTTCTCACTCAATAGTGGTATAGTTTTGTTCAGTGGCATTCAATTGTCTACTAGCATAGGCAATTGGAAGATCCATATTACCTTCACCAATAGGGATGCTTCCACATGAACATGAAAGGGCTTGTTCCAATCTGGTGTAGTCAAGATTGGTGCTGAACATAGTCCTCTCTTAAGCTCGTTAATGGAGTTTTCGCATTCATCTGTCCACTCAAAGTTATTCGAAAGAGCATACATGGGCTTTGCAATGATGGCATACATGTGAATGAAATGTCTATAATAGCCGCAATGCCCCATAAAGGCTTGTACTTCCTTGACATTCTTTGGCCTAGGTAGCTCTGCAATAGCTCTAACTTTCTCCTCATCTGTGGATATGCCATTCTTTGACACTATGTGTCCTAGAATCTTGCCTTGCCTGACCATAAAAACATACTTTTCTAGGTTCAGATAGACATGATATTCTCTACACTTGTCAAAGATTTTCCTAAGTTCAGGTATATGTGTTAGTCTAATTTTTGAATGAGTGCAAAGATCATCAACGCAGACTTGTAAGTTTTTCCTCAAGAACTCTTTAAATACATGACACATAAGCCTCTGAAAGGTAGCGGGCACTTTGGTAAGCCCAAATGGCATTACCCAAAAAGTGAATATGCCCCACTCTGTGGCAAAAGCCATCTTATGCTGGTCTTCTGGAGCAATAACTACTTGATTGTAACCAGAGAATCCATCAAGGAAGTTGTATTCCTCCTTGCCTGCCACTCTTTCTAATAGATGCTCAGTGATAGGAAGCGGATAGCTATCTCTAATAGTGGTTGTGTTAACCTTCTTCAAGTTAATGCAAACACGTAACTTTCTATTCTTTTTGGGCACCACCATGATAGGGGATACACAGTCGGTGTGCTCAATTTTGTAGATGAATCCTGCTTCTACCAACTGATCTATCTCCTCCTTGATCTTGGCAGTATAGTTGTCATTATATGTGTATGGCTTCTACTTAGTTTGGCATCGGAGCTCATGAGAATCGTACGTGAGCATATGTCAAGGCCTACACTTTTTAGGTCCTTGTAACTCCAAGCAAATACATCTCTATATTCTCTTAGCAAGGCTACCAACTCTTGCTCCTCATCCTTTGTTGAATCGTGTCCTATGTATGTGCATCACTCTTCACCTTCTTCTATTGTGACAATAATTTTCTTTGTGGTTTGTTTGTTGTCACAAGCATCTCCTATAAGTGCTTCTCTTTTAGGCATTCTGATCATGACTTTCCTATCCTCAATCTCGTACTTCTTGAAATTTTCAAGGACCTCAAACAAAGATTTTTCCTCTTCCACTAGGAGTTCTCTCTTCTTTCTCTTTTTTCATTCACTCTTGGTGGTTACCTGTGTGGCTAACCTCACATTGTTTGTAAGTTCTCTGTGCTCTTGGAGGTGAACTTCTACTTCATATAGGAATTCTTCTTCTGATGCACAGAAAGGATCCATAATATTTGACTCTAGATCGGAGTCACTTGCTTCCTCAAGTATCTTAGTGCTCGACTCACATTCTTCAAGAACTAAATCACACATAAGTGGTTCTATAGTGAAGACTGAAATGTCATAGTCATCCTCATCACAGTGTGGTGTCCATTGTTCTTCATAGATGGCTACATCCATTTTTGCTAGGATATTTGCCCAACCATGAGGTTCAGACTCTTTCTCTGGGGTGCATAGGTTGGTTCTCGAATTGATCTATTTGTTTTTTTCGCACCTACCTCTCTAGCTTTTTCTCTTTTTCCTTCTTCTTCTACACCTTTACACATCCATAACTGGTTGTCTTCATGCATCCATGCGGATCTAGATCCTATGGAGTGCACCGATTTTGTATCATCTGTGGCTCTATGGATGGGATTCCATTGTATAGGGGGCACATCTCTATGAGAGTAATCCTTGAGATTGAGTTTGGTTGTAACACCTAAGTGTTGAAAATACAAGGAATTGGCTCCCCAATCTTGCACTAGTTGCAACTGTCTCATGAATGGTCTTCCCAAAATCATCTCATAGGCTTGATTTTTGCTAAAATCATAGATGGCAAATGTATGCTCAAACTCTACACCACAAGTAGTAAGAGCTATTCCTTTTAATAACCCTAAGGGTCTTTCTATGTGACCATCGGCCATTTGTAATATCATTCTCGTTGGCCTGAGTGTTGGTTTGCCCCAACACTTCCATAGGGAAGTGGTAACAATTGCAACTCATGTGCCTGAGTCCAAAATAGCTTTAGTTGTGTAACCTTGATGAGCGATAGGAAGATAGGTGTTTCCTTCTCCTCCTTCACTCATGTCTCCTATCTTATCCAAGGGTATATCAAGAATTGTTCAATGTGATCCTAACTCGGAATGGGATTTTGCTACTTCAAGCACTTGATTGGCTACCTGTTTCCATAATTATGGCTTGACTTTGAGTAGATCCTCTAAAGTGAGATTGCACTACACTTTAGTGTTCTTCACTTCCTCCATATTCTTAGGTATGATTGATTCTTTGTTTTTATCATGATGGTGGGTGCTTTCATGTAGGTAGACTTTGTCTCCCATGGTCGTGTGAAATGAGGAAGTCCTTGTAATGAATTAGAATCGAAGTCTAATCGCTCACTAGATTGGATATCCTCCTACTCCCCATAAATAGAAGGAATGTCTTGTGGGAATTGATTGTATAAGTCATCCACAAGTTCAATGGGAGGACTATTTTCACTTTCTTTAGCCCATTTCTCTTCTTGATTCTCTCTTAGAAATTCAAATGAGTACCAATTCATCGAAGAAGAGGTGTCTGGTTCAATGGAATTAGACACATAAGCTTCTTGGAGAGGAATGATCATTCTTTCACTTGCATTGTCCTTACCCTAGGAGGTGGCTTCCTTTCCAGATTTTACACTTAAACTCTCTAATTTTCCTACTAGTCCATCAAAATGCAACTGTGTCTTAGCTGAGCTAGAGCAATTGAAGAGGCAACTGGCTTCAAACATGGTTTGAGCCGATTCTACCATCTTAGAACAAATCTTGGTTTGTTCAGTCTCTAGGTGAGCTATGGGGTAACATTTCTCATGATGTGATACATTTGGCCCTTCTTGGATTCTGGCTTGATATGCTTTAAGCATCATGTCTAGGTCTTCTAGAGTGGGATCGGCTAGGACTGATCCTACTCTAAGTGGTGGTCGGGTTGTATGAGGTGGGTTAGAAGGTGGTAGATTGGAAGATGATAGGGATGGTGGTGGTGGTATGAGAGAGTGCATTTGAGATGTGAGTTCAACTATTTTGGCTTTTGTTTCTTTTACGCTTTCCTCAAGTTTTCTCGTTTTTTTAGACCATTGCCTTTTCATTCTTTCATGATTATCTTTCCAAGCTCTTGTCCTTTTCTTAGTTATACTCTTAGTCTCACTAGCATCAGAACTCTTTTCCTGTCCTAAGCCTTGGCCTTGCTATAATGCCTGAGCTCTAGTGACTACTTGTATTGGGGCAATGGAAGCTACACTTCTAGTAGAATCTATTACTAACCCAATGACGTTAATGGGAGTGATCTTCATCCCATTGTTTGGGTTCTTCGGGCAGTCTCGTAAGAGATGATCTTTCCCAATATCTTGACAAAACCTTTGAATTATCACTGATTGGGACTAGATTGGTTCACGTAAAGAAGTGATCACCTTGGCATCTGTAGCATGGTCCTCTAAGTTCTTGGGGTCTGATCTCTCTAGGTTGCGGCCTAGAATTAGGACTTGCATACATGACATTAGTGTATTCGGGCTCCCCACTAGATTCACTAGGGTCTTCTTAATAGTATGCCTCATTATGCTCATGTGACTACATATAGTAAGCTTGTGGACTATCGATATGAGACGAGTCAAAACTATGATCATTTGGATCACTGTCTGGAAGCAATGGTGACACTAGCAATAAAGCTCTATTCAGATTTTCTTCAGTGGTTGTGTACTTCACTGGGATCACATTGGCTAGAGTTGGAGGTTGGTGAGCTAACAATAGCTAAGGCCTTTGTTGAGTCTGGTAGGGTTGCTGATAGGGTTGTTGGGGCCTACCATACTATTGTGGGTACTGGTTGTGGTATCTCCCATGTTGTGGATATGGTTGTGGATAATCTTATCTAACCGCTTACAGCTTGTTGTATGGGCTTTCTTGTGCTCTATGGTTATTGTACCTCCTTTATATGGTTTTGTATTGGCTATTAGGGTTCACTTGTGGTTGAGCCATGATTGGGAACACATTAGCCATGTGGTCTCCTCCACAGGTGTAGCATCTTTTCAGTGGGGAAAAATCTAAGTATCTCCTTCCTAGAGACTCCTAGTTTTTTAGCTACCTTCTCTAAAAGTTCTTTGATAGATGTGGATTGTTTGGAAGTGAGGCTAGCAGAGCTATCTAAATCTTTATAGATTTTTGAAAGCTCTAACTCCTCCCCTAGATTATCCTCAATGTCTATGCACATGTGCACACACTCTTCTATGGATCTAGGATCCTTTAAGTACACATATGATCTCAATTTGGTACTTAACAATCCATCTAGAAATAAAGCCACTTGTTTGGATGGAGTGGGTAACATTTTCACTAGGCATCTTTCTAGGTGTTGCCTAAACCTTCTTGCTACAAGTCTCACTGTCTCTTGAGGTGTCTGTTGGAAGCTCTGTATTAGCGAGGAAGTATTATGTTTGAGGCTACTTTTGGAGAATTCTATAACGAGGGCTTCTAGCAATTGGTCTATATTCCTGAATTGCCTCTCATGTAGCAGTTGAAACCATGTAAGAACAATGTTCTTGAGGGTTAGACCGAAAGCATTATATTGTGTGAATAGATCATAAATTTGTTCAGCATTCAAGACTTGCCTAAATTTCTGCCACATGATCATAAGAGCCTCCTTTACCATCAAAGTAGTTCTTCAACCAATTGTGTAGGTGTTGGAACTCAAGGTCAAGCACAAGCATGGAAGCACATCAGAAAGGTAGACACACACAAGAAGGAGCAAGTAGGGAGCTCCAAGAAGTGTATGTCATTTTCAGAAGAAATCCCTATAAAAATAGTGATTTTCATCACTAAAAACCATTGTAAATACCATTTTCTATTTTTGTAACTCTATTTTGTTCAAGCCGAGGAGTCCTCGAGCTTGAGGAGTATTAGAAGTACCATCATACCAATTTTCATAATTTTTAGACTTCGTTTGAACCCTCAAAAAAGCATTGGAACCTAATTTTTAACTAGGCCAAACACTAGGTCTGGATAGGGCCAAAACTACTCAAAAAACTATAAAAAGAGCTAGAGAGCTCATTTTTGAGGTTAGCTTGTTAGAGAATAGAGCTTTTGTAAGAGAACTCTTTTGCAATCGAAGCTTTCCATTGTTCCTCTCTTTGATCTTACCTTGTGTGCATGTGTGTGCATGCTTGTGTGCTTTCACTCACGCACTTGTGCCTTCACTTGCTCGTGGTCTTCATACTGGTCCTCACGTCTCCGCGGATTGACAAGTAAAGGAGGTGGTGCTTACGCTTGAGCTACACCAAATTTTGGCGCCGTTGCCGGGGAGAGAGCTTCGAGGACGAGCGTTGTGATGGTAAGATCGTAGATTTGCGATGTTGGAAGGTAAAAAAACTATCATTTTTGTTCATTTTCTGATTTTTCTTCTTCATCTTCATCATCATCACCATCTCCATCTTCTTCCATCTTCTTCTTCATAGATATTTCTTGTTTTTTAGTGCATTTTCACCATTTTCATACCATCTTTCATTCATTATTGTGGGAAGGAGTTAGGAAGTGCAAGAGAGAGCAAGCGCTTGTGTTTTTTCATGATTGTCTACACATAGGGAGCTCACCATTGCTCGGCGCTCAAAAATTTGAATTTCCTGCCAAAAAACACGATTCTGTGGTCATTCTCAGAAACACGATTCTCTCGTTGTGCTCAAAATCGCGATTCTCACAAATCACAATTTTTAGCCAAAAACACGATTGTGATCAAACACGATTCTTTGCTGGCAATCACGATTCTCAAAAACACGATTCTCTGCTGGTAATGGCGATTCTCAAAAACATGATTCTCTACTGACAATCACGATTCTCAAAAACACGATTCTCTACTGACAATCCCGATTCTTAAAAAACACGATTTTCTGTTGGCAATCACGATTCTCTACAAACACGATTCTCTGTTGGCAATCGCAATTCTCTAAAACAGGACTCTCTAAAACGCGATTCTATAGAACACGATTCTCTAAAACACGATTCTCTAAAACATGATTCTCTAAAACATGTTAAACGTTAATCGTCACTTCCACTTCGGATTCAAAGTACTTCAAGTTCAGCCGATTTCGAACCTTCCTAACAGTAAATGTTCTCCTTAACCACGTGGGTCCTTGGCAGTGGTAGGGGTCTGTTAGACAGAGGCCCTGTACTATTTTCCCAACCTCTCACACAATCATAAATACTCTGTCACGTCTTAGCTCAGTACTGGACTCTGAACACTGCTAACTACGCGGCTTACTGGGACGTTGAAGTTTTTGGGCTGGATCTACTATAGCAGAGGAGCAGTAGTCCGGTTCTGACTTAAACTACTTAACTACTCTACTTCATTCGCCAAATATTACTCAAGATGCACCTCTTCTTAACTTGGGGGTACACCGAACAACTATACTCACAAGTATGCACTTACGGTATATCAACTCAAACAACAGTCGAATCGTAACAGTCTTATCAGTAATTCCAGGGCACACAGGCTCCTTATCGATACGAGTCCTTCCTGGGATCGGAATCCTCAGAGAACGTAGACTATTGTATCGACTCAGTTACCCACAGAACATTAACAAGCCCACAATGAGATTACTTCCATGTTCTCTGCTTCGCCGAAGAACTGATAACAATGCGCTGCACTTGACAATACTCAGCGACACATTTAAACCCTCACCGAACAGATTCGTAACACACTGCAATTGTTCCGTAACTATGTATTAAGGGGCGAACATACGACTAGACAAAGCGCAGACAGACAGAACAGAATAGAACAGAACGGAACAGAGCAGAAATACACACTCAACAAGACACTGCAATTCCCAAAATGGGCGAGCTCTCACAGATAGAATAGAAGATACACTTAACAGAACAGAACAGAATAGAAATACACACTTAAACAATACACTGCAATTACCAAAATGGGTGAGCTCTCCGCCATTCTTTTCTCATTGCCTTATATAGAAGATTTTTTTACAGTGGTGCGTGAATCTTTTGTTACCTGCACGTTTCTCGAAAGGTTCTTTCTATTTAAGGCGCCTGTCCTAGTACATTTGTCCTTATTCGGCGGCCGTCTAACAAACACGATTCTGTGGTTGTGCTCAAAATCGCGATTCTCTAAATTTCTGAAAACCACGATTCTGAGACAAAATCACGATTTTCAAAAGACGATTCTATGAAAAACACGATTCTGTGAAAACACGATTTTCTATTGGCAATTGTGATTCTCAACAAGACGATTCTATGCTCAAAATCGCGATTCTCAAAAACACGATTCTCTGCTCAAAATCGCGATTCTCAAAAACACGATTTTCTGCTCAAAATCGCGATTCTCATAAATCACGATTTTCATCCAAAAACACGATTTTGTGAAATCACGATTCTCAAGGTACAAAATTGTGATTCTCCGGAGATTTACAACATCGCGATTCTCTTGGGATTCACAGAATCGCGATTCTCTGGAGATTTACAGCATCGCGATTCTCTTGAAGTTCACAAAATCGCGATTCTCTTGATTTTCACAAAATCGTGATTCTCTTGATTTCACAAAATCGTGATTTTTTCCAAAAGGTCCTGTTTGCCTGTTTTGACCCCTAGGAGCCTGATTTGATATAACGTTTTCATCCAAACTCCATTTTTTGAGCTCTATAGCTCGTTGGAGAGCTCGTTTTGAATCCTACACGGTCTCAATTGTTTTTTGTAAGAATAACATGTTGATTTTTAGATAGGATAATTTGAAGTTGGGCTTCAAGTGGGACTAGGAAACCAAGGGGGCTCCAAAGGATTTTTGAACCATACCAAGGGAAAATTTTTTACTCTTAGCCAAAGCTTATGAACCTGAGATCTGGTAGACACCTACACAAGGATAGACAAAGCATTAGATCTTCTCAGTCTAGTGTCAACCATACAGCTACGTCTTGGGCACAACAGCTAAGTGGTTGTCCTTACGTACTAAGCTCTAACACAAGTGACTTTGAAATGTCTTTTAGCATGGGAAAACCAGCAGGTGGCTCAGGAATTGCCCATCTACAAACAGCAGAAGGTCCCTATGAGACACAATTGGAATATATTCGGACCAAACGATTAGGTGCTCGTATCTATGAGGATGGCCTGAGGCGATCAGTGGTCCAACTCAAAAATCCAGATCAACCCTTTGGACTTGAACACCCGGTGGTCAAGTTCGAAGAGGGTTCATACGTTGATAAGGAAGGAACCATGTATGTGGTCACCAACCTACCAGATAGGACTGATGAGTTTGGAAATGTCATTCCTGAGAATGAGATAGGAGACCTAAAACAAGGAAATGTAGGACAAGGACCCCAGACTCCTAGAGGTAACTCAGTTTTGACCAGAGTGATCACTCCAGACTGGATTCCTCAAGAAAGCAAAAGCATAGAACTATTCTTGAATAGAGAAACAGAGGAAGCCTTTTGGAGATTCAAGCCAGATCAACCTAGCCAATTGGGCATAGTCATCATCTACGAGTTCAAGGATCCAGAGATACTAGGCAAAGTTGTCTACTTGACAACACATCAGAGAAGATGTTCTTGGTAACAGAACATGATAGACACACATGTACTTGGAAGAGTGAATTGATTTTCCCTCCACCAAGATCCAATGTTTCCCATGGCCTCCAGGGAGTAGGTTCATCTCAAGCTCATGAAGCCCAGAGAGAAAGAACTAGAGAGAGACCTGAGGTAAGTTTTGCACACACCGTGGGCAGGAATAGATCAGGATTTGAAAATGAAAGACCTGAAAGAGAGAGAAATCAAGCACATAGGCAACAAAGAGATGAACATGATTTTCCATTGCCTAGACCCCGAGAGCACACAAGAACCCTTAGACCCACTCAAGTGATCAAGGCAATGAAGAATTATTTTGACGGGACAGGAGATCCTTATGATCATGTGGCCGAGTTCAAACAAGCGTTAAGAGCTGAACAAGTTGAGGATTTGTTCACCCAGTACGAGGCATTTGGTTTGACTCTTAAGGGCACTGCCTTAGCTTGGTTTCAACCATTGAGTAGTCGCAACTATTGCGATATACGTCAACTGCTAGACGAATTCATTGTAGAATTTTCCAAGAGTGGTATCAGGCATAACACATTATCTTTGATCCACAACTTCAAGCAAACACCCCAAGAAATAGTGCGACTAGCAGGTTCAGACAGTACCTAGAAAGATACCTGCTCCAGAGTTACCCACACCATCCAAACAAGTGGCTTTGTTCTTAGATGGCTTACTGAGCACAAAGTTAAGATCATATGTGTACTTGAAAGAGCCTAGATCCATAGAAGAGTGTGTGCAGACATGCATTGACAAAGAAGACAACTTGGGTGAGGAGTTAGGACTATCCAAACTCTATCAAGATTCTGATAGTTCTACTAGTCATACTTCGAGAATCTCCACGGAAATAGATGAGATAGCTGAGCACGTTGCCAAGAAGCTGGGAGTCCAAAATAGACAAACACAGAGAGTCACCTCATTGAACCGATGTTATACCTGCGGAGGGGACCACATGGCTAACGTATGCCCAATGCAAAACCAAAACATTAGAGAAGGAATGTTCCGTATTGCACTATTGAGAGAAAATACACAAACCACACGGCTCAAGATTGTCCCTAGAATAGGCAGGATGTTAGACAAACGTATCAGCAACCTTATCAACAAGGTAGGTATCAGAACCAATACCAACAACCATATTATTGACCACAATAGCAATATTAGGCACAATATAGACCACAACCAGTCCTAGGAAACCAACCACCAGCTCCTGCCAATGTGATCCCAATTAAGTATACGATGGCGGAGGAGAACCCTAATAGAGCATTGGTGCCACTAACCCCATTGGTCTCAAAAAATGACTCTCACGCTCAAGGTTTAGACTACTCCCATGAAGGTAGTCCACATGCTTATTACACAGAGTCACCTGAACATAGTGAGATTTACCCGTATCAATATGAGGCACCACGTATGGAGCAAAATTGGGAGCTAGAATGCTCCAATGTCATGTACACAAATCCTAACCCTAGGCCCCAATTGAGACAAATGAGACCACAAGCCCCTAGAGGATCTTGTTTCAGATGTCAAGGTGACCATTTCATTCGTGATTGTCCCCACCCACCATCTCCGAGTCAAGGTCAGGCTATCACAATACAAGCTTTTTGTCCTAAATGTGGCAAAGACCATCTTCCTAGAGATTGTCCAAGAAACCCCTCTAGTGCACCCAAGATTACACCCATTAATGTGGTAGGCTTAGTGGCGGATTCAAGTTCAAGTAGCAGTGATGTGGCTCCTATACAAGCTGTCCCTAGAGCACAAGCCTTAAAACAGGATAAACCAGCAAAGCAATCAGAGTCGAGTGAATTGGGAGAACCTAGTAGGAGGAAAACAAGAACATGGAAAGATACCAGAGAGAAGGCTAATCGCAAATGGAACAAAAAGTTATCGGAACTAGAAGAAAGCTTGAAAGACACAAAAACAAAAATAGAAGACATCGCATCTCAAAACCCCTCGCATGCCGACACTCCATCCACTCCACCTCATCCCACCCCACGACCCATTGTAAATAGACCGCAACCAGGGTTTGTTCTTGCAGATCCAACCCCAGAAGGCTTGGACATGATGTTCAAGGCCTACCAGGCTCGACTTCAAGAAGGGCCTACTGCTGCAAACCTAGACAAGAGTTACCCTAGAGCGGATTTAGAGATTGAACGGATGAAAATGTGCAAGAAAATGGTAGAACAAGCTCAAGCTATACTTGAGACTAGTCAAAAGTTCAATCAGGCAAACTCTGTCAAGCCGGATTTGCATTTCCAGGGCTTACTAGAAAGATTAGAGCAATTGGTAAACAAACCACAAGTTTCTTTACCTCCACATGCTCAACCAGTTATTGAAAGAGGAAGCTCACCACCAATGGGAGCTCATGTTCCTAATTCCATGGATGCTAGAATACCTCCTTCAATTCAACGGTACTCTCAAGAGTTCTTGCGGGAAATCCAAGAGGAGAAATGGGCCAAGGAGAAGGGTAATTTCCCTCCTATTCATGAGATTGATGACCTTCATGATCAATTTCCCCAAGACATTCCATCTATTTATGGAGATGAAGCAGAACAACAAGAAGATGAAAGATTAGATTTTGAATCTAATACCCTAGAAGAACTGCCTCAATTTCCAGGCCCATGGGAATCTGAATCTCTTCAGATCAGAGCTCCCACAATATTGGTAAGGAATGAAGGCTCAGTGGTTCCAAGGAACACCGATGTCATGAAGAACACTAAGGTTCAGTGTCATCTCATTGTAGAAGAGTTGCTAAAAGCAAAACCCGAGCTTTGGAATCATGTGAAGGATCAGGTCCCAGAACTTGATTCCAATATGCCAAAAGCAGGCTCTAAGCAAAAAGTGCCAAAGATACCTCAAGACAAAATAGGGGACATGTGTGAGGGTGAAGAAGGTAATACTTATCTTCCAATCACCTATCAAGGTTACACAACCAAAGCAATCATAGATTCGGGTGCCGGTGTTGCTATTGCGACCACCTCCTTGTGGAAGCAATGGGGCAAACCCACATTAAGACCAACTATAATGAAGCTTCAAATGGCCGACGGTCATTTTGAAAGACCTCTAGGATTGCTCGAAGGGATAACTTTAACCACTTTTGGTGTAGAGTTTGAACATACATTTGCTATATGTGACTTTGAGAAAAATAATGTCTATGAGATGATCTTAGGAAGACCCTTCCTACGACAATTGCAAATAGTACAAGATTGGGGAACCAACTCCTTGTACTTACAACACTTAGGGGTCACCACCAAGGTTAATTTGAAGGATTACTCCTTCAGAGATGTACCACCCCTACAATGGAATCCTATCCACAAAGCAAAAGAAGATTCAATCTCTGTGCATTCTGAAAGTTCACCTGATCCATCATGGCTGCATGAAGATACTCATTTGTGGATGTGCAAGGTCGCAAAGGAAGAGGAAAAACGCTTGAAGGCAAGAGAAGAAGGAACTTCACCAGGAGATAGACCAGTTAGAGACCCAGCCTACACACCGATGATCTTTCTAGATGAGGAATTTGAGCCTCATGGCTGGCCAGAAATCTTAGCCACCATGGACATTGCTGTCAATGAAGAACAATGAACACCTCATTGTGATGAGGAGGGTTATGACATTTCAGTGTTCATGTGTCAGCCCTTGCTAGAAGAATGTGACCCTAGTGATGTCATAGAAGAATAAGAGAATGACGATGATCTGATTGTGATGGATAGTTGCTTTAACTCAGAGAAGCACTATTTAGAAGATGTAGGCGTGTTTAACCAGAAAGAAGAAGAACCTCTCACAAGCATTAAAACGGTAAATTTAAAGGATGAAAGTGAGAGCAGTCAAAAGAAAAAGAAAAGAAAAGCAGTGAAACAAGAAGAGGAGGAATCATTGTTTGAAGTACCAGAAAACTTCAAGAAATATGAAGTTGACGAACGCAAAATTTTGGTACGAATGCCTAAGAGAGAGGTCATCATAGGAGAGTCATATGATAATAAAGAAAAGACCAAGAAAATTGTAGTGACCATTGAAGAGAACGAAGAGAGATGCACATATATAGGAGATAACCTAAGTGCAAGAGAAGAAATGGAGCTCGTAGCTCTATTAAGGGAATATAGGGATGTGTATGCGTGGCATTATAGAGACTTGAAAGGGGTAGATCCAAGAATTTTCTCTCATACTATCCCCATGACTGCTCATGCCAAGCCCACCAAACAGAAGCCCTACACATATAATGATACATATGCAGCCAAAATAAAAGAAGAAATTGATAGGCTGATTGAAGCTGGATTCATCTATGAGATTGAGCATACTGAATGGGTGTCCCCCATTGTAGTGGTACCCAAGAAAAATGGGAAGTTGCGAGTGTGTATTAACCTTAAAAAAGTTAATGCTGCTACAATCAGAGATAGATATCCACTTCCAATCATGGAACACCTATTGAAGCGTGTTGCAGGCAAGGAAGTTCATAGCTTCCTTGCTGGATTTTCAGGTTACAATCAAGTAGCCATTGCCCTAGAAGATCAACACAAAACAGCTTTTGCCACGGAGTGGGGGATCTTTGCATTTCGTGTGATGCCATTTGGGCTCACCAATGCACATGCAACATTCCAAAGGCTCATGTGTCATGTCTTCAAAGAGTTCTTGCGAAAGAGCTTAGAAGTATATGTGGACGATTTATGTGCCCATTCCCAAGAAAGAAGATACCACATCCCTGAGCTCAGACAAATCTTCAACAAGTGTAGAGAATATCGAGTGTGTCTAAACCCAGAAAAGTGTGTGTTCATGGTGCGTCAAGGTAAAATCTTAGGTCATATTGTTTCTAAGAATGGAATCTCAACAAATGAAGATAAGGTACGAGCTAAGGAATGTTAGAGAGGTACAAGCCTGTATGGGCCATTGTGGATATTACCGTAGGTTCATCCACATGTACGCGATCATAGCTAGACCCCTTTATGTCTTGTTGTCTAAGTTTGAGTGGAACGACGAATGCGAGAATTCTTTCAATGAACTGAAGAAACGTTTGTGCACAGCACCAATATTGACCACTATTGATTGGAATAAACCATTCCATGTCCATGTGGATGCATCCAATCAAGCCATAGGATGTGTGCTAGCACAACCCACCGGTGAAGGAAATTTAGATTTACCCATAGCTTATGCTAACAGACAGCTAATTGCAGCTAAATGAAACTATACCACCACTGAGCGAGAGGGCTTAGGCATGGTATATGATGTGAAGAAGTTTAGACACTATTTATTGGCCAACAAGTTCAAGTTTTTCACTGATCATCAAGCTTTGTTATATTTGGTCAATAAACCTTGCAATACTGTACACTTAGTAAGATGGTTCCTCTTACTAATGGAATATGACTTTGAAGTTGTTGTCAGGAAAGGTAGAACCCACCTTCGGGTAGATCACCTTTCTTGCATCACTTCAGGAGAGTCACCGCAAGGTGTTTCCGATGAACTACCCGATGCTTATCTGTTCAATTTAGAAGTTGTTCCTAAATGGGCAAATAAGTTGGTACCAGTCCTAACTTTGGACCCGCAAATAAGAATGTTAAAACATCACAAGAAGAAATTGTAAAATCACAAAAATATCACATATTGGTAGGAAGCATGTACAAACAAGATACTGAGGGTGTATTAGCTTGTTGTGTTGAGGACGATGAACATAGTAGTTGGTTCCAATAAGCTCATGAAGGATTGCTAGGAAATCATTATTCTAAACAGCGCACATTACAAAATCTGAAATGTTTAGGAGTGTATTGGCCTAACATGGACAAAGAAATACATGAGTGGATTAAGAATTGTCCAATGTGCAGAGAGAGACCACTAGTGGAGCATGCCGCCCTTTATCAAGTGTCATTAATTCCAGATTGGAGTGCTCCATTGGTAGAGTTTATGAGGTCGGGAAGATTACCCAAAGAGGCTAGTCTAGCAAGAAGACGAAGCATGGAGCAAGAGGCTCAAGGCTATGCCTTAGTAGGAGACAATCTATATCGAAGAGGCAAAGATGGTTACTTAAGACTATGCGTTCATGAATCAGACTATCTAAAGGTCTTAGAGACTACACACAGTGGTGTTGCAGGTGGACATTTTGGTCCTGACCGAGTGATCAAGACCATTCTGTTCTCAGGACTTTGGTGGCCCACTCTTCATATGGATGCACATACCTATGTGAAGAAATGTGACACATGCCAACGTGCACAATATCCAGTTAGAAAAGACGAGATGCCTTTGAGGCCAATGATGGGAGGATGTGCATTCTTGAAATGGGGTATAGACTTTGTAGGTCCTATTAACCCCCCAGCTAGAAACTCCCATGCAGAGTATATTATTGTAGCCACATATTACCTTACCAAGTGGGTAGAAGTGAAATCCACAACAAAGAATGATGCTCAGACTACGGCTAAGTTCTTATTCGAGAATGTTTTCACGAGATATGGACTACCAATAGAGTTAGTGAGTGATAGAGGCACACACTTCTTGAATGAAGTCATTGAAAATCTTCTCCAAGAATTCTTGGTGATACATAAAAAGTCTGCCCCCTATCACCCACAAGCTAATGGACAAGCCGAGAGCACTAATAAGATCCTCTGTAACGTATTGACAAAACTGGTAAATAATAAATGTTGATGGTCTTCGGACAGAATGCTGTGCTACCATTGGATTTCCTAATCCCAGCTTTAAAGGTAGCACAAGAGCATGAGTGGAATGGACATGAGTTGTCCTCTAGGATCTTTGATCTAGAACGCTTAGGTGAGACGAGGCTACGAGCGGCGGCAGGCATCTACGCTACAAAGAAGAGGCAAAAGGCATACTTTGATGCACACATCAAAGATAAAGGATTGAAAGAGGGAGACCTAGTGCTGGTTTATACGCTAAAGCAACATGCCCGTAAGTTGGAAAAAAGAGGATACGGACCCATGATCATTAATAGAATTTCCACTAGCGGTGCAGTTCAGTTAGCCACTCTAGAAGGAGACATCCTGCCAAGCTATACTAGTGGATGTCGAGTCAAGCTATATCAAGAACCTCTTACAGAGGATATGCTAATGAGACTCCACACTGCTAAGAAGCGAAAAGAAGAAGAGATAAGGGTGAGAGAAGAAGCACAGGCAGAGGCCCGAGAGCATATTAGGCGAAATAAATTAAGGCGATTAGGTCTAGATGTCAACTCAAAAGCCCCAAAATATCACATGGAAATGTGCCAAAAATTGGGCATACCTACTTCTCAAGTCATTGACTGACGTCCCTTTGTGACCATAGAGATAGGACAAGGAAAGGGTGCAAAGACTGTGAAAGCATTGATTGACTCAAGTGCAACAAGTAGTGCAGTTAGACTATCCTACTGCCAAAACTTGCAGTTGAACATCAATCCCATAGAAGCTTATCTCATAGGATTGGGAGGTGTGGAAACCCTTTGTTTGGGTGAGGTGGAACTTCCCATCTACCTGCAAGATGTTCCAATGAAAGTCAAAGTGCTAGTGTGTCAAGATGAGAACCTTACAGAACCACTTGTCTTAGGACAAGATTGGATTTATGACAATGCAGTCAAATTAAACCTAAGAAGTCAACTTCTTCAAGTTTGGGTCCAGGGACAATGCTGTACATTAGAACTAGAAAACGGCATGCTCACAAATCCAAATGTCAGATCTTGTAGTTCTTCTAAGACTAATCATATGGAAGAAGATGTTGTATGTGTCAAAAGCTCTATGATGCAGAAGGAGTCAATCGTGGAAGAACAGGTTCGAAGGCGGGTGGATCTTTCTTCTTCTCCAAAGAATCAAGTAGCCACAGTAGTGAGTCCACCACACAGGCAAACACAACTGTTCACCACAACTGCTACATCAAATAGAAAGACACCATTCGACAAGAAAGCAATTCCGAGCATGAAACAGATCTGGGTACGCAAAGGAGAGCAACCACTAGCCTTGCCCCCACAAAGCCCATCCAAGCAAGCCAACCAGGCCAGAAGACGAAGGAAGCAGCTCGGACAAGCTCAATCACAAGTTATCCAACAAGTTTGGGTGCCTAAGAAATTAGTTGCAGCTCAACAAGGGCGATTACAAATGTGGGTACCTAAGAAGCTCTTACATCCACAACAACCTATGTTCTCCCACATGCGAAAGGTCTCAACAAAGAAGCCAAAAAGAGAAAAGGGTAAGAGCCACGTATAGAGACCGAAAGAAGATCAAATCAGCTCTTCAACAATAGTAGGAAGACGTGCAAAAAATATATGGGTTTGGAAGCCAAAAGTACAGGTAGCCTCCACCGAACCAAAGCACCAACCACACTGGATACCACAGTTCAGAAAGCATCCAAAGAGGAAGACGCCTAAAGTGATCTTTACAGTGCCAAATATTGTTCTAAAATGGACCACAATAAGGAGGATTACATCATTTCGAGATCCAATGGATAACTCCACCAAAGCTGGCATCAACATCGACAAGTACCTTCGAAAGCCTCGCTGAGTGACAACCATGTGCTTCTTGCACAACCCTGTCTTTTGCACCATTCAGGTCATGCACATCCAAAGTATGCATTAATATAGGGCCCTATTACATGGCCGTGCATAGACACATTTGAGATTCCCATGCACAAGAGCACATTGACATATGTCAACTATTTTTTCTGATACTAACATCTATCTTCTTGTTTGGTGACATTGTTCCTCAAAAAAAAAAGGGGGGAAGAGAAAGAACTTGTTCCCAGGTTTCGCTCATGGAACATGAATGATTCATGATTAGTGAAGATTGAACCATCGATTATTGGGCTTGGATAGAAGTGTGTCTTGGCTAGCAGATGATGTAATTGCTGCCTTATCTGGTAGATGTCAAGACCTTGGCATGAACATGGCATCCACAACTATGGTTTCCTCTTACTATGGTAGGAGTAAAGAGCTTGAAGGTCTGCAACTTGAGTGATGCTTAACTACTACATGTATGAGAGCATCTAGAGAGATATTTGCAAGGGGTAGTTCTGGTACCCTGCAAATCTTTGTATGTATACTGGATGAGAAGACGCCTGCTTATGGTGAGCTAAAGAGAATATGTGAAACTAAGCTTGGTGTAGTTCTTGAATGTTTTTTGTCAAGGAATATAAAGAAATTCAATTCTCTGTATTTGACAAATGATGCTTTGAAAAGAGGAGACAAGATCAACCACTCAAAAGATCTCATAAGTGGACCATCAACATGGACATTCATCAACAATGTTCCATCCCAAAGGCCGAGTGTACAACATGAAGAGATGAACATCGATCGACCTTCTCCATGGTAAGTATCTTTACTTTGGAAACTTCATAACCATGATAGCTTAAGAAACCTCTTCGTCGGCATACCCTTGAGCACTTAGCTCAAGAACCCCAATTTTTGCACCATACTTCTTCCAATGCATTTTCCAAGTAAGCATGCATAGGGTTACATTACAAGGCCATGCACAAGGCACATATTTTCCTCAACCCATGCACAAACACACTTACCCATCATCCAGTAGGGCTACTATGAACATCAACTTTGGAAGATCTAGAGGACATCAATGGAGACTCACAACGACACAGTCATGCTGGAATCCAACAAAGAAGTACATACCAAGGCACTACAACTTGCAAAGGCTCGCAGTGATAGATGAAGAACCGGACAACCAACCCTGCCACATCTGGAAGGTAGATGGCTCTTGTTCCTACCGAACAGACACTACCTCTCAAAGCACTACTTGGAACAACCACTACAACAAGGGTCTGTCACAGACGACAGACTCGAGAGGGGGGAGTGTTGGAACTCAAGGTCAAGCACAAGCATGGAAACACATCAGAAAGGTGGACACACACAAGAAGAAGGAGCAAGTAGGGAGCTCCAAGAAGTGTATGTCAAATTTTCAGAAGAAATCCCTATAAAAATAGTGATTTTCATCACTAAAAAACCATTGTAAATACCATTTTCTATTTTTGTAACTCCATTTTGTTCAAGCCGAGGAGTCCTCAAGCTTGAGGAGTATTAGAAGTACCATCGTACCAATTTTCATAATTTTTAGACTTCGTTTGAGCCCTCAAATAAGCCCTGGAACCTAACTTTTAACTAAGCCAGACACTAGGTCTGGACAGGGCCAAAACTACTCAAAAAACTATAAAAAGAGCTAGAGAGCTCATTTTTGAGGTTAGCTTGTTAGAGAATAGAGCTTTTGTAAGAGAACTCTTTTGCAATCGAAGCTTTCAATTGTTCCTCTCTTTGATCTTACCTTGTGTGCGTATGTGTATGTGTGTGCATGCTTGTGTGCTTTCACTCACGCACTTGTGCCTTCACTTGCTCGTGGTCTTCATACCGGTCCTCACCTCTCCACAGATTGACAAGTAAAGGAGGTGGTGCTTACGCTTGAGCTACAGTAGGCCTCAAGGTTCTTGTGTGTTCTCTAGGCCTTGGCAGAGGGAATTCATCTACATTCCTTTGATTCCTTGGGCCTCTATTTCTCTCATTTTCCATTATATCCATCTCTATTCTCGTTCTTCCTATTGGGTTAGCAAAGCTTACCTCGGGTCTATCTCTGCGCCTATTCCTTTGAGTTCCATGAGCTTGGGATGTCCCAACTCCTTGGTGTCCATAAGAAACATTGGATCTTGGTTGGGGAGAAACAAATTCACCCTTCCAAGTGTAGGCATGCCTACCATGCTTCAAGACCACAAAGACCCTCTCTCAATTATTGTCCAAGTAGGTCACTTTGCCTGGGGTATCAGGATCTTTGAGTTCATGTATTGTAAGCATTCCCACTTCATTAGGATGTTCAGGTTTATACCTCCAAAAAGGCTTGTATCTCTCTTGGTTTAGGAGAAAATATATGCTGTTATTGTCCTGGGGAACCCACTTTGGGGTGATTATTCAAGTCAATACTAATTTGCCTCGTGGCATCTTTGGCTCTCTTCATAAGTTCCCTTGCTCTATGTCACCTATTTTAGCCTATGAGATTATGTTGCCAAATTCATCTATCCTATCTGGTTGAGTGGTGACTACATACATTGTCCCTTCTTTATCTATGTCACTGCACCATTTTCAAATTTGACTATTAGATGTTCTAGTCCAATGGGTTGATCAGAGTTTTCAATCTGGACAATAGATCTTCGTAGGCCATCTTCATAGATGCGAGCACCGAGTCGGTTGTTCTTGATATATTCGAGTTGAGTCTTGTAAAGTCCTTTTGGCTTTTCTAGGTATGCCACTCCTGAGCTACCTATGGGTCTCTCCATGCTATATGACATCTTAGAGTCACTCATTTCTGAACTTAGAACATATGGGTAGTCATTCAGTTGTTGGGCCCAAGTTCTAGCAGTATGATTGACACTAGATTCAGATGATCTAAGGCTTTATCGATCTCTCCCTAGATATCTTCTTGACCCAAGGTTCATATGCCTTGATGTTTATCCCACTTGTCCTAGTACAAGCTCGTTGTAGAGTTCTTCTATATTAGTCGCTTGTTCTTTTTAATTTCCTTATGATGTCACTTCTTGTCTGATACTTTTCATTGTGAGGAGACTTGAATGTTATCGTACTTGAGTTTAGTAGTTTGATTTAAGTTCTTTTACTTTAGTGTTTTCCATAAAACCAATCTATTTATGTTTGCACTTGAGTAATTAGGGTTCTCGTACTTGATCATGCTTGACGTCGCCCTAGTGGATCAAAGCCTCTATCCGTACTTAGCCTAAGCTAGGAATTGACAGAGGGATTTGAGAAAGATCTAACCTTAATTTTCTTCTCCTTGTTGTACTTATATGCCTAGGAATCACGTTCCCAAGCTCACACACAATGGCACATTGCTTTGGTTTCTCCAAGAGCTCTCAATAGACCTGTAGAAGTTCCAACTTTTGCTCAAAAGTTAAACTCAATGAATTTAATACACTATTTCCATTCATGCAATTCAAAATCCCAATTGTTACTTGTCTTTATGAAAAGTTTCCCCTAGAGATCCTTCAAATTTATCACCCCTATGGAAGTTCAACTTCAAAATACCATATCTATCACGCCATGTATTAGTTGTACGAGTCCAAGATCACTAGAAACAGAATTTGTATGAAGAAGTTATGACACTTTAGGGTTCTAGGATTCAAAACAGGGTTAAAACATGCTAACAAGCAAACAAAAAATCTCGGATTATATGCTTGGGGGCCTCACAATGTTTGCATCACTTGCAATTTATGCTCAAAATTTGCCAAAATTTGAAAATAAAAAAACCCTAAAAAATTGGCCAAAATTGGTTGTCAATCATGATCAACAGAGCTGTTAATCGTGATGGACAAAGCTATCCATCATGGCTTATCAATCGCAATGGACACATGTCAATCGCGATTGATGGGTGTCAATCGGGATGAATAGGGGTGTCGATCATGATTCATGGTGTCCATTGCTATTAATGGTGTCAATCGCAATGGACATATGTTTTTCGAGTTTTTTGCATGATTTTGTGTCAATCGTGGCCTATACATCATAATGGATATGTTTCTCACCAAATGGGGCTATCAGTCGTGATTTTTCTATCGATCACGATGGACAAGAGTGTCCGTCATGATGGACATATGTCAATCGTGATGGATGCCTATCAATCGCGTAGGATAGGCAGTCCGTTGTGGGTTGTTAATCGCGATGGATTGATTTTTTTTCCTTTTCACATTATCTCTTGTCAATTGGGCCTCTATACCTCACGATGGACTAGGTTCTCCTCGAATTTTGTTGTCAATCATCAAAATTGTGTCGATCGCGATGGACAGGGGTGTCCGTCATGATGGATACCGTCTGTCGCGATGGAAAGAGGTTTCTGTCGAGGTGTGTCGATGGTGATGGACAAGCTATCCATTGTGATGGACATTTTCAATCATGATTGATTTTGTCAATCACGATGGATAGAGAAAATGCAAAAATTTAACCATTTTTTATGGATTAGTGCAAAGCCTCTAGCGTGTGAAATGTGCTTAGTTTTACCAAAGAGTCAAATTTTCTATCAATCGCGATGGATAGAGGTTCATGCCTCAGAGACTGTGTAGAGCTTTTTCGTACCTATGCAAGCTACTGGAGATGATGATAAAACCAAAACCTATAAGAAATTCTCAAACATGCACAAAAAGAGTAAGCAAAATAGCTCTCTCTCTCTCTCACAAGAGAGATGAGGGGAATGAGGTGGGGAAGGTGATATGACCAAAAAATAGAAAATTTTGCGAAGGTGGAGGTGGGAGATGGTGAGGATGGTGAAGTAAGAAAGAGAAAAATAAAGAAAATTAGAGAAATTACCTACGACTCCAACGTCACAAATCTACATCTTACCATCACATGCTCAGTCCTCGAAGCTCTCTCTCTATCAATGGTGCCAATGTCACTCTAGCACAATGGCAAGTACCAACGTGAGGAGATCCACCTCATAATTCTCAATCCGTGGAGACATGAGGACTAGTATGACGACTATGAGCAAGTGATGGCACAAGTGCATGAGTGAGAAGCATACAATCATGCACACACATACACAAACACGTGCACACAAGGCAAGGACAAAGAGAGGAACAATGGAGTTCTTTGTATTACTCAAAAAGTCTATTACAACAACTCAAACTCTAACAAGCTAACCTTAAAAATGAGCTTTCTAGCTCTTTTTATAGTTTTTGACTAGGTTTTGGCCATGTCCAGACCTAGTGTCTAGCCTAGTTAAAAATTAGGTTCCTAAGCTATTTTGGAGGCTCAAACGAGCTCTAAAAGTTATGAAAATTGTTACATATCTACTTCTAATACTTCTCAAGCTCGGCGACTCCTCGGCTTGCACAAAATGGAGTATGAATAATGGAAAATGGTATTTACAATAGTGTGAAGTAACTAAAATCATTGTTTGGGAAGTACTTCTTCATGAAAAGTTAGGTGGCCTACTTTTCAGATCTATGTTGGATGCTTTGCCTACTTGGTCCTTCTCTCTACTCTAACTCCCTTCATTGGCTCCTTTGTCTTGTAAGGCCTTTGACTGCCCTAGTTGCTACCAACAGCATCATACTCAGTGTGTAGTCCATCTTTTTTATTGAAATAACTCATGATTTGTAGCTATCTAAGTTAACTAGATACCACCAAAAGAAATTTGGCTAATTGCTAGCAAGTTGAGAGCACTATTCATTCTACTCAACATGTGTAGAGACTAAAATAGCAAGTCTATGATCTTGGATCAACTTCCTACTCATCCCATCCAAATCCTTGAATGGAATGACACCCTATGAGGCATGGAATGGTAGGAGACCCTCATTGGACCATTGAAAAATCTTTGGGTGCATTTCTTATGCACATATTCTCTCACAGATTAGAGGGAAGCTTGATCCAAAAGTTGAAAAGTGTATATTCATTGGCTATGACCAAAACCAAAAGGGTTATAGGTTGTATAATTCCACTAACAAAGGTTTTATAGTAAGTAGGCATGTAGTGTCTGATGAAAATAATTCATGGTTTGAAGATGATTGTAGGAAGAAAATTTACCTTATGATTTGGAAAGTGACTTTCCAACTCTCACTCAAGAAGATCAACAAATACTAGAAGATGTCAATTTAGAGGATGAAGATTAGATTGATTTCAAGGCTCAGAAGTCAAAAGGTAAGACCAAGTTCCAGTGATTGGAAGACATTTCAGAGTCCTCCAACCAAGCACTCAAAAGATCTCAAAGGGAGAATAAAGAACCCATAGGTATGGCTATGACACATCATTAGTCACCAAGCATTCTGTGTACATCAGTAAAGACTCTATGACAGAAGAACCTTGTTCATTGGAAGAAGCTAAGAATGGAGAGAAACTATGCAAGAAGAAGTTTATGGTTCTATAAACAAGTACAAAGCAAGCTAATGGCAAAAGGGTTTGCTTAAACCCATGGAGTGGATTATGAAGAAACATTTTCACTTGTGGCTAGGATGTGTTAGGATGCATGTGTGCATTGCTTTAATGAGTGGTACGGGTTGATTAATGAATAAAATCCTTATAATGCTAAGGGTTAATTTGAAGGGTGAAAGAAGATCCGAAGAGGTGTGAACCTCCTCCTCCAAGCTATATATGTATCTATTGAGCAATAAAAATTATGCACATTCAATTCTCAACTGTCATGTGCGTTCATTCGAATCTTCTCTCTCTAACTCGTCTCATCGGAATGTGTACAAGGACTTTCATGTGTGTAGAGCAAGGACGTGAGAAAATGGCGATGGCATGAGGTTCTCTATCTGTCTCTCTCTCTTTCTCTCTATTGCAAATGATGCGCAGGGCAACCATACACATTTTGGCACCGTCTTCGTGACAGCGCACTCCACATCTCCGAGTACCTTGATGCGCCCGGCTCTACCGGCTGGCAAAATGACCATGGCAGAGTTTTAGAGGCGACCACAATGGAGACTTCACAAAAGATTTTGGCAGCAGTTCATTCGGCTCATTCGTTTGCCATCACTAAATCAAAAGTCGACATCTCAGAATGTTGCTGGCATCAACACCGGCTGCGACGAGCGGCGCTGACATTCAATGGAGACTGAATGCTACTTCTCTGCACACTCATGAAGAGTATGGTTAGGTCCGTTTTTATCTTTCTCTCTCTTTCTCTCCACTTTGGCACACAATTGAGTTCGCCCCTCGGTCTGGTATCAACATCATCCAGAGGGAATCCTGGCACCTATTGCGGGCGGACTGAGGTGCTAGTTGCTCCTTCCACGCCTCTAGGGGATTTCTATGCCTGTGACTTGTAAGAGCGGCCGGGAAGCAATCATTACCCATTTCTAATTACAGGGACACATCAATTACGAAGGGCATTAGTCGACTGTGACGATATCATGTGACCTCGATGCGCCAAGCACTCCCATCCTATCGACACGCATACCAAGGTGCCACCCTATATGGAACAGAGAGAGCTTCATAAGTTTACTCGTCCAATCATTAGATGCTGAGTCCCGGCCATTTTTTTTTTGACAAAACAGGAAAGTTTAATTAACAAAGGATGATACAAGCTGTGCTGAGGGCACGAGCCACTACTTCTAGCCTTTTTCTGGAGTACAAGGCTGCGGCAGAAATATGGACATTTTGCTTTGGAACATTTGGAGAGGTCACATTTTGTGGAACATCTGGTTGAGTAGAAATAATGCTTCTCTTAGTAATGGGAATAGGAATTTTCTCATTTCCCTTCGTAGTAAACTTAAAAGAGCCTCCTCTAATTGTACTCAGAAAATTGTTTCTGCCCCCTTCATCAAAGTAAACTTCTTCAGGATTATGGCTGAAAATAAGTATACTGCTTGGAGAAACCTAATTTCATCCCGGCCAATTTTTGGCACAAGGATGGCGGCCATTCCCGGATAATGGATTAGTCGTGCATTGCCACGGTACGGAGCATATTACCTGCTGATGATCTGAGGCTTTGGGCCCCAGCCAACTCACCCTCACAGCCAACTTGTGTTTTACCACATAAGGTTTGACTTTGATGTGCTAAAATCAGCCAACTTGTGTTTTACCACATAAGGTTTGACTTTGATGTGCTAAAATCATAATGGATGCAGAACATCGCTTTTGCCTTTGACGTATCTCCAATAATCTATTCGTAGCTGGCGCACACATAGACCAAACCCATCGAACATGAAGGGATAAAGGCAGAGAATTTATTGCCCAATAATCAATAGCATAGCTTGTCCTCTTAAATTAAAGTAGGATGAAAGTGGTCTCTGCAAGCTATGGTAGGCAACTGTAGAAGCTTACATGAATAAGCTTTCGAAAATTTTCAAGTTCCTAAGCGAGAGAGAAAATGTGATACAAGTATCTCTATCTAAAAAGTTTCGTTCTCATCCATGTATATTTTCCCTAAATGGTCTGCATACAATTCTTTGGGCATTTGATATTGAATACACACTAATCACAATTTGGGGGGTTTTCGCTTGAGCACATGGGGTAAACATTATCAAGGGATTATGGGAATTCTAGTCCTCCAAGCATGCCACACATGCATGAATGAAGTTGCCACATGGACCACACACCTAATTGAATGATGCATGACCATATAATTATGTGGGATTGCCTTTTATGTCATAGTGAAGATCATTTACTTAATGCATGTTTTTGGGGTCCAGTTTATTCTTGTTTGGGTGAATGTAGTTAATTGTGTGCTAAAGACGTATTTGAAGCATTTGTTGCATGGTTCAAACTTTGGGAAAAAATTATTGCTAGTTGCAAAATTGGAACAAAACTTTGGTATGGGATTTGCCTATATAAAAGGGGTTTGGAAAGGAAAAGGGGTGAATATGACTCTAATCCATCATTATGGGATTATACATGCATGATACCTAGATTATTGGATAGATTTATTGAAAGTTTGGGGGACTTGCAAGAAAGAATTAAACATACTACATAAATTATAAATGACGAGTTCCAATTGTGTTTAGAGTGTATTTTAAAAAGAATGGAAAAATTGATTCATGCATGTATGATTCCATCAAATCCCAAAATAATAGGAAAGATGCCCATGAGGATACATTATCACATGCACTAAAAGAAGATAATAAATTATGTGTGAACTCCATATTTTGTTCTAATTCATTGCATGAGAAAATTGACCCTAAAAACAATTTCATTGAAGAGGATACTCATACAATGACATTGATTAGCGATGATATGCATGAAACTATTTTGTATTTGGATGAGCATGGTATTGCACATAAGGAAGAATGTCCATATGATATGCAAATAAATGAATTCTCTCCAACAACCATCATGATGCACGATCATGAGATACACAATAAACTTGCTCCACATTTTGGTGCTCCTTGTGAAGAAAAAGATGAATCACATACATATATTGATTCATTACATGTTGATGATGAAAAGGAAGATACATTGCTCATATTTTTACTGAAAATGAAAGCACATATGATGTTACATGATGTGATCTTGTTGCTCCACCAATTTTTGATGATATGGTCACATTGCATGATGCAAAGAATGATTCTTTACCCATATTTGATGTATGTTATTATGATGATTTGGAATGCATTGATAATGCATATTCACATACTTGCATGGCAGCCATATATGAGCATGTTCCATATTGTATGATGCTATTACACCCATATTTGATGCATATAAGGGGTGTGTTGATGAAGGGAATAAAAATAATGATATTCATTCCACCTTTGTCATGCAAAGTAATGAAGGGAATGATGAGAAAAGCATATTTATGTTAGCACACATGTTGCAACTATCACGAGGAAGGAGATAGGGAAGAGAGCTCACACATACACTCTCCAGTCTCACTCTCAAGTAGAAACACACACATAGATTGAGGCAAGGAAGAATGATCTTCTTCTTCTTCTTCTTCTATTACATAAAAAGGAATGTACACGAATGACCTAAAACAAGAATATAACAAGTGCAATATATAAATACCAGTACATAAGGAAAAACCTAATATCCGCGAATGAGTGAGCTGGCAAGAAACAAATTTTCCATCACTCTCGGTAGATAAATCTAATAAGGTTCAATGAAGTGTCCCTAACATATGCCGGCGTGACCACTATACATGTGAGAGAAAAGAAAAAGTGATACATGTCATCCTAGATCATCACATGTTGAGCTTGATATCTCAACACTCCCCTTCAAGCTCAACGTCATATCCTGTAATCCATGCATCTCATGAAACTTCTTCAACTTCTCATCTCCAAGTGCTTTAGTGAAAATAACAGCAACCTGCTCATCTATTCTCACATAAACAAGATCAATATCACCTGCTAATACCTTCCTTCTGATGAAGTGATAATGTACCTCAATATGCTTTGTTCTAGCATGGAAAACAGGATTTCATGCTAACTCTATGGTGCTAAGATTATCACAATGAATAGTGATAGGCTTTTGCACTTCCACACCTAAATCTGCAAGTAGCATCTCCAACCATGATACCTCACATGCTGCCATTGCAGCACCTCTATACTCAGCCTCTGTACTCGACAAAGCAATAGTGGGTTGCTTCTTGTTTCTCCATGTAATAGCTGCACTCCCAAAAGAGAATAAAAAACCACTAGTAGATCTTCTATCTGGAATGCTACCAGCCCAATCTGCATCGGTGTATCCATAAACCTGCAAATCTACACCAACCTCATAAAACAATGCATTATCCAAAGTAGCACTCACATAACGTAGAGTGCACCTCAAAGCATCCAAATGTGGCTTCCAGGGAACCTGCATAAAATGAATTTCAAGTCCAATAGTGTAGCTAAGATCAAGCCTCGTAATTGTGAGATATATCAAACTTCCCACAATTTTTGTATACATAGTAGCATTTTCCAATGCTTCACTTGACGTAGTATCTAACTTCAAATTCTGATCTAATGGCATAGAAATTGGCTTACAATTATCCATACCATACTTTTGGAGCATATTCAAGGCATATTGCATTTGTGGCATCCATATACCTATTTCTGTATGAATAAACTCAATGCCCAAGAAAAAGCGTGGCACTTTCTTATACCTCTTTGATGCTTTCTTCATTATCACCACCTACAATCAGGTCATCAACATAAATAACCACAATCATGATGCCATCATCAGCCTTCCTTGCATATAGTGAATGATCTGCATCACACATAGAAAACCAAATGTTGGTTAAGTAATCAGCAATCCTTGCATGCCATGCATGAGGAGCTTGCCTCAACCCATACAAAGCCTTTTGCAAACTGCAAACATATTTTGGATGCTTTGAATCTTCATATCCTTGTGGCTGGTCCATATATACTTCTTCCTGTAACTCACCATGTAGAAAAGCATTCTTCACATCCATCTGATGCAAAGTCCATCATTTTGTTGTAGCTAATGCAACAAATGTTCTGACAGTAGACATTTTAGCTACACGGCTGAATGTTTTCTCATAATAAATGCCATATGTCTATGCATATCCTTTACCTACCAATCGTGCTTTATACCTGCTTATGCTACCATCAACATTATGCTTTACCTTGTAAACCCATTTGTAGCCTATGGGTTTCTTTCCTTGCGGCAATGGAACCAGCTTCTATGTATCATTTGCATATGCATTTCTTACTTCTGGAGTCTTCTTAAAGGGCAATCCAAGTTCCTCATCAAGACTCTTTTCTAAACCGCTTGAATCTCCATCAAAATCTTCAAAACCTGCACATGTTTTATGACCACCAAAAAGATTTTCTTTACCTTTCTTGGATGTATTTGATGAATATTTTGGACTGAAATTTCCACGTAATCTTCCACTCCATGGATTTGAGTTGGAACTATTGCTTGGTGATGCATCTGGTCCACTCAAAACCTGAGATTTTGCACTTAAGTTTTAAGCATTTTCTTTGTCATTTGATTCAAGACTCATTCCTTCTTTGGCATCTGCATAGAAGCTTGACATTTCATCAAATACCACATCTGTGATCACCTTTACCTGTCTTGTGAGTGGGTTATAACATTTATATCCCTTTTGCTCAAGGGAGTATCAAATGAAGACACACTTTTCTACTTTTGGATCAAGCTTCATCCTCAATTCATCTACAATATGTACATATGCAATACAACCAAAAACTTTCAGATGTGATAAGTTTGGCTTTTGACCTATAAACTTCTTTTCAGGTGTAACTTGATGTATAGTAGTGGTCGGAGTTCTGTTCATGATGTGTACAACAATATGCACAACTCCTGCCCAATAACAATGAGGCATATTCTTCTCAGCCATCAAGGCTCTTACTATTTTTGCAATATGACTATTTTTGCATTTAACAATGCCATTCTATTGTGGTGTGTACCTGCATGAAAATTGATGCCGAATTCTATGATTTTTCAGAAAACTCCTGAACTCATTTGACATCTACTCACCTCGTCCATCAGATCTTAATGTCTGAATGTACTTCCCTGTCTGCTTTTCCACCATAGCTTTAAAATTCTAGAAGTGAGTGAACACCTCACTCTTCTCTTTCACAAAATATACCCATACTTTGCATGTATGGTCATCAATGAAAGTAACATAAAATGTGCAACCGCCCATAGATGTGGTCTTTGCAAGACCCCAAACATCTATATGTACTATTTCTAGCACATTCTCACTAATATGCTTGTCATGCGGAAATGATGATCTTGATTGTTTACCAAATTGACATGCTGCACATACCTTTTGCATCTCTGAAACCTTGAAATTTGGTAGTCAATGAACGATCTCCTTTGACTGCATCAGTTTTAGCCTTTATAGATTTGCATGTCCAATTCCTTTGTGTCCGATCTCTATATCAGCAATAACTCCTACACCTTTTGCAAACATGGCTGCATTCATTTTAGGAACTTTCACATTTAAGGTGAACATCCTACCCACTTTGTTTCCTTTGGCGATGAATCATCCACCATGTTTGTATTCTTCTACATATAACCATCAGCATTGAATCTGACTTGTAATCCTTGGTCAACCATTTGTCCAATAGAAATGAAGCACATCAATAAGATGTTTTACCTTCCTGTCCTCCATAGAAAATGCTATGTTTCTTGTATGCTCGATAGGATGCGATGTATCATCACCTGTTTCAACATATCCAAGAACTTGCATTTTTTGCAAACTACTATACCATTCTGCATGACTCGTCATGTGATTTGAAGCACCTGAATCAACATACCAAACATTATCATTCAATTTTGAAATACCAGAATCATATGCAAGTGTGGATGCATAGTTGTTTTGCTGCCTTCTGTTATTTTGATTCTTCAAGCTGTAATCACGTTCAAAGCATCGAGGCTTACCACAATTCCAACATCCTTTACTATCATTACCTGAATCATTTCTTTGGAAATTTTTGCGACCTCTTTGGCTCCCCCTGCCTCGAAACTATCCTCTTCCTCTTGCATGATTGTGTGGTTGACCTTGGTCTTGGTTATTGTTTCCATTTCCACTTCTGAAACCTCTATCTTTGCCTCTTCCTCTTCTAGAGTAGAATACCTAGTGAGAACTGGGCTTTCCTTGGTATTTTGAATCTGCACCAAGATTCTTTTGTTCAATAATCAGCATCGATACGAGATCAGCAAAATTTGGAATATTTTCCCTAATCTGTATAGAAGTTTTGAACTGCTTATATGGAGCTCCTAAACCATGAAGGCATACTTACACCATATCAGCATCATCTACATTCACTCCAATAGATGCAAGTGACTCACATATGCTTTTCATTTTCAGGGTATAGTCACTTACCGACATGCTCTTTTTCTCCAAGGTATGCAGCTCGTTCTTGAGTTGCAATTTCCGTGCCTTTGTATTGGTCTCATACAATGTGACCAAACTATTCCAAGCCTCTTTCGGAGTCTTGGCATCTTGTATGTGCCCAATCATGCTATCATGTATGCTAACAGATAGCCAATACATTACCTTTCATGCTCCTTGATTCCATTCCTCATATGTTCTTAACTATTATGGAATCCAATTCATGTCTAGTAAATGTGGAGCATTTTCATTCTCTCCTTCGATGTACTTCCAATAGCCTTTTCCCATCAGGAAATTTGTCATTCTGAATCTCTAAGCATGGAAGTTGTTCTTGTCCAACTTATCGCTCATAAGCTGACTCATTCCATCTGTGTTTGCCATTTTTGCAGCAATTCACAACACTGCAAAACACTACAAGCAGCACTTCTACTTGAACACTGTTGCACTATGACATGAGAGTTTGTTCTCAAAGAAACACAACTTTCCTGTATCAACAATACACAAAATTGCTTAAAATTCTAGATTTGGAATATATGAGTGTTGCCAAACAACACAAGTTACAATTTCTGAAACTGACCTGGTTTTTCTATGGGCCCCACCTTGTGGGCTCAAAATGGAGGTCGAGATGGCTTTGAAACTCTTCACCGTCACCTTGTCCACGAGCTCTCTACAACCAAGCTGGCTTTGATACCATGTCACAAGGAAGGAGATAAGGAAGAGAGCTCACACACACTCTCTCACTCTCAAGGAGAAACACACACACAGATTGAGGCAAGGAAGAATGATCTTCTTCTTCTTCTTCTATTACCTGAAAAGAAATGTACAAGAATGTCCTAAAAACAAGAATACATCAAGTGCAATATAAATCGCAATGAAGTGACTTTGACATATGCCAGTGTGACCACTATACATGTCAAAGAAATGAAAAAGTGATACGTGTCATCCTGGATCATCACATGTTGAGCTTGATATCTCAACAGCAACATTGACTGAGAGTCGTGGAAAACATTATTTGTCATTTATGGATCATCCTAGCCACCCAATTCATTTTATGATTTAGTTCTATTTCAATTTCCAAAGCATATCATACAAAAGGTAGCTTTGAAGTGTGCCACTCTCTATTTGCTTATTGATTGGGTAGATGCATATGGGATGGATATGATAAATAGTAATCCATGTTCTCATGCTTTATGTGATTATTATCTCATTTCTATGATTTGGAGATTTATGATTGGTTCATTCTCTCATGTACTAATGATATTCATGTTAGGTGGAAGTATTTTCTTGTTTATGCATATTCTAGGTTGCCACAAAGAATCATTGATATGAAGTTGTTTGATTGATGATGTTGAGCAATTTCATGTAACATTCCAAAGTTTGAAGCAAAGCATTGAGCATGATTATATGAAGCACGTTGAAATGGAGTATTTTGAGCATGTTAAAGTAAAGATTGAAGACTCTCAAAAAAGCATATGGAATTTTATTACATTGCATGACTCACTCTTATGGAGTCAAACTCATATTTTGTATCCTATGAGATGGATCTTGTTGTATCTCAAAATGTATTCACAAATTATGTATTCCACCCTTTATAAAGAATGTATATGATGATGAGAAATCACCCAACCACTTGTTGCATTCTCATATAGAAGCATAATTAGGATGGGCAGCTTGTTATATATATGAGGAGTATATTGTATATCTTGGTATACTCCCAGGCACTGTACTTTGCCCCTCATATATGTAATTTGTCCCGAATTCTACGGGCATTATTTTACCTTCCATACCATGGATTTGGGCCATGATTTTTGGTTGGTAGATGATGTTCCACAAGGTAGAATCATTTAGAAAGCTTCGGATTAGTATGTCATGTGTGGGTTTGGATCCACCGTGTGAGCTAGTGTTAGAATGTGTGTGTGCATTGCACTTTAATGAGTGGTTTGGGTTGATTAATGAATAAAATCCTTATGCTAAGGGTTAATTTGAAGGGTGAAAGAAGATCCAAAGAGGTGTGAACCTCCTCCTCCAAGCTATATACATATCTATTGATCAATAAAAATTATGCGCATTCAATTCTCAACTTTCATGCGTGTTCACTCGAATCTTTTCTCTCTAACTACCTGTCGTCAGAATGCGTACAAGGACTTTCACATGTGTAGAGCGAGGACATGAGAAAATGGCGATGGCATGAGGTTCTCTCTCTTTCTAAGAATTTGTATAGTTTTCGTGCTGCTTCTAAGAATATGAGCCTATATTAGTTAGATGTTAAGAATGCATTCCTAAATGAATGGATCTCGAAAGAAGTTTACATGGCTCAACCACCAGGTTATAAAGATAAGGACAAACTAGGTTATGTATGCAAGCTAAGGAAGGCACTCTATGGTCTAAATCAAGATCCTAAGGCTTGGAACCATAGGCTTGTTACATATTTGCAGGATCAAGGATTTGTTACATATTTGTTACGTAGTTGCTAGCAAAGTAGATTCTTCTTTGTTCATAAAGAAGATCAACTGAGAAAGTATCTACTTATGTGTCCATGTGGATGAAATTATCATTACAGGAAATGATGCTAATTGCATCAAGCAGGTTAAAGCTCAAATGATGGAAGAGTTTAAAATTAGTGATCTTAGTTTGTTAACATACTTTCTTGGATTAGGACTTTTATCAGAGATTCTGGCGTGTTTATTACCTTGAGGAAGTACATTCATGATATATTGATAAAATTAAAAATGAAGAACACCAAAGTTGTAGGTACACCCATGGAACTCAATCACAAACTTAGTTCTCATGAGGGAGAACTTCTTGAGGACATTAAATGTTACCAAAAGCTTGCTGGGAGTCTCAATTATGCAACCCTAACAAGAGTGGACATTTGTTATGGAGTAAGCACATTAAGTCAGTTTATGCATACACCTAGAAAACCTCACTTGGAAGCTACCAAGGGGATCCTAAAATATCTAAAGGTTACCATAAACGAAGGGCTCTTTTACCCATTCACTTTTGATTTGGACATAAAGATGTATTCTGATGCAGATTGGTCTGCATCCAAGGACGATAGGAGGAGCACCTCAGGATACTTGTCCTCTGCAGCTTCAAAGCTAATATCATGATCATCAAAGAAGCAACCAACTATGGCATGATCATCTAGAGAGTCAAAATATAGAGGCTTAGCAAATGCAATACAACAAGCTATGTGGCTCAAGCAAATCTACACAGATTTAGGGTTACATTCTTACACTCCAATGGTTTTTGGAGACAACACTAGTTCACTTCATTTGGATGCTAATCTTGCATATCATGCAAGGACTAAGCACATTGAAGTGCACTATCATTATGTAAGAGAGAAATTGCTTAGCAAGAACATTCAAATGTCCTATGTGTCAACTCATTTGTAGTGTGTAGATATACTCCCAAAGGCTTTGGATGGAACTAAGATGAACAAGTTCAAGATGATGATTGGATTGTAGGAAATCAAGGAGGAATGAAGACCAAGCATGTTAGGCTTGAGGGGGATCTGTTGGTGCAAAGAGATCAAGACTACATACTTGGATGTTTAGCATATATCTCATGTAATCACATATGATCAATCCCTTGTAAAAGTCAATTACCTTTTATCTTTGTAAAGGTGCCTATGTTTAGTGCTCTACACTCACATGGAGTTAGGAGGCATCAAATCTCAACTTACTTGGTAGATGATTGATGAGAGAATATATCCTGTAGTTTAGGACTCACTTTTTCGTGAGAATTTGAATTTGAATTTGAATTTGAATTTGAATTTGAATTTGAATTTGAATTCAAAGCTTGGCTCCAAACTCAACTATAAAAATAGATAAAAAAGAGTCGTGTGATGAGCAAGACAAGGAGATCATTTGAGAGGAATACATTGTGAAAAGTGAGCTCATTCCATAGCTCCTTCACTACCCTCACATTGTGCAATTGATCATTGCCAATGTCATTGTATTTCTATGTGATCTAATACATACATATTGATTATATGTCTAGTTCACTTCTCTGCTATGACTACCTCAAAACAGTGATCTTCTCAGAGATTGTTCAATGTTGCATGGTTAATCTTTTGATGTGATTTAAAGAGCTATAGAATCAGCATATTTTCTACTTCATAGCTACAAAATTTATTTCTAACTTAATTCTTCAATCATGAGATATCTTCATATCTTTACTCTCTATTCTGAAGTCTAAAGCACCCCAAAAATGTCGAGCAAGTCCGATAACTTGCTAAGCATCATACTCAATGTGTAGTCCATATTTTTTATTAAAATAACTCATGATTGGTAGCTATCAAAGTTAATTAGATACCACCAAAAGGAATTTGTCTAATTGCTAGCAGGTTGAGAGCACTATTCATTCTATTGAACATGTGGAGAGACTAAAATAGCAAGTCTATGATCTTGGATCAACTTCCTACTCATCTGTTTTGATCCATTGATTAGTGGATCATGTTCCAAAGCACATAAGTGATTATTTTTTATCATTAGGAAGCTAAAAAGGGCTACTATGCTCTCCACCACTTGTTCTTGGTTGGTGTGAAGCATAGTTTTGCAGCACCACTTCATCTTTGAAGACTATCCACCATCTCCTCCAATAGTTTTTAGTGGTGTAATTGATATATCTTTGTTCAATATGATAGTATAGACTAGGACCTTGTGCATGTTGTCTATTAGATTGATACGATTATGGGGCTAGAGGTCCTCCTCTTACACAAGCATGAGATGGATGGTCATCTCCACAATGTACACACCTCCCTACTATGGGCATCCTCATGGGTGAGTTTTGATAATTCTTTTTGTTGATGTGTGAAATATCACAATAACTAAGCTAAAGTGGTATTAGAATACCTCTATAACCATCATTAGCTTAGCAATACTCTGAACTTGAAAAACTTTACCACTGAACTTAGTGAATTTCAAAAATTTACTTCTCAGAAATCTGCGCCTTTTCTTCAAGCTTCAAATCTGATCTGTATTAGCTTGATCTTTGTAAAATATTTTGATCACTTGCTAATGTAAGTTCTTGCTAATGTTAAGTAACACATACCAAGCAAAAATTTCAAGTAATAACTTCAAATTCTTCTGAATTTACTCCAACATTTGCACTATGTCTGAAATCTGAAAAATGACTTCATCGATTTGACATACCTTCACTGTTAGACTCATTTCTCCGAGTATGCGTCCCGTTTCGTAAAGATCTTTCGACCAATTGTAGCTGAACGTACTAGCTTTAAAATGAGCTATCACTCATTAAAAACTTTACACTGTACTATCAGATCTGACCTTAAGAACATCAGTGAAAAGTGCGCCAGAAAACTCGTAACTGTCAACTAACTTTCACACTGATATGAAATCACTTAGAACTTAATGTACATGAGGAATTTGATCAATTCCTTTTACACAAACATGTATTAACTATCAGATAGAATGCGTACAAAATGGCTTGGCCTTATTCTGCTCATAGCCACAGAAAATTCTCATCTACTGAGTAGTTCATTCTCAACATCTCTCTCAGAAAAAACCCGACTTTTTCTATTCACTCAAGGATTACAAAATTGAGTTCCTCTATTTATTTTCCAACTCAAATTAACTTATATACGTGTAGTTTACATACTCCTAGACTCTAACTCGTAAGTTTTGAAGTTCTATGTCAAGACTAAACTTCTAATTTTGCACTAAATTACAAGAGTGAATTTGTCCCTTCACTTAGGCTTAATTTTTTGAGTGCTTTGTCTTCACTTCTCCTTGTCTTTCTTTTCCTTCATATATCCATGTCTAATTAGTGAGTGAAGCCCCAATAGCTCCCCCTCAATCACTAATTATCATGCTCTGACTTCTTCATGTAGTCTTCTTCTCTTTTATTCCTGCCATCTCTTTGAATCTACTTGTCTTCACTCCATCCAAGCTCTTTGTCATAATATCTGCAATCTGATCTTTTGTAGAAGTGTACACCACTTCAAGCTCCTTCTCCATTACCTTTTCTCTCAAGAAATGATATTGTATCTCTATGTGCTTTGTTCTTGCATGAAATACAGGATTTGTTGCAAGATATAATGAACTCATATTATCTCCATGTATGATAGGTATGCCTTGATCAATATCCAAACTTTTGAACAAAGTCTGCATCCATAACACTTCTTTTGCTGCTTCCACAAGTCCTTTTTACTCACCTTCTGTTGATGATAAAGCCACTATATGTTGCTTCTTTGAACACCAACTCACAAGTTTATCTCCAATATAAATCATGTAGCCATGAGTTGATCTTCTATCATCCTGACTTCCTGCCCAATCTGAATCACTATATGCTCTCAACCTTATATCTGATGTAAAAGGATAATATAATCCTTCCTTCAAAGTTCCTTTGATATATCTAAGAACTCTTTGACCTGCAATCCAATGTGGATCCTTTGGACAATGCATGAACTGAGAAAGAACTCCCACTGCATATCTAAGATCAGGTCTTGTTAGTGTAGCATAAATCAAGCTTCCCACTAAAGATTGATACTTCCTCATATCTTTGAACTCTGCACCATCATATCTACTGAGTTTATGATTGACCTCTAATGGTGTTGATGCCTCTCTGCACTTCTCCATGTTAAACTTCTTTAAAAGATTCAATAGATGCCTTTCTTGTGATACATATATGCCATGTTCTGCATAAGTGATTTCCATTCCAAGAAAATATGACAATTTTCCTAGATCACTTATCTTGAATTCCTTCTGAAGTAACCTCTTCACCTCCTTGATTCCTTCATTTGAGGTACCTCTAATTATAATGTCATCTACATAAATACAAATGTAGATCATACCTTCATCTGTTCTCTTGATAAGTAAACTTGCATCTGCCTTTGAACTTTGATATCCAAGATCATTAAGATACTTCACAAGTCTATAGTTCCAAGCTCTTGGAGCTTGCTTCAAACCATAAAGTGCTCTTCTCAATGTGCAAACATAATTTGGAAACTTGTAATCTGCAAACCCTTGAGGTTGCTCCATGTAAACTTCATCTGATATATACCCATTCAGAAATGCATTCTTTATATCCAATTGACTCAATGTCCATCCTTTTGATGCTGCAATAGCTATGATTGTCCTTATGGTTGACATCTTTGCCACAGGACTGAATGTCTCATCATAATCTATGCCATGAGTTTGGGCATACCCTTTAACCACCAATCTGGCTTTGTATCTGGCTATTCTTCCATCTGCATGCTTCTTTATTTTGTAAACCCATTTATTTCCAATCACTTTCTTACCATTAGGTTTTGGAACAAGTTCCCAAGTTTTATTTTCTTCAAGTGCATCAAAATCTTCCTTCATTGCTTCTACCCATTGTTTCTTTCCTTTTGCTTCATCATAGCTTTGGGGCTCTTCATCTTCCTTAATCAAGTAAGCATAGTTTTTCTGAGTCAAATAAGAAGTATCATAAGAATACCTTGTAGGTTGTTTCCGCATTCTGGTTGATCTTCTTGGTTCACACTCTTCATGTGTATCTGGATATACTTCTTCATCAAATCTTGGTTCATCTTCATTTCTTCTATATGATCCAACTCTAGATGTGCTTGCTTGCATATGATCTTCATCTCCATCTACCTGCATATGTGATTTACCTCTTTCACTTCTTCTTACCTCTTCTTCAAATGTTTCAAGGTTACAATCTTTATCTGCATACCAACTCTTCTGTTCATCAAATGTCACATCTCTGGAAACAATAAATTGTTTAGTTAGAGGATTCCAAAGCCTATAACCCATCTGCTTTTCATCATACCCAATAAACACATATTTTTCAGCCTTTGGTTCAAGCTTATGTCTGAGTTGTGATGGTACATAAGCATAGGCAATTGATCCGAACACCTTACAATGATCAAGTGTTGGTTTTTTACCCCGCCATGCTTCATAAGGGGTCATTCCATTTAGAGCTATACATGGTAACCTATTCACAAGATATGTAGCTGTATTTACAGCCTCAGCCCAAAGATAATTAGGGCAATTCTTTTCTTTTAACATTGCTCTTGCAAACTCAACCAATGTTCTATTCCTTCTTTCTGCAACCCCATTGTGTTGAGGTGTATACCTGCAAGTTATTTCTCTTTTGATACATGCATTCCAAAGATAATCATTGAATTCTTGGGAGAAGTATTCTCCCCCTCCATCACACCTTAATCTTTTGAGCTTTTGACCTGTAACTCTTTCTGCATAAGCATGAAAATGTTTGAAAGCTCCAAATACTTCTGATCTTTCCTTTAGAACATAAATGGTTATCCACCTTGTAGCATCATCAATGAAGAGAACATAATACCTAGACCCATTGATTGATCCTTCTTTTGTTGGTCCCCATACATCTGTATGTATGAGCTCTAGCAAACCATCATGCTTGAAACCTTTCTTCTGAAATGATAATCTGTGTGCCTTTCCCACTTGACAAGCTTCACACTTGTATATCATATGTTGACTTTTTACATTTGGTAGCCCTATTACTAACTGATTGTCCACCATGGTTTTAATTCCTCTTTCATTGAAGTGTCCTAACCTCTTGTGCCAAAGATCTAACTCTGTAAGTACTCCATCACCATGTGTGATTAGGGCTTGACCAACATTCCCTTGCACTTTGAGAGTAAAAAGTCTACCTTCCTTCTTACCACAAACAATTTGATTGTATCCATCCTCTGGATCTTCAACAAATACCCCTTCATTTGTAAATCCGACTTGAAAACTTTTTTCCACTATTTGTCCCACACTAATCAGATTCTTTGGTATTGTTGGAACATACAAAACATTTGTTAACAAATCAGCTCCACTCCTGCACTTCACTTTTCCAATTGAATGTACATTATGTTTTGTATTATCACCTGTTTGTACTGTATGACTTGAATTACCTTCTTCCAATTCTGACAACAATTCTATATTACCTGACAAATGATTTGAACAACCAGAGTCAATATAAAATACCTTGAGATCCTCCTTCTCTGATGTACTTATTGAATTCATCATCAATGTTGTATGACTATCATTCTGTGTATCATTTGCATAATTGTAATAGGTAGTGTTATAAGACTGATTCTGATTCCAATTTCTTCCACCACCTCTACCAAAGCCTCCTCTTGAATTATGTCTTCCTCTTTGAAATTGATTCTGAAACCTTCCACCTCTTCCTCTACCATTGTTGCTTTGATTTTGATTCGACCCTTGTTGGTTATGCCAACAATCATATGCTAGATGATTGCTCAATCCACAAATCCAGCATGCTTTCTTGTTATTATTCTGATTACCTCTACCTCTTCCATTTCCTCGACCTTTACCTCTGCCAGTACCTCTTCCTCTTGCATAATTTGCTTGAGTAGTAACCTCTTCTTCATCCTTTGCTTTTCCTTTCTCATTTTTCTTCTTATTCTTTGCATACATAGCTGAACTATATCCTTTATCTCCATCTGATTTCAAGTCTTGCTCAAATGTAAGCATTAGTCCAAGCAATTGATTCAATTCTAGCACATAATGATTTAATGAGAGTTCAGTTGATAGTACAAAAGGTTTCCACCTTTCATCTCCTCTTAACCCTGCAAGTAATTGTGCTATCAACCTATGATCTTCAATATCCTCATCAATAGATCCAAGGCTATCTGGCAAGTCCATCTTAGTGACATAATCACTAATGCTCTGATTTTGCTTTTTCTTAAATGTGGTGAATTCTGACCATAAGCTAGCCTTCCTAGCTTTAGTAGTATTTTGGAAGTGATCTTCCAAGGCATTCCATATATCTTCAGCTACTTCTAATCCTCTGATATGTGGTAACAAATGAGTTGTGATAGTGTTATATATATAAGCCCTTGCACTTGCATCTCTCTTCTGCCATAGCTTCAAAGCTTCTAGTTCTTCTTTCCTTGGTTGACTCTCATCTTCAAATTTAGGCTTTTCTTCTTCACCTGTCACATATATCATTAGATCCTTACTCATAAGTAAGGCTTCCATTCTCATTACCCAAGCAGGATAATTATCTCTGTCCAATTTGTCAATAGATACATGATCTGCCATAGTCTTCTTCCTTCTGCTTCAACCTGTGAGTATACAGTTAAAGAATGATACCTTTTGTAGATCTTTACCCTTGAGAATAAAGTCGAAGTCCTCCTCTGATGTCTTTTGTTGTTGAACACCTCAGCTTTCACCTTCTTTAATGAAGAACTCTTCAACTCTTCTTGTATCTGCTCCTTCTTTCACTCACGAGGACCTTTCTGCTCTGACACCACTTCTTGATGTGTGAAACATCACAAGAACTAAGCTAAAGTGGTATTAGAATACCTCTATAACCATCATTAGCTTAGCAATACTCTGAACTTGAAAAACTTTACCACTGAACTTAGTGAATTTCAAAAATTTACTTCTCAGAAATCTGCGCCTTTTCTTCAAGCTTCAAATCTGATCTGTATTAGCTTGATCTTTGTAAAATATTTTGATCACTTGCTGATAATAGTTCTTGATAATGTTAAGTAACACATACCAAGCAAAACTTTCAAGTAATAACTTCAAATTCTTTTGAATTTACTCCAACATTTTCACTATGTCTGAAATCTGAAAAATGACTTCATCGATTTGACATACCTTCACTGTTAGACTCATTTCTCCGAGTATGCGTCCCGTTTCGTAAAGATCTTTTGACCAATTGTAGTTGAAGGTACTAGCTTTAAAATGACCTATCACTCATTAAAAACTTTACACTGTACTATCAGACCTGACCTTAAGAAGATCAATGAAAAGTGCGCCAGAAAACTCGTAACTGTCAACTAACTTTCACACTGATATGAAGTCACTTAGAACTCAATGTACATGAGGAATTTGATCAATTCCTTTTACACAAACATGTATTAACTATCAGAGAGAATGTGTACAAAATGGCTTGGCCTTATCCTGCTCATAGCCACAGAAAATTCTCATCTACTGAGTAGTTCATTCTCAACATCTCTCTCAGAAAAAACCCAACTTTTTCTGTTCACTCAAGGATTACAAAATTGAGTTCCTCTATTTATTTTCCAACTCAAATTAACTTATATACGTGTAGTTTACATACTCCTAGAATCTAACTCGTAATTTTTGAAGTTCTATGTCAAGACTAAACTTCTAATTTTGCACTAAATTACAAGAGTGAATTTGTCCCTTCACTTAGGCTAATTTTTCTGAGTGCTTTGTCTTCACTTCTCCTTGTCTTTCTTTTTCCTTCATATATCCATGTCTAATTAGTGAGTGAAGCCCCAACACTTTTGTCCGTGGACACCTAGCTTTTTGGCCACTAAATCTGCTAGTTCTTCTACCTGGTTGGTTTGTACAGTTTCATTAGTATATGCATCCTCAGATTTGGTAGGGGTTTGTGGAATCTTCAAATCATCTGCAAGATTAACTTCCAAATCTATGCATTCCCTTAGAAACTCACTCCACATGTGCAATCATTTTACATACACTAGGGTTCTTTAATTCCCATTAACTAGACCATCCACAAACAAAGATATCATTTTGTTTTGGGTAGGTCTTTGTACCATACGAGATCGGCCAACATATTGATTGAAGCTTCTGGTTGGAAGAAGAGTTATGTTTAATGCCTCTCTTAGTGAATTCCCCAATGAACTCCTTGAAGAATTTTTGTATATTCATAAAGTGGTTGGGATCCAAGGATTGGAACCAAGTCAAAGAAGTACCTGCAAGTGTGAGATCAAAGTATTCAAATAGGAAAAAAATTCATCTACTTGCCTACTGCATAACACTTGCTTAAATTCATCCATGTGGTCGTATGGGTGTCCAGAACCATCATAGTGATTCCTTATGCACTTGGCTACCTGAATAGATCTTAACTACTGTTGAGCCTTAACCGGTTGAAACTAGCAAAGTCAAGGTCACAGCTATGCATAGGCAAGAGTAAAGTATCAAAATTCCAGGGTCAAAGTGCACAGGTAGTGCACCTTCAATTGTTCATATAAAAGGTCTTTAATTGTTCGCAGACAAGATGTATTAAATTGGGGAAGTATTGCATAAGTATTTTTCCAATTCCCTTAAGGTTCAAAGGGTGTTTTAAAGTCTTAGGTGCAAAAGTAAAGAATTAAAAGGAAAAGGTGAAGGTATGGGAAGCGGCCGTGTACGCAAAGGTGGAAATAGGGCAGCCCAATCAAGAATTTTGCTTTAAGTCTAAAGTCACTACAGGACAAAGTAGTGAGTCGTTGGTTGCCACTTAAAAGGCAATCTTGCGACATCGAAAGGGTACCAAGATTGTATTACAGTTAGAGTGCACGGAACGGGCGCACTCAACAAAGAAAGGCAAAGGCTATTCTTGGTGACACATTTGAAGTAGGAGAGAGAGAGAAGTGTACGAGTCACGGGTGTGCGACGACACGAGGGGTGGAAGTGAAGAGTGCAAGAATAGTGGCTAAGGAAGAAGGCAGGGAGTGCGAAGCTAGACCCCAAGGACCTCAAGGTCTCTGTGCAGTGTGCATGCCGACAGAAGATACTCATTCCTCATCTTGGTGGAAGCTTGGTTCAAGGTGTGCACAAGGATAAGCTTGAAGCAAGTAGAGGACTGGTGCAGAGGAGGCCGACTGCAAGAAGACTTCGAGATAATTAGTATTTTGTAATTAAGCACCCTCTGTAGTGCGCACAGAAGTATTGACTCGGATTGTGCTCAAACATTGTAATTGTTTTACTGTAATCAAACTCAAGATTCCAAGGTGTGCTTCTGCAAAAGCTTCCAAGGTTATTTCCTCTGTGAAGTTTCCCAGCTCATTTCTTTCTTTATTCTTTCCTTTTTCTCCTACAAACCCTCAAACTCCTTCTCGTCCAAGAATTCCCCAACAAATTCCCCTCCCCCGCCCACCCGCCCCACGCACTCCCCCTCCATCTCTCCCGCCCACACGTCCCACCCTCCCCCTCCACCTCCTCCGCCCCCCCTCCACCCCCTCCACCTCCACACCCTCCTCCCCCTCCGCCTCCCCCGCCCACCCGCCCCACACACTCCCCCTCCACCTCCCCCATCCACCCGCCCCACACACTCCCCCTCCATCTCCCCCGCCAACACGCCCCACCCTCCCCCTCCACCTCCTCCGCCCCCCTCCAACCCCTCCACCCCCTCCACCCCCTCCACCTCCACACTCCCCTCCACCTCCTCACCATCCGCCTCCCCCGCCCACCGAATCCATCTCCCCCCCTCACCATCCACCTCCCCCGCCCACCCGCCCCACACACTCCCCCTCCGCCTCCCCCACCCACCCGTCCCACACACTCCCCCTCTGCCTCCCCCGCCCACCCGCCCCACGCACTCCCCCTCCATCTCTCCCGCCCACACGCCCCACACTCCCCCTCCACCTCCTCCGCCCCCCGCCACCCCCTCCACCTCCACACCCTCCTCCCCCTCCACCTCCCCCGCCCACCCGCCCCACACACTCCCCCTCCACCTCCCCCATCCACTCCCCCTCCATCTCTCCCGCCCACACGCCCCACCCTCCCCCTCCACCTCCTCCGCCCCCCCTCCACTCCCCTCCACCTCCACACCCTCCTCCCCCTCCACCTCCCCCGCCCACCCACCCCACACACTCCCCCTCCACCTCCCCCACACACCCGCCCCACGCACTCCCCCTCCATCTCCCCCGCCAACACGACCCACCCTCCCCCTCCACCTCCTCCGCCCCCCCTCCACCTCCTCCGCCCCCCCTCCACCCCCTCCACCTCCACACTCCCCTCCACCCCCTCCGCATCCGCCTCCCCCGCCCACCGAATCCATCTCCCCCCCCTCACCATCCACCTCCCCTGCCCACCCGCCCCACACACTCCCCCTCCCCCTCCCCCGCCCACCCGCCCCACGCACTCCCCCTCCATCTCTCCCGCCCACACGCCCCACCCCCCCTCCACCTCCTCCACCTCCTCCGCCCCCCCCTCCACCCCCTCCACCTCCACATCCTCCTCCCCATCCACCTCCACATCCTCCTCCCCCTCCACCTCCCCCGCCCACCCGCCCCACACACTCCCCCTCCACCTCCCCCACCCACCCGCCCCATGCACTCCCCCTCCATCTCCCCCGCCAACACGACCCACCCTCCCCCTCCACCTCCTTTGCCCCCCCTCCACCCCCTCCACCTCCACACTCCCCTCCACCCCCTCCCCATCCGCCTCCCCCGCCCACCGAATCCATCTCCCCCCCCTCACCATCCACCTCCCCCGCCCACCCGCCCCACACACTCCCCCTCCGCCTCCCCCGCCCACCTGCCCCACACACTCCCCCTCCATCTCTCCCGCCCACAGCCCCACCCTCCCCCTCCACCTCCTCCGCCCCCCCTCCACCCCCTCCACCTCCACACTCCCCTCCACCCCCTCCACCTCCCCCGCCCACAGACTCCACCCTCCCCCCCTCAAACTCCGCCTTCCCCGCCCACGACTCCACCCTTTTACCCCTCATCATCCGCCTCCCTTCACCCTCCCCTCCTACAACCTCACCCTCCACCCCCTCCACCTCCATACCCGCCTCCCCCTCCACCTCCCCCGCCCACCCGCCCCACACACTCCCCCTCCCCCTCCCCCGCCCACCCGCCCCACGCACTCCCCCTCCATCTCTCCCGCCCACACGCCCCACCCTCCCCCTCCACCTCCTCCGCCCCCCCCCTCCACCCCCTCCACCTCCACACCCTCCTCCCCTCCACCTCCCCCGCCCACCCGCCCCACACACTCCCCCTCCATCTCCCCCACCCACCTGCCCCACGCACTCCCCCTCCATCTCCCCCGCCAACACGCTCCACCCTTCACCTCCACCTCCTCCACCCCCCCCTCCACCTCCTCCACCTCCACACTCCCCTCCACCCCCTCCACCTCCCCCGCCCACCGACTCCACCCTCCCCCCCTCAAACTCCGCCTTCCCCGCCCATGACTCCACCCTTTCCCCCCATCTTCCGCCTCTCTTCACCCTCCCCTCCCACAACCTCACCCTCCACCCCCTCCACCTCCACACCGGCCTCCCCCTCCACCTCCCCCGCCCACACGCCCCACACTCCCCCTCCACCTCCCTCGCCCCACGCTCCCCCTCCACCTCCCCCGCCCACCCGCCCCACCCACTTCTCCTCCCCCTCAGAGTTCAACCTCCAGCAACAGCCTGCAGCTCCTTGCACTCTCTCTCCCGGGCCCCTTTCTACGTAGAACACTATGGCAGATCCCACCGCACCGGAAGACATTTCGGAACTCACTCCATCAGCACTGCATACAACCAATCCACATTACCCTCCTCGTGCGTCTGCAACACCGCCCACCGGCCTCCACCACCAGTTCCCTCCGTTGCCCGTTTCCACTGAGCCACCCCTAACATCGCCTTCCTCACTTCCTCCTGCCATTCTACATATTCCCACTTATTCAGTTCAATCTGATTCCACGGATATATATTCTCCACCTCCCCTCCCTCGCCATCCTTCTCCTTCTCCTTCGGCTTCTCATACCTCGCAACCAAATTCGCCTTCAGGAGATTATGTGCGTCTTTTTCGTCTGCCAGATTTTGATCTGCAGCTTCGTATTCACTTATCTCTCCCAACTATTGAACTCCGTCGCCTTTTTTCTGTCGAAAATCTTCAACAGGCGGGTCTCTAGGGCTTGGCCAACGTTTTCCTGAATGATCCCTCTAATTATAGTGACGTCTATGAAGCTCTCCACCTCTTTCCTAATTTTTGCACAGGCACTCTCTCCATTCCCGCTCTTGCTGCCAGTCTCGGCTCCTCCCACGTCTATTTCAGTAATCCTCCATTCTTATATTCTGGATTGTCAGCTTCTGCCACAATTGGCTTTTGTAGAGATCGCTTCGACACTAGTGCCCGATTTTCCATCCGCATGACATCCATACTTAATGCATTCATTTTTTTCTTTTTGCTTCGTAGTCCCACATCTTCACTACCATGGTCTGATATTCGCATTGCTGATCCGCTTTTTTGCTTCCTAAATAGCCGCCCATACCCTTACGCCGCCCTCATCTATGGTTCCTTACATTTGCGCTCTCGTCGCCTTCGTGAAGCTGTCTCCAGGGGCTCTCGCACATTCTCCTTATATTCTGGTCCCTTCATAGCTTGGCTTTATCACATACCATCGAACTCTGACCCTAATTCCCCTCTACTTCAGTCGCAGACTAGCCCTGTTAGCCAATGGAATAGTCATCCCTGTATACCTTCCACTTCAATTCCTTCCCCCTCCCCTATAATCTCCATCGACTCGGCTTCCGCTTCCACACCGCTGTCCGCTCCCCCTGATCTCAATTCCCTCCCTCCACACTCTTCTTTGAATATCTTTTCCGCCTCTCCGGCTAATGCGCCCATTCGTACCCCTGATCCCGCTCTGGCACATGGCCCTTCTTCCACACCAGCTTTCCGGCCGCTCGTTCAAACGCAGCTCAACACCCACAACCCGACCTGTACACCACCTCATCCTCCCCTTTCCGCCCCCACTCCGACCATTGCGGTTCCATTCACGCGACCCACTCCGCCTGCATCTCCTCTCAGTCATCCAGATCCACCTGTTGCACCCTCCCCTCCAATTGATCTCCCTTCCGCCCCTTCCTTTTTACATTTACTCCGCGACGCCAGTGCAGCTGCTTCTGGCAGTGCTCATGCCTCCAAAGTGTCCTTGGATTCTGTATCGGCCGTAGCTTCTATTCATCAACAATACATTTCTACCATAGACAACATCAATCGAATAGCTCATTCTCAATGGCAATCGCTCAATGAAACGGCCCGCTTACTCAAAGACGAGCGAGAAAAATATCGAGATATGGCCGACTCTGCATTAAAGGCCTTATCCGATCTTCAAAATCGCTCTTCCTTAGGGTTATGTGATAATGCTACTTGCCGTCGTATCAAACGCGAAAGGGACCACCTTAGGCAGTGCCTTAGTTCTCTCCAGCACATGATTGAACAAGCTTCTGCTCCGCTGCCCTCCTCTCCCCAACCCTCAGCTGCAGATCTCCATCCCCCTTCGCAATAATTTACTTCAGTTCGCATTTAGGGCTTCAGCTTCCATTCTAGAAATTCAACACATCTCATCATCCTTCTCCTTTTGCCATGATCTGGGTTAATAAATACTAGTAGCACTCTTTATCTGTTGTTTTTTATGCTTCATCAATAATAGCACTCTCTCTCTATTTCCTTGCCTCCGTTCCCTCTGTGGTTCTTCTGATGTTTTCTATCTATTATTGAAGCCTCCTTGCATTGTGTCATTGTGGTCTCTCCGGGACGGAGAGAACTTTAGGTGGTGGGCATCTGTTGAGCCTTAACCGGTTGAAACTAGCAAAGTCAAGGTCACAACTATGCATAGGCAAGAGTAAAGTATCAAACTTCTAGGGTCAAAGTGCACAGGTAGTGCACCTTCAATTGTTCATATAAAAGGTCTTTAATTGTTCGCAGACAAGAGGTATTAAATTGGGGAAGTATTGCATAAGTATTTTTCCAATTCCCTTAAGGTTCAAAGGGTGTTTTAAAGTCTTAGGTGCAAAAGTAAAGAATTAAAAGGAAAAGGTGAAGGTATGGGAAGCGGCCGTGTACGCAAAGGTGGAAATAGGGCCGCCCAATCAAGAATTTTGCTTTAAGTCTAAAGTCACTACAGGACAGAGTAGTGAGTCGTTGGCTGCCACTTAAAAGGAAATCTTGGGACATCGAAAGGGTACCAAGATTGTATTACAGTTAGAGTGCACGGAACGGGCGCACTCAACAAAGAAAGGCAAAGGCTATTCTTGGTGACACATTTGAAGTAGGAGAGAGAGAGAGAAGTGTACGAGTCACGGGTGTGCGACGACACGAGGGGTGGAAGTGAAGAGTGCAAGAAGAGTGGCTAAGGAAGAAGGCAGGGAGTGCGAAGCTAGACCCCAAGGACCTCAAGGTCTCTGTGCAGTGTGCATGCCGACAGAAGATACTCATTCCTCATCTTGGTGGAAGCTTGGTGCAAGGTGTGCACAAGGATAAGCTTGAAGCAAGTAGAGGACTGGTGCAGAGGAGGCCGACTGCAAGAAGACTTCGGGATAATTGGTATTTTGTAATTAAGCACCCTCTGTAGTGCGCACAGAAGTATTGACTCGGATTGTACTCAAACATTGTAATTGTTTTACTGTAATCAAACTCAAGATTCCAAGGTGTGCTTCTGCAGAAGCTTCCAAGGTTATTTCCTCTGTGAAGTTTCCCAGCTCATTTCTTTCTTTATTCTTTCCTTTTTCTCCTACAAACCCTCAAACTCCTTCTCGTCCAAGAATTCACCAACAACTACCTTCCTCCTTCAAGGGGTCAAGAAATTACTAGAACCATAGGATGCACACCTGGTCCTCTACCTTGTGGGGGCCTTAGAGGAAAGGGTGGTTGGTTCTTTGTCTCACTTCCTTGATGAGTGGGAGGCATGTTGCTGGTATCTGGCATAGAAAATTGTAAATGTGGCTAGAGTGGAAAACTTTGTTGGCTCGATTAACCTTTGAAAGGGTTCTTCTATCTTTGTTGCTGCCCTTGGGGTTTTGAGAAGTGGTTGCTTGATCTCACGATGGGAATACTTACTCCCAAGTACTGTAAATGACATTTCTCCATATCAATGACCTCCCAATACCTTCACTGGTTGTGATAGTGACTCTAGAAGAGTCTTCAAGATCATGCAATTCATAAATAGTGGCAGGATTGATGTCTTCTCCCCTTATGGGTGAAGTGGCTTGAAAAAGTTGGTCAGTTCTTGCTACTAAGTAGAAGTTTGTTACATAATCATCTTGAGGGATTTTATCACCTCCTCAAATGTTTACTAGTATGGATGTTCCTCTTGGATTTGATATTGTTTCTCTCTTTTCTATCCTAGTAGGATTACTAGGGTCCTCCATTTCTCCTCTTTTATTGATTCTCTCTAGGTGTTCAGTCACTAAATATAGTTTTCCTTGCTTGTGCGTATAAAATCCTCCCTCAAATTTCACACTAAGTATAGTTGTCCTTGCTTTTCCATATGAAATCCTCCTTCAAATTTCATTATGGATCTTCCTCTTCGATTTGATAATGTTTCTCTCTTTTCTATACTAGTAGGATTACTAGGTTCCTCCATTTTTCCTCTTTTATTGATTCTCTCTATGTGTTGAGTCACTAAGTGTAGTTGTACTTGCTTGTCCATATAAAATCCTCCCTCAAATTTCACACTAAACTTATGATTCTGTGGATTTCCTAAGTCTTGCTACTGACCTATTGAGTCCATCCAATTAGATAGGAACTACTTGAAAGTTTGTAGAGATATATGGCAGGGAACTCCTACACTCTCTTGCTGTTGACATGAGCTCTACTGAATAAATGGAACTGAATTTCTTTGACTCCCTAGGACAAGTCCCGGCCTTAAGTTCATTCACAATCTAGGGTCTTACTATTTCGTTAGTGTCAACTATCAAGACCTACAAGTGACTTGGTTTATGTTTTGAGTGTAACGTTTCCCTAAATTTCCACTCTAGAGTATTTTCTAAGTCATTTGTACTCTCACAATACACAATACTTCACACCTAGATGATACTCAACTCCACCGATACATGACATTGGTTGTACCATGATACACGATACTCACGAGAGACAATATGATACTTGATCTAAAAACGACACATGATACTTGGGCAAGTATCGGTGACACACAATACAAGAGAGCAACGATACACAATACTTAATGAGTCGAAGCTACATGATACCAAACTTCAGGATACACGATACACAATTATCATAATACACAATACTTGAAAAATATTCATGGTACATGATACACTGAAAGAGGATACACAATACAACCCAAATTGTGACACACAATTCTTAGAAAGTATCGACGATACATGATACTAGTCGATCACAATACTCAACTAGACGATACACAATATAGTGAAAGAACATAGATGATACAACCTAGATTGCAACACACAATACTTAGAAAGTATATGTGATGCACGATACTAGACAATCATGATACTTGATCAAACAAGACATGATAGCAACGTATTGCAAAACAGTGAGAGTAAGGTATTGATGATGCAGGATAGTTGCCAAGTATCGTGACACATGGGAATTCGATATCATGATACCAAACTTGACCAGCCATGATACTTGGAACTTTTGAAGTCCAAATTTTAAACTTCTTGTATGTGTCTGCTCCTTGTGCTCTCCTTGTCACCCCTATGTGTTTGTAGCTAGAAAATCCTTTCAATTTCTCCCTATTGACACCTCACGATACTTGGCAAGTGTTGTGTCACCCTATGTGAGTGATCAAACACAGCTTTGATTTTTCCATGGTGTAGTGATCACCTCAAATATAATATCTTCAAGTTTTTGAAGTCAGACACTTGCTAAACCCCAAGTTCTTTGTGATGGAAGACTCATGATACACATCACCTCATGCTATCCATGATACTTGCTGAAAAAATTGACTACAAATGTGGTGAAAGTTTGTTTTCAGCCTCTGACTGAGGCCATAGAGTCAAAAAGTAGAAACTTTTTGTGATTTTTATTTTTGGTAACTAATTGTCTATACTATTTCCACACTTTCTGTCTCCTACTTTTGAACCCTAACTCCTTCACTCTTGAGCTAATCCTAAAAATTTATCAGGCATACAATGAGTGTATGGTGTAACAAGTACAAGAGAAGTTTTGACTTGCCACACTACTGAAATCACTTCTTCACGCTCACTATCTTCACAACTACAAAATAACCATCACATAGGTGCCTTGATTGAGGCCTACTTCCCTAGCAATGGCACCAAAATGTGTGTTCTTAAGCTCACAATGTCTTATGGATTTGTGGTAAAGGAGACTCAATCTCTATCACCCACCAAGTGCATATAGTGGTGGCATTGATACACTCATTAAATTAGCATTGGTACACTCATTAAACTATCATAATCTGAGTTTTACCCCATCAAGTGTATGAAGACATGTGCACATGTTAATGTAGGCAAGGTTCAAGTAATGCATGCAAATTAGGCTAAATCTACTTCACATGACACCTCTTACACACTAGCATGTATCATGATACTGGGTGTAGTAGCAGATATTGATTGAGTGATTTCCCTTATCTTTGATACTTGAATATAGTCGATAGTGGGTTCATTTTGCAGCTCTCAAGGTAACACATGCAATCCCATAAAAGCACTTGATTGGAACTCTGATTTTCACACTAAAACCATGAAAAGAGAGTTGCAAGAAACACCAACTCTTGCTTCTATGCATTCTATTCTTCACACACACACACACACAACAAAATAGGGAAAAGAGATTGGGAAGGAGTAGAAAACACCTCTAGACATGCATTCCATGCCAACACACATGTAAGACTAGGGAGAAGAAGATACATAGACAAGAAGAAGCAACTTCAAATTCTCCAAAGGTGGTTCTTCAAAATGGCAAAAAGTATTTACAAAAAAGTCAGAAGCGACTTATATACATGTGCCCTAAATTTGGTTCTTTCACATAAGAGATCAGAACTCTCTCTATAAATCACTAAGTTCCTACTATTATACAAGGGTAATGTTACATTCTTTAGGGATCATGCATCTAAAAGACTCCTCTAGAGTAGTTACAATGCTTCTCATAGTTTTACAATAGAGTTTCAGAAAAGAAAATTATCCATTTATTGAAAATTTGGGGGCCTACTCTTCTTCTCTTCTTTCTTCTGCTTTCTTGTCTTCAATCCTCTTAGTCCTCTATAATAGTTATGCTCAAGAGAGAGGCATTTAGTTTGATGAGAACTTTGCACCCACTTGCCAAATGACCACCGTTCATAGTCTCTATGCACTTGTAGCTCATCATGGTAAAAATGTAGATTAGTTGGAAATTAAAACTGCATTTCTCAATGGTGACTTACATGAAGATGTTTATGTATTTTTTTGGGCTTCACTCACTAATTAGACATAAAAACATGAAGAAATATGAAGAAAAAAGAAGGTCACAGAGCTATGGAAGTCAATTATTCAGAAAACCATTCCTATATAAAGGGATGAATTCACACTTGTAATACAGTGCAAAATTAGGTATGAAATTTAGTTCAGGACTTCTAAAATTATGTTTTGAGCTTAAGAACATGTACACTATATTTATATAAGTTTATTTGAGTGAAACAAATGTAGAAGAACCTTATTCTGTAAGTTCGAAATGAGTAGAGTGACAATCGGGTATTTTTTTGAGAGAGGTGATGATGAGAGGTCACTCACAGTAGGAGATCTTTCTATGGCTATGCAAAAAATTAGAAGGACCTTATTTTGTAAGTTCTAAGTGAGTAGAGAGACAATTGGGTATTTTTCTAAGAGATGATGATGAGAGGTCACTCATAGTAGGAGATCTTTCTATGGCTATGCGAAAAAAGACACCATGACATTTTGTACACATCTTCACTAATATTAAGCACATGTCTTTGTAGAAGGATTTGAGCCGATTCATCGTGTGTGAAGAAATCTAATTAGTTTCATAACAATATGATAGTTAGTTAGAAGTTACAAGTTTTCTGGCATACTTTTGTTTGATCTTCTAGGAGTCAGATCTCATAGTAGAGTCTAACGTTTTTTATGAGTCATAGCTCATTTTAAAGCTATCATCCTCAACTACAATCGATCGAAGTATCTTTGAAAAATGGGATGTGTTGTCAGAAAAATAAGCTTAATAGTGAAGGCATGTCAAATTAAGGAAGGTAATTCTAAGTTTTCAAAAATAATGTAACTTTCTAAGAAATTTCAAAGAATTTACAAGTTATTACTTGAAAGTTTTGCTTCAAATGCATTTGTTGCTATAAGTAAAGAACTTATGTTAGTAATTGAGCACAAGTAGCTTTAAGATTCATGTTAAATGAGACAAGATTTGAAGCTAGAAGGTGCAAATTTTTGGAAACTGAATTTAGAGGTCTTCTAACATCACATTAGCTTAGATGAGAAACATACTTCTAAATTTAAGGCTGATTTGCATGCATCTTTTGAGATGTTAGATTTGAGGCATTTGCAAGTTGATGGGGGAATAGCTTTGTATCTAACAAAATATATTCACACTGTATTGCAACGTTTTGGCCTTGAAGGTTTCAAACCTATTGCCACTCCTATGGAAATAGGTTTATGGTTGAGTCTTCATGATGCTATAGATGCATTTGATGTTGTTCTCCATTAGCATGCTGTTTGATGCTTGATTTACTTATGCATAACATTTCTTGATATTTAGTTTGTTGTCTCTCAGATAAGTAGGTTTATGCATTGCCCAGTTGTCAAGCATTGGGAGGGGTTAATTGTATCTTTCACTAATTGGGTGGTACCTAGCTACTTGGGTTGTTTTATCCAAAAGGGGGATGACTAGAACCAAATTTATATGCTTTTTCTATATGAGAGTAGGCTAGTTGCCATGAAATTCATGTGTTCACTAGTGGTTTTTGCTTCATGTTTGATAGCTCATGCATATCTTGGTTGAGCAAGAAGCAGCCTACTATGTGCACTTCTAATTCTGAGGCTATGGATTTTGGATGACTTGCATGTTGGTCAATCTTCTACCACCACCACCTTCACTGATAGTTAGAGCACATTGGTAGTTGAAAACAACCTTATTTTCCATGATCCCAAAAAGCACAGTAAGGTGCATTATCATTATGTTAGGGAGATGTTCTTTGTTGGAGAGATCATTTTGGCATATAAGCCCACATAGGATAACATTGCAGACCTTTTCACAAAGTCTCTACCTAGGGAGAAGTTTAAAGCTTTTGACAAAGCTTTGGGCTTACTTCCTTTTGTGGTTTGATCTTTGTTCACATAGCTTGGCACAACCTTATACATGAGTGTCAGGTGCTTGTTCACTGCATCACTCCCAAGGGGGGATTTGTTGATATATTTTGGTAGTGATGTGTGTGAACACACTTAGGACTATCAGGATACTTTTTTCCCCCAATTTTATATATGCATATAACCCTAATACGTTAGTTATCTTTGCACATTCACTTGGTAATTCATTTAGTGTTGTGTTGTGCTCCAAGATTCTTCTTCTTCCTTGTGTTGTTCCTATGCTTACACGCACCTCAAACTCCAACAATTGTGCCAAAAACATGTGTGTTGGACTCACAAGGTCCTATTCACCCATGAGAAGTGAGACTCGCTAGCCCTCAGATATGTCTAGCAAGTGCACATCATACACACACATTAAATTATGAAGCTGAGAGTACGACCCAATCAAGTGCACAGAAGCTATGTTCTAGTTATGGTAGATGTGGGAAAGGGTCAAGTAATGCATGCACAATGTGTGTCCATATCACATGACACCTTTTATATGTGCATGTGTACTTGTTGCAACATTAGACATAAAATTGGTGATTCTTTTTAGGTTGGATATCTAAATGTGATCAATATCGGGTTTCTTTCCAATCTCTCAATGAGATACATCTAATGGTTGTATATTCAACTCGAGTTTGCCTCAAGTTACACCCAAAAAAACTAAGTGTTAGTAATCACCTACCTACACCTAATGGCTCCCTACACTTTTCACACACATGATATCAGTGAAAAAAGGAGGGAAAGGGGTAGAAAATGAAGTATTTTGATAGCGATGCACCTCAATGCACTCTTCCTTTCAAGAGCTCCATGGCCATACCCTTGACATGGAAAACTTTGATCCAAATGCCATCCAGAGTACTCCACATAGAGCTTGCAGAATACACAAAAACAAAGAACATAGAGAGCACATATATTGATTTTCTTGGGTGTTACAAACTTCGATCGAACTTAGAGTCTGTGGTTGATTAGGCCACTATATGTATTATTAAGGAACATATACAAAAGTGTTTGACAACCATTTGGCCTTTCACATGGACACTAACGGTAACATCTCCCACTAAAGGCCAATTTGACAAAAATGCTTATGGGAGAAAAATAAAGAATGATAAAGAATACTTGAGTGGAAGTATACAAACTATAACTCCCACCTGATGGGCATGTTACACAATAAACAAGTAATTGTGTAAGATCATGGATCAAGTAAAGCCCATCAAGTGACAACACTGTTGAAAACTATCGTGTGGTAGAACTTTATTCAAAGCATCTGCAACATTATCTTGAGTATGAACCTTCTCAAGGTTAATGTGCTCACTGGCTTCACAATCTCTAATGAAGTGACATAGCACCTTAATGTGCTTGGTATTTACATGATAGACTATACTCTTAGCCAATGCAATGGCACTCTGACTATCATTGAGCAAACGAGGAACATGCTGAGGTAGACCTATATCACAAGCAAGAGAGGAATCCACAATGCTTCCTTACATGCCTCACTTTCTATAACATACTCTACTTTTGTAGTGGAAACATCTCTACATTCTTGAAGATAAGATCTCCAAGAGATAGCACCTCTAGCAAAATGAAAAATGTACCTTGATGTAGACTTAGGATTGTCTACACAACTAACATAATGAGAATCTGTATAACCAATAATGGATGCTTTCCCTCTACCCAAGCAAAGACACTTGTCCTTAGTGCCTAGTCTCATAGCTACCATAGCATACATGAAACTACCAGCAATAGACTGATAAGGAATTTTGTTCATGAATTCCTTTTCCTCATTTGATTTAGGGTAATCATCCTTGCTCAATTTCACATATGTGGGTAAAGGTGTACTCAATGCCTTTCCACCCTGCATATTGAACCTATGAAGTGCTTTGGGTGTGTACTGACTTTGAGACAATTTATATGCATTTTTTACTCCTATCATGAGTAATGTGCATGCAAGGAATACGTTTGGCATCCCCTAAATCCTTCATATCAAATGTCTCACTCAACTTATTTTAGAGAATTTACAAGTCATAAGAGGACTTCCCAACAATCAATATATCATCAACATAAAGTATCAAGCATATCAAGTTGCCATGTGAGCATCTCTTTCTGTAGAGACAATGATCCTCATTTCTTCGAGAACAACCTTGAGACTTCATAAAAGCATCAAACTTTTGGTACCATTGTCTAGGGGACTGTTTAAGTCCATATAAGCTTTTCTTGAGCCTACAAAGTAGACTTTCTTTGCCAAAAACTATATAACCCTCTAGTTTTTCCATATAGATCTCATCTGTAAGATCTCAATGCAACAAAGTGAATTTCACATCCATTTGGACTAGCTCTAAGTCCTCCATTTCAATGAATCCAACCAACATTCGAAGGGTAGTGATCTTGACCACTAAAGAGAAGATTTCTGCAAAATCAACACCATTTTGTTGATTAAGAACGTTTGTCACAAGTCGTGCTTTATACTTTGGAGAAGTAACATCTGATGTGAATTTCAACTTGTATACCCATTTACATGGTAAATCTTACGTGCCCTTTCGCAAAGGTACTAAATCCCAAGTACCATTCTTGTGTACAAAATCCCAGTCACTATGGGATATAAGAATATTTACAAGTGAGGGGGGGACTCCTAAAGAGGGAAAAACTAGCTCAATAGTCCTAAGTGTGTTCACACATATCATCACTAAAATATAGTAACCCACACCCACTCATTTATGAGACGAGAGAGGGATTTCATCCTATTTTAATATTTCTTGAGAGAAGTAATGTCCCTTTCAAGAGGAAAAGAGGAGAGTGCTGATATCCTGCCATTCACAACTCTATGTTCTTCAGTGAGAGGACTTTTCTTTGTTTCTAAAACTAGATTCAATACATGAATCTTTCGATTTCAAACAAGCCTTTACCATCCACTTTGATGCAATTTTGTCTACTAGAGAAGGCAAGATTTGAAGTCCCAATTCGCTTTTGTCTTTGGGAAATCCACACATGTCCGACTTCATCTTTAGCATACCTCTTCTGTTTTCAATATGTGACGAAGGAAATGGTCGAGAAATTAGAAATGTGTTAATGAATATGAATTTACCTACCACATAGATCCTCATGGAATTCTAATGTTGAAAATTCATTTATTGTTTTCTAAAGAAAAAAAATCAGCAATAGTTCATGGAAATATGGAAGCCCAAGTTGATGTCACACACTCTAATAATTTGATCTCTATCGATTTTCTTGCATCCTTCACCAAGAATGAATAGCAAATATGATTAGGTCAAGGACTAGAAAGTGGTTTTCTATGGTTGATATGGGAGCTTCAAATCCTATGAGAATTTCCAAAAATTCCTTGAAGTGATTAGATAGAGACGCATTGGGTTTTATTATTAGGAAATATAATCATGACTTGATTGGAACCACTAGATTAGCTACCACCCTTGATAATGCCAAAAAAAAAAAACATCTCTTCCTAAGCAACTGAAACTCCATTGATAGCAAAGAGAACAGGGTCAAGGGGCCATCATTGTCTTACAAAGTTTTCAAGCATGAAGGAGGATGAGATTTTACCATATACATTCATCTTAGTTTAGGTTTTTCCCTAGATTTTGGACACCATTTTATTGAACCTATTAAGAAAATCCAAGTTTATAAGGGATTTAAGAATGATTCTCGCTATCTCTCATATTCCTTCTCCAAATCAAACTGCAATAGCAAAACGTCTTGTCCAAATTGTTGGGGATATATGGGTCATGCAACCCCACCCTTATGTTCATACACATATATATTTTATAGAGCATTTCTTGAGAAGATAATTATGTGGGTTTTGGGGATCCCATGCATGTGTGCAAATTCATCTCTCTCCCTCCATCTCCTCCTTGATCATCTTGTTTAGCCCACCAAGGGCCCTCATTAATGTTAGAGCATGTTGAAGGCTCATATGCAAAGAGCTTCAATGAAAGATTTGGGTACAAGAGGTGAATTTTCAGGTCAACATCTTCTTGATAGCGAATAGAAAGATCTTCAGGTCAACAAGAGGTGAATCTTTAGGTCAACATCTTCTTGATAGTAGGTTGGTATTTTGGCCATAAATCAAGCCAGAAAGATCAGCGTGAGGCATTATATGGTTATGTGTGGAGCTCATGAAGTAAGATACAAGTTCAAAGAAGCGAATAGAATATGGTCCAAAGTTTTACACCACCAAAAATTCAAAAAACAAAAATTGATGTAGAAGTCGGGTTTGTAAACACTTTGACAATAGGCCAGTGCTTTGACAAAAACTTCAATTGCACACATCAAACTGAAGTGATTCACGTTGTTTTGTGTAGCTCAAGAGAACATCTATAATTTATAGAAGAAAGTGCTTTGACAAAAACTTCGATTCCACATATCAAACTGAAGTGATTCACATTGTTTTGTGTAGCTCAAGAAAACATCTATAATTTATAGAAGAAAACTCTCAAAAATGAAAAATATAGATGGATGGTATTGCAAGTGAAACTGATTATAAGACTAGATGAATGTTTTACTTGTATCTCAAGATATAGACCTTTGATTGGTGTACTTTAAGTGTCCTTGCATAGGCAAGAAAAAAATATTCAAGTTTCAAAAGAACAAATATTTGAAACTAAGAGGTTAGAAGCCCTAAAATAGCACAATATTTTCACCACAAGAACCCTAATTGATTTTAGAGATTTATTTTACTTTGGAACTTTTATGAGAGAGATGTGTTGGTGTGCAAGGTCTTGGTTTAGAACTTAAGGAAATTCACTATATGAATGATGGATGCTCCTTCATATGAGAGTAGAGGAGGTTATGGTCAAGTTTTGAAATGTATGATGGCATTATGATACCAGTTTATGCCATTTCATTTTTTATTTGAGACCATGTTTTTTCAATGCATGTAAAATGGCATTGTGGTCACAATTTATTTAGGTCACTTAGATATGACCATATTTGACTATTATAGACAATTATGTGAGATATTCATTGAATCATTTAGAGATGCTGGCATGGATATGTCAAGACATGTTGGTCTTGATGATGTATCTTTGCATGCCTTGAATATAGGCATGGATGAAACGTTTAGGTTATCCAAGATAGTAAAACGTTTTGTCATGATTTTGTAATGTTGGATGGCACTTTTTGGTTGTAAAACACAAAACGTTGTCCATGATATCCCAAATTCATGTGGTCAATAGAGAGAAGGTCCCCATACTCACTTCAAAGTGGCTTACTATAAAGTCATGCTTCTCCATATCAATTAAACATTTATTTCCTTCCTTTTAAATCATATTAGGGATGAATTCTTTGAAATGTTTTAATGCTTAGGCGCCTGCGCATTTCTTTTGATGCCACATCTACCTTGCATGCCCATTACTCCTTCAAGACAAATTGTACTCTACGACTGCTGACTTCCTTTTTGTATCTTGACTTAGCCTTGCTCTTGAACAGAAATGGATTAGGGTGCATATTTTACTTTTTTAGCTAAATCTCTAAGTGAACGAGCCCTCTACAAAGTTTCCCCTTATTTATTCTTCATCATTCAGACTTACTTTAATTAATTCAATTTGGTTGTGAGTTGGAAATTTCCTTAACTAAAATTCCACTTCTCAAGTAATTTAATTGTCTTCTCTAATCAAGAGCAAATAGAGGATAAAGGGTTGGCCACGAAACTAGTGCATTACACCACAATTGAAACATTTTCAAAGAGAAAATGATAGGATTATGATCCAATAAGCCTCTTTCTACACATATTGGAGTCATGGAGATACCATCATCTTTATGGAACGAACATTGGCACTTAGGACTTATCAAAGGTGATGCTTAGATAATTGGTTATTATTTTGCAAATTAGAGTATTTGAAATAATGGCGGTCTTTTAACTCCAAAAATTTGAGATGGAGTGTAAAAATATCCCATTTCATACTTATTTATAATTCAATGGTCTTGCATTTCTATTCCAAACAATCATAAATAATCTCCACCATGTTGAGGTTTCCTACTTAAATTGTTGGTGAAGGGAGGGAACTAAAGGATGTTTAACTCTACATATGTTTTTGCTCAATGTTTGGAACATAAATGGGACCAGTAGAAAAGCATTTAGAGCTTAAAGTAGAGAACCATCTGTTGAAGCTCAAAGTCAAGGACACACAAGGAAAGGGAGCAAGTAGGGAGCTCCAAGAAGTGTATGTCAAATTTTCAGAAGAATCCCCTACAAAAATAGTGATTTTCATCACTAAAAACCATTGTAAATACCATTATCTATTTTTAGTAACTCCATTTTGTGCAAGCCGAGGAGTCCTCGAGCTTGAGGAGTATTAGAAGTACCATCGTACCAATTTTCATAATTTTTAGATTTCGTTTGAGCCCTCAAATAAGCCCTGGAACCTAATTTTTAACTAGGCCGGACATTAGGTCTGGACAGGGCCAAAACTAGTCAAAAAACTATAAAAAGAGCTAGAGAGCTCATTTTTGGGGTTAGCCGGTTAGAGAATAGAACTCTTTGTAAGAGAACTCTTTGGCAATCTAAACTTTCCATTGTTCCTCTCTTTGATCTTACTTTTGTGTGCATGTGTGTGTATGTGTGTGCATGTTTGTGTGCTTTCACTCACGCACTTGTGCCTTCACTTGCTCGTGGTCTTCATACCGGTCCTCACGTCTCCGCGGATTGACAAGTAAAGGAGGTGGTGCTTACGCTTGAGCTACACCAAATTTTGGCGCCGTTGCCGGGGAGAGAGCTTTGAGGACGAGCGTGTGACGGTAAGACGTAGAGTAGCGACGTTGGAAGGTAAAAAAATCATCATTTTCAGTTCAGTTTTTTAATTTTTCTTCTTCTTCATCTTCTTCATCATCTTCATCTCTAGTGCATCAGGAAAACTTGGAAAAGGTAAAATTTTCAGTTTCTGTCAGAAATTGCCGAGTGTGGCGGACCATCGCGATGGTCTGCAAAGTTCGGAATTTGGAGAAGGCGACCACACCAGCGTGTAGAGCACACTTGCGCCACTAGGAATCCATACTTGCATTGCAAAAAATCACATTTTGGTGGACCATCGCGATTGGCTCAGACCATCGCGATTGTGTCACACCATCGCGATAGGCTCACGCCATCGCGACGGCTCGGCGGGACCATTGCGACGGTCTCGGACCATCGCGACGGTTCACTTGAGCCATCGCGACGGTCCACTTGGACCATCGCGATTGTTCAGCTGACCTCGGGCCATCGCGATTGGCCCATGCCATCGCCACGACGGTGCCACGTGTCAGGATAGACCATCGCGACGGTTCAGTTTTTCGGACCATCGCGATTGTCCAAATCGGACCATCGCGATTGGCTCATGCCATCGCACTTGTGACCATCGCGACGGTTCACTTCGGACCATCGCGACGGCTCACCTTTGACCGTTGACCGCGCCATCGCGATTGTCCGCCTGATCAGGCCATCGCGACGGTTCAATTTTTCGGGCCATCGCGACGGCTCGACTTCACGCCATCGCGACGGTTCAATTTTTCGGGCCATCGCGACGGCTCGACTTCACGCCATCGCGACGGTTCACTATTTCGGGCCATCGCGATTGTCCAAATCCTACGCCATCGCGACGGTTCGCTCGGACCATCGCGACGGTCCCAGACCATCGCGATTGTGCACCCCCATCGCAAATTTAGGGTTCCATTTTTTGACCAATTTTGGGGGTATTTTTGAGAAATTTTTGGACCATTATACTCATAGGAGACCCCTTAGCTCATATTTGGAGAAAAACCTGTTTGTCAGTTTTTAATCCCCAGGGCCTGAACGGTCATAACTTTTTCATCCGAAGTCCGTTTTTTGAGCTTAATAGCTCATTAGAAAGCTCTTGACGAGTACTACGTGACCTCAACTGTTTTTTTCTTAAAGGATACGTCTATTTTTAGATAATCTATTTTGAGGTTGACCTAGTTTGGGACTAAGAAGCCAGGGGGCAAGCATTGAAAAATTGGGCAAAAGGAAAGGGGCTCAAAAGGTGTATATACTCAAGTGCTTGATCATCCAACTGTGAATTGGTCTAATCTTGGATTCTTCCAGGTATAGCAAGGAAAATCAAAGGCAATCCAAAGCAAGCTAGCAAGGGTGAGTACCAAGCTTGGGAGTAGGCTTCCTGGGCTTGTGCAGCAGTTTGGTCAACCAGCGAATTGAGGTTGGAAGATCTCTCAACCCTCCTTTGTCAATTCCTAGCCTAGGCTAAGTACGACTTAGGTGTGGTAATTAATTAGGGCAACGTTAGGCACGAATCAAGTCCAAGAGTATTAATCAACCAAGTGCAAGGATTAAGTAGGCCTTAAGTGCGAAAACTCTAAGGGACAAAAGGTAAACTGGAGTCGATCACTCATCAAGTGCAGAAATTCACTTAAGTACTCCTGACGACGCGACTCCAGATAAGACCATAAACATAATATTCAACTCAAAAAGAACAAAGTGATTGGTGCAAATTAACCTGCAACGAGAGTGTGCTTAGGTTCAAGGGGGTAGATAAATCAGGCATATGAACCTTAGATCAGGCAGGCACTTGGGCCGAGACAGACAAAGCCTCAGATCTTCTGAAGCTAGTGTCAACCACACAGCCAAGTCTTGGGCTCAACAGCTTAGTGGTTATCCTTATACACGAAGTTCAGAAACCAGTGACTCAGAAATGTCTTTTAGCATGGAAAGACCCACATGTGGCATAGGCATTGCCTATTTACAGACACCAGAAGGTCCCTATAAGACCCAATTGGAGTTTATCAGGACCAACCAATTAGGTGCTCGCATCTATGAGGATGGTCTAAGACGATCAGTGGTCCAACTCAAAAATCCAGATCAATCCTTCGGACTTGAACACCCGGTGGTCAAGTTCGAAGAGGGTTCATACATTGATAAGGAAGGAACCATGTATGTGATCACCAATCTACCAGATAGGACTGATGAGTTTGGAAATGTCATTCCTGAGAATGAAATAGGAGACCTAGAACAAGGAAATGTAGGACAAGGACTCCAGACTCCTAGAGGTAAGTCAATCTTGACTAGAGTGATCACTCCAGACTGGATCCCTCAAGATAACAAAAGCATAGAACTATTTTTGAATAGAGAAACAGAGGAAGCCTTTTGGAGATTCAAGCCAGATCAACCTAGCCAATTGGGCATAGTCATCATCTACGAGTTCAAGGATCCAGAGATGCCAGGCAAAGTTGTTTACCTGGATAACACATCAGAGAAAATCTTCTTGGTAACAGAACATGATAGACATGCATATACTTGGAAGAATGAAGTGATCTTTCCCCCACCAAGATCCAATATTTCCCATGGCGTCCAAGGAGTAGGATCATCCCAAGCTCATGAAGCCCAGAGAGAAAGAACTAGAGAGAGACCTGAGGTAAGTTTTGCACACACCGTGGGCAGGAATAGATCAGGATTTGAAAATGGAAGACCTGAAAGAGAAAGACATCAAGCACATAGGCAGAAAAGAGATGAACATGATTTTCCGTTGCCTAGACCCCGAGAGCACCCAAGAACCCTTAGACCCACTCAAGTGATCAAGGCAATGAAGAATTATTTTGACGGGTCAGGAGATCCTTATGATCATGTGGCCGAGTTCAAACAAGTGTTAAGAGCAGAACAGGTTGAGGATTTGTTCACCCAATACGAGGCATTTGGTTTGACTCTTAAGGGCACTGCCTTGGCTTGGTTTCAACCATTGAGTAGTCGCAACTATCGCGATATAGGTCAACTGCTAGACGAATTCATTGTAGAATTTTCCAAGAGTGGTATCAGGCATAACACATCATCCTTGATCCACAGTTTCAAGCAGACACCCCAAGAAACAGTGCGACTAGCAGGTAGAAGGTTCATACAATACCTAGAAAGATGCCCTGTACCAGAATTACCCACACCAGCCAGACAGGTGGCACTATTTTTAGATGGCCTACTGAGCACAAAGTTAAGATCATATGTATATTTGAAAGAGCCTAGGTCCATAGAAGAGTGCGTGCGAACATGCATTGACATAGAAGACAACTTGGGAGAGGAGCTAGAACTATCCAAACTCTATAAGGACTCTGATAGTTCCACAAGTCATACCTCTAGAACCTCCACTGAAATAGAGGAAATAGCTGAGCAAGTTGCCAAGAAGCTGGGAGTCCAAAATAAACAAACACAGAGAGTCACTCCAGTGAATCGGTGTTATACTTGTGGGGGCGACCACATGGCTAATGTATGCCCAATGCAAAACCAAAACATTAGAGAAAGGAATGCTCCATATTGCACTATTGAGAGAAAATACACAAACCACACGGCTCAAGATTGTCCCTACAATAGGCAGGCTGTTAGACAAAATTATCCGCAACCTTACCCACAAGGTAGGTATCAGAACCAGTACCAACAACCATATTATAGGCCACAACAATATCAACCTCAATACCAACAGCAATATCAGGCACCATATAGGCCACAACCAGTCCTAGGAAACCAACCGTCAGCTCCTGCCAATGTGATCCCAGTTAAATATACGATGGCGGAGGTGAACCCTAATAGAGCATTGGTACCACTAACCCCATTGATACCAGGAAATGACTCTAACGCTCATGGTTCAGACTACTTCCATGAAGATAGTCCACATGCGTATTACACAGAGTCACCTGAACATAGTGAGATTTACTCGTATCAATATGAGGCACCACCTATGGAGCAAAATTGGGAGCCAGAATACTCCAATGTCATGTACACAAATCCTAACCCTAGGCCCCAGTTGAGACAAATGCGACCACAAGCCCCTAGAGGATCTTGTTTCAGATGTCAAGGTGACCATTTCATTCGTGACTGTCCCCACCCACCATCTCCGAGTCAAGGACAGGCTATCACAATACAGGCTTTTTGTCCTGATTGCGGCAAAGACCATCTCCCCAGAGATTGTCCAAGAAACCCCTCCAGTGCACCCAAGATTACACCCATTAATGTGGTAGGCTTAGTGGCAGATTCAAATTCAAGTAGTAGCAATGTGGCTCCTATACAAGCTGTCACTAGAGCACAAGCCTTAAAACAGGATAAACCAGTAGAACAACCAGAGTCGAGTGAATCGGGAGAACCTAGTAAAAGGAAAACAAGAACATGGAAGGATACCAGAGAGAAGGCTAATTGCAAGTGGAACAAAAAGCTATCCGAGCTAGAAGAAAGCCTAAGGGATACCAAAACAAAAATAGAAGACATTGCATCTCAAAGCCCCTCACATACCGAAGCTCCATCCACTCCACCTCATTCCACCCCACCACCCATTGTAAATAACCCACAACCAGGGTCGGTTCTTGCAGATCCAACCCCAGAAGGCTTGGACATGATGTTCAAGGCCTACCAGGCTCGTCTTCAAGAAGGGCCAACAGCTGCAAACCTAGACAAGAGTTACCCTAGAGCAGATTTAGAGATTGAACGAATGAAATTGTGCATGAAAATGGTGGAACAAGCTCAAGCTATACTTGAGACTAGTCAAAAGTTCAATCAGACAAACTCTGTCAAAGCAGATTTGCATTTCCAAGGCTTATTAGAAAGATTAGAGCAGTTGGTAAACAAACCACAAGTTTCTTTACCTCCACAGGCTCAACCAGTTATTGAAAGAGGAAGCTCACAACCAATGGGAGCTTATGTTCCTAATTCCACGGATTCAGGAATACCTCCTTCAATTCAACAGTACTCTCAAAAATTCTTGCGGGAAATACAAGAAGAGAAATGGGCCAAGGAGAAGGGTAATTCCCCTCCTATTCCTGAGATTGATGACCTTCAGGATCAATTTCCCCAAGACATTCCATCTATTTATGGAGATGAAGCAGAACAACAAGAAGACGAAAAGTTAGACTTTGAATCTAATACCTTAGAAGAACTGCCTCAATTTCTAGGCCCATGGGAATCTGAATCTCTCCAGATTAGAGCTCCCACAATACTAGTAAGAAATGAAGACTCAGTGGTTCCAAGGAACACGGATGTCGTGAAGAACACTAAGGTTCAGTGTCATCTCACTGTAGAAGAGCTGCTCAAAGCAAAGCCTGAGCTTTGGAATCATGTGAAGGATCAGGTTCCAGAACTTGATTCTAATATGCCAAAAGTAGGCTCTAAGCAGAAAGTACCAGAGATACCTCTAGACAAAATCGGGGACGTGAGTGAAGGTGAAGAAGGTAATACTTATCTTCCAATCACCTATCAAGGTTACACAACCAAAGCAATCATAGATTCAGGTGCTGGTGTTGCTATTGCGACCACCTCCTTGTGGAAGCAATGGGGCAAACCCATGTTAAGACCAACTAGAATGAAACTTCAAATGGCAGATGGTCATTTTGAAAGACCTCTAGGATTGCTGGAAGGGATAACTCTAACCACTTGTGGTGTAGAGTTTGAACATACATTTGCTATATGTGACTTTGAAAAAAATAATGTCTATGAGATGATCCTAGGAAGACCCTTCCTACGACAATTGCAAATAGTACAGGATTGGGGAACTAACTCCTTGTACTTACAGCACTTAGGGGTCACCACGAAGGTCAATTTGAAGGATTACACCTTCAGAGATGTACCACCCCTACAGTGGAATTCTATCCACAAAGCGAAAGAAGATTCCATCTCTGTGCATTCTGAAAGTTCACCTGATCCATCATGGATGCATGAAGATACTCATTTGTGGATGTGCAAGGTCGCAAAGGAAGAGGAAAAACGTTTAAAGGCAAGAGAAGAAGGAACTCCCCCAGGAGATAGACCAATAAAAGACCCAGCCTATACACCGATGATATTTCCAGATGAGGAATTTGAGCCTCAGGGTTGGGCAGAAATCTTAGCCACCATGGACATTGCAGTCAATGAAGAACAATGGACACCTCATTGTGATGAGGAGGGTTATGATATTTCAGTGTTCATGTGTCAACCCCTGTTGGAAGAGTGTGATCCTAGTGAGTTCATAGAAGATGAAGAGAATGACGATGATCTAGAATCCATTGTGATGGATACTTACTTTGACTCAGAGGAACACTATTTAGAAGACATAGGAGTGTTAACCCAAAAAGAAGAAGAACCCCTTACGAGTATTAAAACGATAAGTGCAAAGGAAGGAAGTGAAGGAGGTCAAAAGAAAAAGAAAAGAAAAGCAGTGAAACAAGAAGAGGAAGAATCATTGTTTGAGGTACCAGAAAATTTCAAGAAATATGAAGTGGAAGACCGTAAAATTTTGGTACGAATGCCTAAGAGAGAGGCCACTGTAGGAGAAGTATATGACAATAAAGAAAGGACCAAAAAAATTGTAGTGACCATTGAAGGGAACGAAGAACGATGTACGTACATAGGAGATGACCTAAGTGCAAAAGAAGAAGTAGAGCTTGTAGCTCTATTAAGGGAATATAGGGACGTGTTTGCATGGCACTATAGAGACTTGAAAGGAGTAGATCCAAGGATTTGCTCTCATACGATTCCGATGACCGCTGACACCAAGCCCACCAAACAAAAGCCCTACACCTATAATGACAATTATGCAGCCAAAATAAAGGAGGAAATTGATAGGCTGATTGAAGCTGGATTCATCTATGAGATTGAGCACACTGAATGGGTGTCCCCCATTGTGGTGGTGCCCAAGAAGAATGGGAAATTGCGAGTGTGCATTAACCTTAAAAAAGTTAATGCCGCTACGATCAGAGATAGTTATCCACTTCCAATCACCGAACATCTATTGGAGCGTGTTGCAGGCAAGGAAGTTTATAGCTTCCTTGATGGGTTTTCGGGCTACAATCAAGTAGCCATTGCCCCAGAAGATCAACACAAAACGGCTTTCGCCACAGAATGGGGAATCTTTGCATTTCGTGTGATGCCATTCGGTCTCACCAATGCACCCGCAACTTTTCAAAGGCTCATGTGTCATGTCTTCAAGGAGTTCTTGCGAAAGAACTTAGAAGTATATGTGGATGACTTATGTGCTCATTCCCAACAAAGAAGATACCACATCCCTGAGCTCAGACAAATCTTCAACAAGTGTAGAGATTATCGAGTGTGTCTGAACCCAGAGAAGTGTGTGTTCATGGTACGACAAGGTAAAATCCTAGGTCACATTGTTTCTAAGAATGGAATTTCAACAGATGAGGACAAAGTAAGAGCAATAGCAGAGCTGCCCAGGCCAAGAAATGTTAAAGAGGTACAAGCCTTTATGGGCCATTGTGGATATTACCGTAGGTTTATCCACATGTATGCCATCATAGCTAAACCTCTTTATGGGTTGTTAACAAATTTTGAGTGGAACAAGGAATGCGAGAGTTCCTTCAACGAGCTGAAAAGACGTTTGTGCACAGCACCAATACTGACTACTCCGGATTGGAGCAAACCCTTTCATGTCCATGTAGATGCTTCCAATCATGCAATAGGATGTGTGCTAGCACAACCCACAGATGAAGGAAACCTAGATCTGCCGATAGCATACGCTAGTAGGCAATTAAATGCAGCTGAACGAAATTACACCACAACGGAGAGAGAAGGCTTAGGCATGGTGTATGCTGTGAAAAAATTTAGACACTATCTATTGGCCAATAAGTTCAAGTTTTTCACTGATCATCAAGCTTTACTATATTTGGTCAATAAACCTTGCAATACAGGCCGCTTAGTAAGATGGTTCCTCTTACTAATGGAATACGACTTTGAAGTTGTTGTCAGGAAAGGCAAAACTCATCTTAGGGCAGACCATCTTTCTCGCATCACTTCAGGAGAGCCACCGCAAGGAGTGTCTGACGAATTACCCGATGCTTATCTGTTCAATTTAGAAGTTGTTCCTAAATGGGCAAATAGGTTGGTACCAGTCCTAACCTTTGGCCCTGCAAATAAGAATGTGAAAACATCACAAGAAGAAATTGTAAAATCACAAAAATATCACATATTAGCAGGAAGTATGTACAAGCAAGATACTGAGGGCATATTAGCTTGTTGTGTCGAGGATGACGAACATATTAGTTGGTTGCAACAAGCCCATGAGGGACTGCTAGGAAATCACTACCCTAAACAACGAACATTGCAGAATCTAAAACGTTTAGGAGTGTATTGGCCTGGCATGGACAAAGAAATACAGGAGTGGATCCAGAATTGTCCAGTGTGCCAGAAAAGACCCCCAGTGGAGCATGCCACTCTTTATCATGTGTCATTAATCCCAGATTGGAGTGCTCCATTGGTTGAGTTCATGAGATCGGGAACATTACCCAATCAGGATAGTCTTGCAAGAAAACGGAGCATGGAGCAAGAGGCTCAAGACTATGCCCTAGTAGGAGACAACCTATATCGAAGAGGCAAGGATGGTTACCTAAGACTGTGCGTTCATGAATCAGACTATTTGAAAGTCTTAGAAGCTGCACACAGCGGTGTTGCAGGTGGACACTTTGGGCCTGACAGAGTAATTAAGACCATTCTATTCTCAGGACTTTGGTGGCCCACTCTTCATATGGATGCACATACTTATGTGAAGAAATGTGACACATGCCAACGTGCCCAATATCCGATAAGAAAAGATGAGATGCCTTTGAGGCCAATGATGGGAGGACGTGCATTTTCAAAGTGGGGCATAGACTTCATAGGTCCCATCAACCCCCCAGCTAGAAACTCCCATGCAGAATACATTATTGTAGCCACAGATTACCTTACAAAGTGGGTAGAAGTAAAAGCCACGACAAAGAATGATGCTCAAACGACGGCTAAGTTCTTATTCGAAAATGTGTTCACTAGATATGGGTTACCAATAGAGTTGGTTAGTGATAGAGGTACGCACTTCTTGAATGAAGTCATTGAAAATCTTCTCCAAGAATTTTTGGTGATACATAAGAAATCAGCCCCCTATCACCCACAAGCCAACGGACAAGCCGAGAGTACCAATAAGATCCTCTGTAACGTATTGACAAAACTGGTAAATAATAAACGCTCTGACTGGGACAAACAACTTCATCATGCTGTTTGGGCTTATCGAGTTGCCTACAAAACGGTACTAAATGCCACCCCATTTCAGATGGTCTTCGGACAGAACGCTGTGCTACCATTGGATTTCTTAATCCCTGCCTTAAAAGTAGCACAAGAGCATGAGTGGACTGGACATGAGTTATCTTCCAGGATCTTTGATCTAGAACGCTTAGGTGAGACGAGGCTACGGGCAGCAGCAGGCATTTACGCTGCAAAGAAAAGACAAAAGGCATACTTTGATGCCCATGTAAAGGATAAAGGATTGAAGGAAGGAGATCTAGTGCTGGTTTATACGCTAAAGCAACATGCCCGCAAGCTGGAGAAACGAGGATATGGACCCATGATCATTAATAGACTCTCCACTAGTGGTGCAGTTCAATTGGCCACTTTAGAAGGTAATATCTTACCAAACTATATAAGTGGTTGTCGAGTCAAGTTATATCAAGAACCTCTTACAGAGGAAATGCTCATGAGACTCAACACTGCTAAGAAGCGAAAAGAAGAGGAGTTAAGGGTTAGAGAAGAAGCACAAGCAGAGGCTAGAGAGCGCATCAGAAGAAATAAGTTACGACGACTAGGCCTAGATATCAACACAAAAGCTCCCAAATATCACATGGACATGTGCCAATCTACTTCTCGAATAATTGACCGACGTCCCTTTGTGACCATAGAGATGGGACGAGGGAAGGGTGCAAGGATGGTGAAAGCATTGATTGACTCAGGTGCAGCAAGCAGTGCAGTTAGACTTTCCTACTGCCAAGACTTGCAGTTGAAAATCAATCCCATAGAAGCTTATCTCATAGGATTGGGAGGTGTGGAAACCCCTTGTTTGGGCGAGGTGGAACTTCCCATCTACCTTCAAGATGTTCCAATGAAAGTCAAAGCGCTAGTATGTCACGATGAGAACCTTACAGAACCACTTGTCTTGGGTCAAGATTGGATCTATGACCATGCAGTTAACTTAAACCTAAGAAGTCAAATTCTTCAAGTTTGGGTACATGAACAATGCATTACATTAGAATTAGAGAACTGCATGCTCCAAAATCATGGCACCACACACTCTCTTAGTTCTTCCAAGACTAATCATATGGAAGAAGATGTTGTATGTGTCAAAAGCTCTATGATGCAGAAGGAGTCAATCGTGGAAGACCAGGTTCGAAGGCGGGTGGATCTTTCTTCTTCTCCAAAGAATCAAGTAGCTACAGTAGTGAGTCCACCATACAAGCAAACACAACCGTTCATGACAAATACTACATCAAATAGAAAGACACCATTCGATAAAAAATCAGTTCCGAGCATGAAACAGATATGGGTACGCAAAGGAGAGCAACCACCAACCTTGCCCCCACAAATTCCATCCATGCAAACCAACCAGGCCAGAAGACGAAGGAAGCAGCTCAGACAAACTCAATCACAAGGTACCCAACAAGTTTGGGTGCCTAAGAAGTTAGCTGCAGCTCAACAAGGACAATTACAGATGTGGGTACCTAAGAAGCTCCTACATCCACAACAACCTTTGTTCTCCCGCATGCAAGAGGTTTCAACAAAGAAGCCAAAAAGAGAAAAAGGTAAGAACCACGTACAGAGACCAAAGGAAGATCAAAACAGCTATTCAACATTAATAGGAAGACATGCAAAAAGGATATGGGTTTGGAAGCCAAAAGTGCAAGTAGCCTCCACCAAACCAAAACGTCAACCACACTGGATACCACAGTTCAGAAAGCATCCAAAGACCAAGACGCCTGAAGTGACCTCTACAGTGCCAAATGTGGTTCTAAAATGGACTCCAATAAGGAGGATTACATCAGTTCGAGACTCAATGGATACCTCCACCAAGGCCGGCATCAACCTCCACAAGTAACATCGAAAGCCTCGAACGAGCAACAACCATGTGCTCCTTGCACAACCCTGTCTTTTGCACCATTCAGGTCATGCATTTCCAAAGTATGCATTAATATAGGGCCACATTACACGGTCGTGCATAGACACACTTGAGAATCCCACGCACAAGAGCACAGTGACATATGTCACATATTTCTATTGATACTAACCTTTGTGTTCTTGCTTTGTGATATCCTGTTCCAAAAAAAAAAAAAAAAAAAAAAAAAAAAAGAGGGGGAGACAGAAAAGCGAGAGAGAGCTTGTTCTCAGGTTTGGCTTATGCAACATGAATGAGTCATGCTTAGTTGAAGGTGGAACTGTGGATTACTAGGCATTTATTAAGTTGGATAGAAGTGTGTCTCGGACAGCAGTGAGATTATTGCTGCCTTATCTGGTAGATAACAAGCATTTGGCATGAACAGGGCATCTACAACTATGATTTTCTCTTTCCATGGTAGGAATGCAGAGTTTGAAGGTCCGCAACTTGAGTGATGCTTAATTACTTCAGGTACCAGAGCATCCAAGGAGATATCTGCAAAGGGTAGTTCTAGCGGAGAAGACTCCTGCATATGGTGAGCTAAAGTGAATATGTGAAACTCAGCTTGGTGTAGTTACCCAATGTTGCTTGCCAAGGAATATAAAGCAATTCAGTTCTCAGTATCTCCTGAACCAGTATGGAACAGTAGCACTGATGAATGGTCTATGTCAATCAGCATGGTAATCTCTTAGAAACCGGCACGTGTCCAACATTCCTCTGAGTGTCAATATAGGGAAGTGAACGTGCATGAGCCCAAGCTCAAAAATGCACATTGTTACTGACAAAGGTTGCTTTGAAAAGAGGAGAGGGGATCCACCACTCAAAAGATCTCATCAGTGGACAATCAACATGGACATTCATCAACAAAGTTCCATCCAAAAGGCCGCATGTACAACACGAAGAGACAAACATCCATCAACCTTCTCCATGGTAAGTATCTTTACTCTAGAAACACCATAACCATGCTAGTTTAGGAAACCTCTTCGTCAGCATACCCTTCAGCACTTTTTGCACCATACTTCTTCCAATGCATTTTCCAAGTAAGCATGCGTAGGGCTACATTACAAGGCCGTGCACAAGGCATATACTTTTCTCAACCCAGGCACGAACACACTTACCCATCATTCATCATGGGTTATGAGTAGTTGGCATGACTACTCTCATCATCATCTTTGGAAGAGCTAGCGGACATCTTGGGAACAACATCCATCTCTCGGAAGCACATTGAAGCCAGAAGTTGCTCCAAATCACTCTTGACAACCTCTTTTGAGCAACTTGCAGTCTTGAAAGCTCACAACGACACATTCTTGCTGGAATCCAAAGAACCAGCTCATACAACGGATGGACACCACCTCTCAAAGCACTACATAGAACAGCCCTTCCAACACGGGTCTGTCAGGGACGACAGACTCGAGAGGGGGGGGAGTGTTGAAGCTCAAAGTCAAGGACACACAAGGAAAGGGAGCAAGTAGGGAGCTCCAAGAAGTGTATGTCAAATTTTCAGAAGAATCCCCTACAAAAATAGTGATTTTCATCACTAAAAACCATTGTAAATACCATTATCTATTTTTAGTAACTCCATTTTGTGCAAGCCGAGGAGTCCTCGAGCTTGAGGAGTATTAGAAGTACCATCGTACCAATTTTCATAATTTTTAGATTTCGTTTGAGCCCTCAAATAAGCCCTGGAACCTAATTTTTAACTAGGCCGGACATTAGGTCTGGACAGGGCCAAAACTAGTCAAAAAACTATAAAAAGAGCTAGAGAGCTCATTTTTGGGGTTAGCCGGTTAGAGAATAGAACTCTTTGTAAGAGAACTCTTTGGCAATCTAAACTTTCCATTGTTCCTCTCTTTGATCTTACTTTTGTGTGCGTGTGTGTGTATGTGTGTGCATGTTTGTGTGCTTTCACTCACGCACTTGTGCCTTCACTTGCTCGTGGTCTTCATACCGGTCCTCACGTCTCCGCGGATTGACAAGTAAAGGAGGTGGTGCTTACGCTTGAGCTACACCATCCATTAAAGCTTTGTTAATATGGAAAGTATGCAAAGAAAGATTTTATTAAAGCTTTGCTAATATTCGCAAACGCCATCATCTATAAATTTCTTTAGATTACCAAAGAAGAAGAATCATCATGATCTATAAAAGCAAGCCACCATTTTGACATGTGATCCCTAATAAGGGATTCTTTTGACTTTTAGACAACAAAACACAAGAAATTCAATCCCTAAGTAGGGAATAGTAGGATCGTACTTTGTGATTTCCCCTTAGTTTATTGTACCTTTATTTCATTTGAACCAGCTAAAGCCTATTTTAACAAATGAAATAGTCACAATGACTAATTGTACATCAACATTAGTAGTATTAGCTATCAATTTTCCTCCATCTTTAGGAGTACTATGATTTCACTTCTCGTTGTGAATAGAATATTCAACCATCCCATTATTATCTTCTTCTAATAGAAACATTGTGCGTCAAACTTCTTCTTTGTTTTTTCTTCTTGAACCATATTTGTATTGCAGAAATTTCTTTTCCTTCTACATTAACATAAATTTAGCATCCCTATTACTACTTCCTTGTATTTCTTTAAGCCATAATACTTCATTTAACTTAATTATGAAATGCATTAAGTATCTATTGGATTTGGAGGTCTAAGGAAGCACATTAATAGCACAAAGAAGAAGAAGCTTAGATGATAACACAATAAAAAATGTATTATCAAGTGAATGTACAAAAATAAGTGACCCATTGAGATTATAGGGGTATATACAAGCCCAAGGGAAAAACCTCCTAAAGAAGGAAAAAGTGCCCTGAGGGTCCTAAGTTTGTTCACACATATCAGTACCAAAATATATCAACAGATCCCCCTTGGGAGTGATGCAATGAACAACGAGCTGGCACTCATGTATAGGGAAATCCCAAGCTATGTGAAAAGAGATCAATCCACAAAAGTAAGTAAGCCCAAACATTTGTGAAAGGCTTCAAAAATATCTCTCTAAGTAGAGCCTTTGGGAAAAGATCTACAACATTGTCCTATGTGGGCACATAATCCAAACAAATCTCTCCAGCAGAGAACCTTTCCTTGACATAATGATAGTGCACTTCAATGTGATTTGTGCCAAAATGGAACACAAGGCTCCTCACAACTACCAATGCAATATCGAGAAGATGACGCATGACGAGTGGATGAGTTCAACTGCCAAGTCCAACGGCACACACAGGGTGCCTCATGCAAGCTTAGTGGTGGAATGGAGACCCAAAGAGATAATAAAAACTCAAGAAGAAGATTGATCAGATAACTTAGAAGATGTACCATCATATGGGAGAAAGAAATTAATTAATAAGAAGTGTTCATACAATTCTAATTGAAAAGAATGAAAAAGATACAAGTTACTAGTTCATAAATTGATCATAAAGTTGTCACAACAATAATCTTCAAAATCCTCCTCCAAGCATGTATGCATATCCTCCTCCAAGCATGCATTAGATTGTTCTCCAAGCATGTAGGTACATCCTCCTCCAAGCATGTATGTAGATCCTCCTTCAAGCATGAGACTTCAAGAATCATCACCAAGATGAGAGATAGCCACCCTCCATCAAGTAGATGTAGAACTAGCACCTCCAAGTCCTCCAAATCTCCAACGCTAGCAAGAGCTTCAACAATGAGCTTATCCTTCCTTCAATGCTAGAACTCTTGAGATTGATGATGATTCAAGTGAGGTTTGGCCTCCTTGTTATATACTTTTAGAAGTTTTGCAAGACCAACTAAAAAAAAGCAATTGTGAAAACTACGCCACCACTGTTTGTGTTTTGAAAACAACTTCACACTAATTTTAACGATCATGTGCGAAAAACTCTCCAAAATCTCGAGTGCAAAAAGCTCTCCAAAATCTTGGAAAAACAAAAATCGACTAGTGCTGTTTTGCGATTGTGCCCAGCAAGAATCCAACTCATGTGTGTTCATTAAAAGGCACCCCACCTGTCCAAAGCGCCCATGCTTTTTGTTGCTAAAGAGCATATGATATGTTCTATAAACTGGAGGATTTTGGAGCATAGTGAATCATTCTGGAACCAAATGGTACAGTGTTATATATCATTAGAAATCTCTTGACGAGTGCATTCCAATGGCAGAATAATATTTATGGTCATATTTGACCAAATTTTGAATAACAATGATCTTTATCTTTTGAGTTGGAAGTCTTTCTTAAAAGTTTGGAGATGGATGGTTCAAACTATAAATATGTAGAGATGTAAATCTCTATGACATTCACCCCTACTAAACCTTCGCATCGTCCTTGATGGGCCAATCTTGAAATTAACTTATCAAAGAAAAATTGTCATTTTATGGGAACATTGAATTTTGAAATCATTTGTCAAGTGCATGGAAAGATAAGTATTGTGCATATGCAAGGCCATATAATGTAGTCCTATCAATTCAATACTTTGAAAATGCATGGAAAAAGATATGGTGCAAAAGATAAGGTATTTGGTATTTGCAGGTGAAGCATGTGAGATCACTTTCATACATATCAATGTGCATATACATCATTCCTTAAAATCACTCTATGTACATAGGTAAATCTTAATACGTCCCTTGATGCAAGGTCATGTAGTGAGACCCTACCATGCATACTTAATGTGCAATTTCGATCAGTTATGGTGCATAAGGGGTAAGAGGATGCCAATGATGAGGTACTTTAGAATTTTTGATGTGTGGTTTTATATTGGATGTCATCTTTTTTATTTCTTTACAAGTGCAAGAAGATTATGTAAGCTAAAGAAATAAACATGTGTATATACATTGGTTTATGCATACTCTAAATGCAAAATAGAATCAATATGGTGCAAAAGATGGAGAGTAAAAAAAGGAAGGCTAAAGATGCATTAAACTCGACACTCAATTCTCACTCCTCAATCAAAAAAATCTCTCAAATCACTCAAACTCTATAGATTTTCTCTATCTTCATAGGTAGATTTGTGAAACAGTTCCTCCAAGAATTTCTCCCGTTTCATAAAATCATCAGGCATTAGTACCAAAAAATACATTTTTTTTTACATAGCTTCCTCACTATAGGCTCTCTCATAACGTCCTAGAAAACATTTGTTGCAGAAGAACCCTTCATAGATCATCTTTGGTACCTACTGATCATATCAAGATATCTCCTTGCATCAAATACAAAAACATAATTATTCATTTTTTATATAATGTGGATGCAAAGCTAAAAAAACTTTTTATTCCTCATTAGAAGATGTATCATCCTCATTGTCATGTTCATCCACAATTTCTTCATTTGATGGAGATTCCAGTATCTCTTCAAAATCTTTATAGTCATTAGCTTCTCATCGTTTGAATAACTTTATTCTTTCCCCTGCAAAAGAAACTTTAAAAAGAGTCTTATACAATTCCATCAAAACATATGTATTATTATCATTCCTTTGAAAACTACCTATGAACCAAACCATTATTTCATTTATTTTTTCCTTGCTTCATATTGAGTATCAAACGAGCTATCTCCATCTTGTATCTTCTTTGGATGTATATGGTGTCCATTATCAAAATAAATTTTGTTTTTAATCTTGATTCTTTTATCTTTTGAGCTGCTTTATCTAATTCATGGTTGCTCTATTCTAATTGTTGCAATCTTACACTTAACAACTCCTCTCTTGTCATATTATCAATCCAGGGAAGTGATGTCCAAGTTAAGCTTTGAGTATGAATTGAAAAAATTGGCTTTTGGTAGTACATTAACTCAATAGGCATGTAACCTATGGTATGTGTGCATGTGATCCTATCTGGCCAAAGTGCAAATGGTAATCCTATCTGCCCGAAGTGCAAATGGTAATCCTATCTACCCAAAGTGCAAATGGTAAGTATCTCAGCCATTGCTTAATATCCCCCTTATATGTTTTGGCTAGATATTTTACAATAGATGGATGTCCTCTCTATTTTTCCATTAGCTTGAGGATTATATACACTAGTAAGGGACAAATCTATACCATGATGTTCAAAAAACTCTTTAGCTCGTTAACAATTGACTCTCCACGATCGGTGGCTACTTTCTCTATATAGCCAATTCAGTTCATAACATTTGTTGATATATTTTGGTAGTGATGTGTATGAACACACTGTTGGGTGTGTGTAGAAGTTCAATAGACACACGATAAGCACACACAAGGAGCACAAAGGCAACAAGACACACAGAGAATACGATGGCTCGAATAGCTCTCTCTATTGACAATGAACTGAACTGAAGTAAGAGCTGAATAATATCCCTAAGTACAAAGTACCACCACATATGAGAGTATCAAGTATGTGGTAACATGGGGAAAAAAGCTCTAGCCAGCACTAGAGTAAAAAGTGCCCAACACATACAAGGAGTGAGAGATCAGCCCCCACAAGGTAATAAGCCTAAAGCTTTGCGAAAAGCTTCAAAATTTTCCAGTGGAAGAGCTTTGGTGAATATGTCTGCCACATTATCTTGTGTAGGCACATATACCAAATTAATATCTCGTGCATGAAGGTGCTCTCTCACATAGTGATAATGCACCTCAATATGTTTGGTCCATGCATGAAACACTAGGTTTCGTGCACAGCCAAAGCACTCTGACTATCGGTGAGAATATGCATAGCGGCATCAATCTCCATGCAAAGATCCATCAATAGGCATCTCAACCATATACACTCTGCTGTAGGTGTGAAAACTGCCCTGTACGCAACTTCACAACTCGATGTTGCCACTCTAGGTTGCTTCTTACTCAACCAAGATATGCATGAGTCTATAAGGAAAAAGAAATTACCACTAGTGGACAAGCGAGTATCATAACAACCAGCCCAATCACTATCTGTAAAAGCATGCAAGCATGGCTCAACTTCTCCACCATAAAAGAGACCTAAGCTCAAAGTGCCTCTGAGATATCTAAACACACGTTTCACCACTTGCCAATGCTTAGTGTCAGGGCTATGCATGAATCAACTCAACTAGGAAACTGCATACTATATATCCGGCCTTGTGTTGCATGCATATATAAGATATCCCACAACTTGCTGATAAAGAGAAGTGTCAAATGCATCACTAGAATCCTCAACTGAGAACATAAATCCTGTCTCAACTGGTGTGGAAACTGGCTTGCAATCCTCAAAGTCAAAAGACTGAAGTAGTTTTTCAACATACTTTGCTTGATGCATATCAATTCCCCTCTCAAGGAATACAAACTGGATGCCAAGATAGTAGCTCAACAGACCAAGATAAGTGACATCAAAAGTATGTTGCAAATCAGCCATAGGAATGTCAATTTTGCATCACATGACTCGGTCAAGAGTATTTCATGGACATAAAGAACAACCACTATAAGATCAGCCCCAATTTTGCGTAGATAGAGGGTGCTTTCAATCAGACTACATGTGAAGCCAAGAGCAATCAACTGCTTATGGATTTTCTCATACCGTGCATGTGGAGCTTGCTTGAGACCATACAAGGCATTATGCAAGCGACAAACCATATGCTCTTTCCCTTTCATAGCAAATCCAGGAGGTTGCTTCACATAAACCTCTTCTTGCAAATCACCATTCAAGAAGGCTCTTTTCATGTCCAACTGATGCACGTTCCAACCTTGATGGGCAACCAATGCAACCACGGTACGAATGGTAGTCATGCATGAAGTAGGTGCAAATGTTTCCTCATAATCAATGCCATGTTGTTGCGCATATCCTTTGGCAACCAATCCAGCTTTGTAGCGATCAATGCTACCATCATATTTTCTCTTAATCTTATAAACCCACTTTGTACCAATGGCATTCTTTCTTTTTGGCAATTCACATAACTCCAAAGTACCATTCCTATGTATGGAATCCATTTCTGATTGCATAGCACTCATCCATTGTGGATCGTCACATGCATCTTCAAACGAAAGTGGCTCTTCATTACATGTTGTAGCAATAAGAGAATAATCCACAAAATTACTTGATGCATGGTGAGAGCTGATCTTGTTTTACCAAGTAAAGGTGCACTCAATTTGCTGTCCTGCAAAGTTTGTTTCAGCCACTTTGGCATAGTTTGTGCACTCTTGATAGACATGCGCTCATTATGTAAACTATCTTCAATATGTACATCAGGTGTGGGCTGAATTTCATGCTCATTTTCAGCCATATTTTGATGCAAATGTTCAGCCATATGTGGCTGGAAATTTCCAGCAGTTTTGATAATTTTTGGCTGAAATTTTTCACCCAAGTTTGGCTGGAAATTCTCTACATTCTCAACCCTATTTGATTGAAATTTTTCAGCCCTTTGAACCTCAGTTGGGTGGTCTACATGGCCATAGTCAAGCGCACCATTTTGGAACAAAGGCATGAGTGTATCGAACACATCTTGTGAGCTAACTCTTGGCCTTTTTTTTGCATTCAAGTAGAGGGAAAACTGAATTTTCAGCAAATAACACATCTCGATGCACAATAATTGTATTTGTCAATGGAGCATTATAACCAACAAATATATATTTCTTTGCCTTGTCATCAAGTTTGTGACATTGTTGTGATGGCACAAGAGCATATGCCAAACAACCAAACACACGCATATGACTAACCATAGGCTTATGACCATTCTAAGCCTCATAAGGAGTGATGACTCTCAATGCTTTTGTAGGGTAGCGATTCAACACATAGTTTGCACACATGACCGCTCCCATCCAAAACTAATCAGGAAGATGATTTCCTTTAACCATACATCGTGCCATTTCAAGTAGAGTTCTATTTTTATGCTTTGCAACACCATTTTATTGAGGTGTATATGGCACCGTACATTGGTGTGAAATACCTCTTTCACAAAGAAAATCATTAAACTCAGGTGACATGTATTCACCACCATGATCCAAATAGAATCACAAGCTTTTGTGAAGAAAAATTTTCAGCCATAGCTAAAAATGCTTTGAAGCAAGAACATACCTCATTCTTTGCTTTCATAGGATACACCCATGTATGACGAGTAGCATCATCAATGAAGGTAACAAAATATACATGGTTCCCAAAAGATGAAGTCTTGAGGGGACCACATACATCACTATGAACAAGCTGCAATTTTCTTGTAGTGTGTGTGTGACTATCTTTTGGAAAATAAGCACGATGCATTTTTCAAAGAATGCAACCTTCACATGCATGCTTTTCAATGGACTCAAGTGTAGGCAAGCCAATAACCATGTCCTTCTTTTGCAAGTAAAGCAAACTATTGAAGTTCAAGTGACCAAAATGACCATGCCAAAGCTCCATTTCAACCATGGAAGAAGTATGAGCAACCAAGGCATTCGAGGCAGCCCTCTTGTATATATCCATGCGATACAAACCATTACATAATGTACTAGACATCACGATAACATCACCATTGCTGAAATCATGAACCATACATTTATCATCAACAAAGTGTACATGAAGTCTAGCTTTGGCAATCAGAGGAACTGAAATTAATTCTTCTTTATACCGGGCACATACAATGCATTTTTCAAGAGAATCACACCTCCATTGTAGCCATAAGCTCAAGTTCTCCTACTCCAATGATAGGGTAAGAGGCATTGTTTGCACACACCACATGTCCTCCTTTGGGTGCATCTTTCAAAGAGGCAAAATATCTTTTGCATGATGTTATGTGCTTTGAAGCACCACTATCAAAGAACCAATCCGAATCAGCCTCACTCACAACCATACATTTAGAATGCAAAGAAGCATCATAATGACATGTAACAACACATGCCCAAAAATCTTGAGCCATGTTAGCTTCATCATTCTTTACATTTGCTGAATTTTCAGTAATAGACATGCCGGATTCCTTCTTCTTTTCATTGTATTTAGCGAGCTTTCTACACTCATCAATAGTATGACCAGCCTTTCGGAAATATTTGCATGTCTTCTTCTTTTGCAAATCGCTATCATTAGAGGAATGAGTGGAAGAGGAAGCTTGAGGCTTTGATTTTGATGAGCCCAAAGCTCAACCATACTTGCTTTTCCCCTTTTGTGAGATAGCAAGTGCTTGTGTTCCCTCAATCAAACTACTCCTATTCACTCTAGATTGCTCTTCTTGCAAAAGAAGAGACCTCATCAAATGCATACATATTAGGATTTCCCTTTGCAACCAAACGGAGTGTAGTAGCAAAGCTTTGAAAAGATTCCGGTAATCCTTTCAACAATGTAGAAATGAGTGATGCATCTAGAATGATCTCATCTATGTTTGCCAATTGCTCTTTCAAGTCCTTGATGCGTATCACATACACATCCACCGACTCATTTTCAGCCATACATACATCCTCAAGTTGCTTCCTCAAGTATGCAACACGTGCTTATTTACGCACAACATACAAAGAAGCAAGAGTGTCCCATGCTTGTCGTGATGTAGAACATGACCGAATGTGTGGGAGTATGTGATGCTTCACAAAAAGCGCAATCAAAGCAATGGATTGAGCATCTTTTCCATTCCATCTAAGTTGGTCCTCTATACATGGAAGAGGAGAAACCACTATACTCGAAGAAGAAGCTCCATTTGTGATAGCAAACTGTGAAGTAGAAGCATTTGCCAGTCTTCGATCTACATCTGCCACTATGTTCCAAAGTTTTTTAACAGTAAGGACATGCTTCATCATGTAAGACCACATCGGATAGTTGGTCCCATCAAGCTTATCTTCATCTTGAAGCATGCCAAAAAAGTTATTGCTGCCCGCCATTTCACTAAGGAACAAGAATGTGACAAAATCTTCACTTCGACGAAAGCTAAAATGAATGCTAAAATTTCAGCTCACAAACCGTCACTCTAATGGCAATTCTAACTGTAGGAATGGCTTCAAGATGGGGTTAAAACCCCAGCGCACATGAGCGCACCTGGTGGAAATATTTCTTGGCTTCTGAAATTCACTCTTCTATGCTCCAAAGTCAATTTGCACTGTTAAAAGTGCATGCGTGCCGTGATGTGAAAAACCAAAACTTGAGAAGGAGCTAAACTTGCTCTAATACCACTGTTGGGTGTGTGTAGAAGTGCAAGAGACACACGAGAAGCACACATAAGGAGCACAAACACAGCAAGACACATGGAGAAGACGATGGCTAGAATATCTCTCTCTATTAACAATGGACTGAACTGAAGTAAGAGCTGAATAATATCCCTCAGTACAAAGTACCACCACATATGAGAGAATCAAGTATGTGGTAACATGGGGAAAAAACCTCTAGCCAGCACTAGAGTAAAAAGTGCCCATGTATAGGGAAAATGTTCACATCAAAGCTACTCGGGGAACACATAAGTGTAACACACACTAGGAACATCAAGGAACTTTTTTCCCTCTTTAGGAGCTTTTTCCCCCTGCTTGTATATATTCCTATAGCCCTAATAGGTTACTTATCTTTGTACATTCTAGTGGTAATACATTCAGTATTGTGTGTTGTGCTCCAAGCTTCTTCTTCTTCCTTGTGCTATTCACATGCTTCCGTAGACGTGTAACTGCACCAATTGGTATGATAGTAGGTTGCCACTTCATCTAGGGCATTGTCAACACTCTCTAGTGTTAGTCTCAAAATCACACAAAATTTTGTGAGCATACTCAGGGTGATTAGGAGCTCTTTTCAGCCTCCGAATGCACTATATTAGCACTTGTGTAGGCTATTTCTTCTTTTTGTGCCAAAGATATATACATGTTTCAGTTTGCTAGTATTTCGAAGTCTGCCACACATTTAACAAAACTTGTCAAGGTAGTTCTATTAAACATTTTCAAATATAGTCATTGTTTTGCATCAAGGTATTTTAGTCAATGGCCATGGCTAAAAGTAGTGATGTATTTTCTGTATGTTGGCTATTGAGGATAAGTTGGATGGTAGGAATTACCCATCATGGGCTTATATGATGCATCATGTATTGGTCACAAAAGGATTGTGGAATATTGTGCATGGTGTTGAAAAATGTCTTATTACACCTACAACTACAATTACTGAAGATGATGTAGAAGGCGTTGAAGATGGTGATATTCTATAGATTCCTATTCATGTTGCAATTCTTGTTGCACCTAATGTAGGGAAAATTTGTTGGGATGGCAGAGATGCTCAGACGCATGCATTGATAGCCTTGTCTATCACACATGCCATTATTCCTCACATTCACTCTTGTAGAACAACTAAGGATGCTTGAGATACACTTACCACATTGCACCGGGCTACGAATGAGGCTCATATTGCTTACCTCCAAAAACATTTAGAGAGTGAGCATATGAATGATGGTGATTCTATGGATAATTTTCTGATAAAGGTCAAGGATTTGAAGGAACAATTGATTTTTTCTGATGAAGTCCTTCTTGATAGTTCACTTTTGCAGACTCTTTTGAATGGTCTTCCAACTCATATCAGAGTTGTGCTTCTAATCTTCATTTGATGATCAAAGGCAATCCAATTGCCTTAACATTTGAAGAGTTAGTTTTTGTTCTATTATAGGAAGATCAATCAAGGAAGAACAAGTTTATTATGCATGTTGCAAATCAAGATTAATTGGCTACACAGAAAGTAAAAGTAAATGGAGCTCATCTATTTGTAAGTAGAAATCTACAAATGTTGCACATTCGAAGAAGGAAGACAAAGATGAGAAGAAATAAAAAAAATAGAAATTGTTTTGCAAATAGTGTAAAGGAAATGATCATGTCATTAAGAGCTATCCAAAACTGGATGCTAAAGAGGCAAAGAAGAAAGAGTCTAGAATGGTTGTTGTAGAGGCCTCTACACCGAAAACAGAGTCTACTAATCTAGTGCAGAATGAAAAATGGGTGTTTACTAATGTTTGGAGTTTTTACCCATCTTCTCCTGAACAGTGTATGTCTATAGTAGACTCATATGTTTGGTACTTTGATAGTGGGGCAACCAAACATATTACCTCACAGCGTAGTTTCTTCACTTGACTTGAGCTTGTGCCTACACGCCGGAATACTGTCCCATGCACCAAAACTCCTCCTCTTATCCTATTATGCGATTTGGTAAGATCATTCAGACTAGTGTTGATGGTAGTTATTTTACATTGTCTGTGTGTCTCTATCATCAACACTAGTCTGAATGATCTTACCAAATCCCACAATAGGATAAGAGGACGAGTTTGTTGGCACATGTGACAGTATTCCCTTGTGATAGTATTCCTTGTAGGGAGATATGTACCTAAGCTCATAATGTCTTATGGATTTGCGATGAAAGAAACTAAATCAATCATCAAGAAAATGGAAATTTTTCAACATGTAAAATAAACATCCTCCATTCTAATTGAAGGGGGGAGCATATGTGTTTTGACTTTGATGCATTTCTCATTGAGCATATGTTGGGGGGAATTCTTTAGTTGAAAGGGGCTTGAGTGTTTGTAGGAGAAGAGAATAGAAGAAGAAGAAAGAGACGTTGCACCGAAAGTCTCTGTGCCTTCAATAAAGTAGCATATTACAATATCTTTTGTTTGCAAGAATAAGACAAAATATTCACTATGCATAATGTTTTAGGACAAAAAATACACACAATTACAACCAAGTACTCCAAGGACTTGTGCATCCAACCTCTATGCTACTTCTTAACCTTACCCAATGGCTTGCTCTTGTGCAACTTTACACTCAATCCTCCAATAAGGTTGAAGTCTTGATCACTTCTATTGGAAACTTGCAACACCTCCTTGATAGCACTATGGCCACACTCTGGTTGCCTTGTGCCTCCAACGAGCATGATCTACACAAGAAAGAGAGCATATAATGCTCTCTTTACTCATCCTTGGCTCTCACATTCTTTCCACACTAGATATTTTGCACTCACTGTCTCTGTGTGTGTGTGTCTATCTATCTATCCAAAGGTGTAAACTCTTGTCATCATAGTCCAAGAGAACCAAAATGAGAAGAACTTCTTATTCATTGAGTGACTAGTCCATAGGTATGATGACCTGCATATGACAACATAGAAGCACTTGCACGTACAACAAGAGCAAGGCAATCACACACATGGGAGCACACATGCACACACATATGCACACACACACACATTATGTGTGTCTGTGGTCCTATGCACCATGTGGTCCTATGAACCATGTGGTCCTATGCACCATGTGGTCCTATGCTACATACCATGTGAGGCTCAAATCTACTTCTAGCTGCATAGGGAGTTAATCTCATTGATGTCTGTGGTCCTATGCAGACACCCTCTTTTAGAAACTATCTTTACTTTGTGACTTTCATTGATGATTTTTCCAAGCATCTATGGGCATATCCATTGAAATCAAATTCCAAACTGTTTATGTGCTTCAAACAGTTTCTGGTTTTGGCTGAAAATCTATCAACATGTAAAATGGGCACCCTCGGTTATAATAGAGCAGGGAATATACATCTTCTTATTTTTATGCATTTATGGATGAACGTAGGCTAAAACATCAGTGTATGGTGCCGTATACACCTCAATAGAACGGAGTTGTTGAATGGAAGAACATGTCACTCATGGAGATGGCAAGGTGTATGGTCAAGAGTTAGTCTTTACCACATAGCTTATGGCTTCAGGTTGTTATATGTGCAACATATGTACTTAAAAAGTGTCCCACTAAAGCATTGCAATCTATCACTCCATATGAGGTTTGGCATGGTTGCAAGCCATCTATTGCTCATATATGTGTTTTTGGTTGTTTGGCATATGCATGAGTGCCTGAGCAGCATCATAAAAAAATGGACGATAAAGTAGTGAAATGTATTTGTTTTGGGTAGATTTCTAAAAACAAAGGTTATTGCCTATATCATCCACAGAGTAGACCCATTTTGGTTAGCTGTGATGTTGTTTTTGTGGAGGATTTTATTCAGTCATTACTTTCATGTACTTAGGGGTTAGGGGACATCTATTAGCTCCAAAGGCATGTATGATACTTTGCTGCCTCTTTTTATAGCTCGATAGTCTAGTGCTCGTCCTAATGGGGAAACTACTCAGTCTTTACAGGTTTCATGTGATGATGCAGATTACTCCATTTCTGATGCAGATTTACATGATGCACTTGGTGATGAGAGAGCTAATATTGAGGAGGTAGAAACTATGCCAATATGGTTGGTGTAGACTTTGCATGATAGTAAATTAGATGCACCTCTATCATATGGTACACGTTCAAGCTCTCATAGTGCCTCTTTTGCATTTGATTGCTATGCAATGGCTGTGTCTAGTCTCTATGATGAGAATGAGCCTATTTCATTTGATGAAGCACAAAATTCAGAAATTTGGGTGGCTCCTACGCAATCTAAATATGATGCTATAATGAAGAATAGTATCTGGTCTTTATGTGATTTGCCACCTGGCAAGAAGGCCATTGGCACTAAATGGACATACAAGATGAAGCATAAGACTGATGGAACAGTTGTCAGGTATAAGGCTAGGCTTGTTGCAAAGGGTTATGCATAGGAAAGAGGCATTTATTTTGATGACACCTTTGCTCCTACTTGCCGAATGACTACTGTTTGTAGCATCTATGCACTTTCAGCTCATCGTGGTTGGAATGTACATCAGTTGGACATTAAAATTGCATTTCCGAATGGTGACTTGGACGAAGAAGTGTATTTTTTTGAGCTCCATGGCTTTGTGTAGAAAGGGCATGAAAACTAGGTGTGCAAGTTGAAAAAGGCTTTATATGGATTGAAACAAGCACCTTATGCTTGGTATGAAAAGATACATGCCTATCTCATCGCACATGTTTTTGAGAACACTCCAATTAAGAGCAGCTTATACATTAAGTATGCAAATGATGTGCTTTTATCATTGCGGTCTATGTTGATGACATGCTGCTCAGTGGTCCTATTGAGAAGCATACTACTGATTTTAAGGCTGATTTTCATGCCTCATTTGAGATTTCTGATTTGGGGTAGTTGCATCATTATTTGAGCATTCAATTTATGCAAGTTGATGGCAGAATAACTCTGTGTCAAATGAAATATATTGACACATTATTACAGCATTTTTTGCCTTGGAGGCTTCAAACCTATTGCCATTCATATGGAGAAAGGTTTATGATTGAGTCTTCATGATGCTAGAGATGCATTTGATGTTGTTCTTTATCAACAGGTTGTTGGATGCTTGATTTACTTATGCATTACTTGGCCAGATATTCAGTTTGCTGTCTCACAAATAAGCAAGTTTATGCATTGCCCAGGTGTCAAGCATTGGCAGGCAGTTAAGCGCATCTTTCACTACTTGAGTGGTACCCAACTACTTAGATTGTTTTATCCTAAGGGGGGATCACTACCGCCAGATTTACATGTTTCTTTTTGATTATGACTGGGCTGGTTGCTATGACACTCGTGTGTCCACTAGTGGCTTTTGCTTCATGCTTGGTAGCTCATGTATAACTTGGTTGAGCAACATGCAGCCTACTATGGACACTTCCAGTTGTGAGGCTGAGTATAGGGCAACTTTCATAGCAAGTATTGAGTGTGTATGACTCAAACACCTTATCACTGATTTGGGTGTTGGTCACATTTGTGCCACCACCATCTTTAGTGACAGTCAGAGTGCATTGGCAGTTGCAAGGAACCGTGCATTCCATGCTTGCACTAAGCACATTGAGGTGCATTATCATTATGTCAGGGGGAGGTTCTCTGGTGGAGAGATCTGTTGGTGCAAATGCCAAGCCTTCACACTTGGCTACACATTGGAAGTATTATGTGCATCTTCTTGAAGATCCACATGAACTATTGCTTATGGTTTTTACCATTAAACTTTTGTAAAAGTCTTAATGACTTGGAAGAATCTTGTAAATCCTACAAACTCGTGGAGTTGGTGGAGATAAAGCTACAAATCATTTTGATGGAATATCTCCTAAGTTAGAGGAGAATGTTTAGGCAAACACAAGTATGAATTTGAATTCAAACTTGGAGGCAAGGCATCTATAAAAGATGGTTGTAAATCTCGAAGTGTAACCTCTCCATTCTAGAGCATAGAGCTGATCAGTTGAAGTGATTTTGTGGCTCAGACTAGTCTACATCTCTCAATATCATTGGGCATTATTCTTTATGCCAATTATCATGTACAACATTGTCATATAATACAATATATCATTTATCATCTCTATTGGTCTCTCTATCATTGCCACTCAAAACAGGGAAATTGTCGTGCTCATATCACAGTGATCTCTCCACCATTTTCAATGTTCTATAGCTCATTCGAACAAGCTCAAAGTCTATTACACACTAGAAAAGGTTGAAGAAGTTTCATTTAGGATATTAGGAGAAACATGTCTCGAAGTGGTCACTGGTCATTCTCTATAGACTTCTTAAAAAGTCAGGGGTAAGCTTCTACTTGTTAAAATGATTGCTCACCGTATAGTCTATCATTTTAAGTGATTCTACTTGGAATCATTAGCTCTCTAAGCTAGTTAGATACCCTCAGAAGGAATCTTTTTAATGCTAATGTACTGTGAGTGCTAAGCAAAACATCTAGCAGGTACCAAGATCAAAATAGCAACTTTTTGGTCATCAGCGAGTTCAATTTTTTTTTTTCTTATGAAAGTGTTTGAAGTGTCATGTCCAAAGTGCATAGGCACCTATTTAGTGCCACTGGAAAGCTAGAAGGGCCTACAGCCCAACTCTAAAGTAAAATAGGGCTTGTACAAAGTAGGGATTAGCAGTACCAACTCATTTCTTGAGGTGTCCATCCATCGTTCCCAACCGTGGTATCTGAGCATCTTGAGTTAAAATGGGAGATGGTTTTCCTTCTTTTATTCATACATTGGACAAGAACAACTACCAAGCATGGTCCTTGATGATGAAGACATACTTTCAAGGAAGGAGTCTCTATGGATACATATCAAGAGATGACGAGATGCCCATTTTTAGAAGCAAAGGAAAACCTACAAGAGAGGAGCTTGAAAGACTCAACTCATGGTGTGCCAAAGATGCATTAGAAAGATCATACTTTATCTCTAACTTCCTTCTTCAACACATTAGGAATTGTAAGACATCTCAAGTTACTTGGGATACATTGTCTTCATATTTTTCTTCCAACACAAGGGATAGGAAGAAATAGAAATATGTTGAGCAGGGTTCTATATGTACCTACAATAACCAAGAACTTGATGAGTGTTGGACAAATTGTGAAAAAATTTTTGCAGGTTAGGTTTAACAAATATGGAGCATTTGTGGAGGATCCCCAACATGGATTCAAGAGAATTGACAAAGGAGAAAAGACAGGTAGATTATTTACATTTTAACTTGAAGATACAAGGAATATTGCACTTTATAATTACAAAGATAAAAAATTGTCAGAGCTTGAGATTTGGCATAAAATATTAGGGCATATTGGTGAGAGAACATTAACGCAAATATATAGAGATCAATGTGTGCTTGGGATACCTAATGTATCCAAGCAACACATGATCTATAAGTGTGGTGCTTGTCAATTTGGAAAATCTCACAGGTTACCCTTCTCAAAGAAAGGCTACATGCATGAAGATTACTTGGAGCTTCTCCACATAGATGTGTGGGGACCAATTAAGGATCCCTCAATTTCTGGATTAAGGTATTATGTATCTTTCATTGATGATTTCAGTAGGTGGACTATCCTATATTTTATGAAGCACAAAGATGAAGTGTTCAATTGCTTTAAGAAGTATCTTGCACTTGTGAAAAACCAAACAACAAGAAGCCTAAAAAGACTAAGCTCAAATGGAGGACATGAGTACTTCTCAAAAGACTTTGATGCATTCTTGCAAGATAGAGGAATCAAAAGGGAAATTACAACAAGGTATACCCTTGAGCAAAATGGGGTGGCAGAGAGGAGAAATAGGTTGATTGTTGAAACAACTAGGTCAACGCTAAATGAGATAAAGTTACCTAATTATTTGTGGGCAGAGAGTGTATCTACTGCCACTTATCTTGTTAATAGGTTGCCATCCAAATCACTTGATGGTATGACCCCATATGAAGCATGGCATGGTAGAAGGCCATCACTTGATCACTGCAGGATCTTTGGATGTGTTGCTTATGTGCATATCCCATCTCAAATCAGAGGTAAGTTAGACCCTAAGGAAGAGAAGTGCACCTTCATAGGTTATGATTTAAATAAGAAAGAATACAGGTTCTATAATCCATCTGACAAAGGTTTTATGGTCAATAGAGATGTTGTGTTTGCTCAAAATGATTCCTGGTTCGAAAGTGAATGTAGGAAAGTAAATTTGCCTTATGACTTGGAAGAGGAGTTTCCAAGCCTCACCAAGGAGGAGCCAAACCAGATTGAGGACATCAAATCACATGATGAGGACATCATCAACCTAGAAGAATTCAAAGCATGGAAATCAAAAGGCAAGGTCAAGATGAAAAAGTTGGAGAACATACCTGAATCATCCAACCAAGCAATTAGAAGATCACAAAGGGAGAGCAAGAAGCGAGTCAAATATGTGTATGACACTTCTCTACTTATCAAGCATTCCATTTATCTTGCTAAAGATTTATCATTTGAAGAGCCATCATCATATTAAGAGGCAAAGACCAAGGCAGAATGGAAGGAAGCGGATGAAGATATTGAAGCACTCAAGGAGAATGACACTTGGGAGCTAGTGCCAAAAAGGAAGTCTATGAAGGTAAGTGGTTTTAGATGGATTTACAAAATCAAGAGAAATTGAGATGGATCAATAAACAGGTATAAAACTAGACTGTAGCTAAGGGTTTTGCACAAACCCAAGGAGTTGATAATGAAGAGACTTTCTCACATGTGGCCAAAATCCCAACCATCAGGGTAGTGGTAAGTGTGGCTGCATCAAGGAATTGGAATATGTACCAATTGGATGGAAAAAATGCTTTTCTTAATGGCTGTATTTTAGAGGAGGTTTACATGGTGCAACCTCCTGGCTATGAAGACCCAAGCAAGGTAGCATATGTGTGCAAACTAAACAAAGCTCTTTATGGACTGAAGCAAGCACCTAGGACATGGAATCATAGTTTTTCTACCTATCTCCAAGATCAAGGATTCATCATGAGTAAAGGAGATACTTCTCTATTTGTCAAGAGAAGTAATTCAGAGGTGATATATATGTGTGTATGTTGATGATATCATATCAAGCAGATCAAGAATCAAATGATGCAGGAGCTCAAAATCAGTGATCTAGGGTCACTAAAGTATTTTCTTAGACTTGAGTTAGTATATACCAATTTTGGAATCTATATTACTCAAAGAAAGTATGTGCAGGATATGTTGAAGAAGTTTCAATTGGAGAATGCCAAGATAGCTAACACTCCTATGGACGTAAACCAAAAACTAAGTTCTCATGAAGGTGATGTCCTTGAAAATATTGTAGGATATCAAAGCATAGTAGGAAGCCTAAACTATGCTACATTAACAAGGATCGATATTGCTTATGGAGTAAGTGTCTTAAGTCAATTTATGCACAAACCTAGAGCACCTCACTTGCAATCTGCCAAGAGAATTTTGAAGTTTCTTAAGGGTACTCAAAATCAAGGTTTATACTTTCCTTATACTTCAGATTTGGGCATCAAAAGATACTCAGATGCAGATTGGGCAGGTTTTAAGGATGAGAGGAGGAGTACCTCAGGTTATCTCTCCTTTGCAGGTGATAAGCCCATTTCATGGTCTTCCAAGAAGCAACCTACTGTTGCTTTATCTTCAACAGAGAAATAATATAGAGGATTAGCCAATGCTACTCAAGAAGCCATATGGATTAGATTGCTATATGAAGATTTGGGATTAGATTCTAACTCACCAATGATTTTTGGTGACAATACAAGTTCTTTACATCTTGCAGCAAATCCTATCTTTCCTGCTAAGACCAAGCATACAGAGGTTCACTATCATTATGTGAGAGAGAAGCTATTGAGCAAGGAAATTGAGTTGGCATATGTATCCACTAATATGCAATCCGTAGATGATGTGTGCCAGGACATGTTTTTCCCTCTTCACGATGTTTTTTCCCCCGCTTGTATATATGCCTATAGCCCTAATGGGTTACTTATCTTTGTACATTCTAGTGTTAATACATTCAATATTGTGTGTTGTGCTCTAAGATTCTTCTTCTTCCTTGTGGTGTTCAGGTGCTTCTGTAGACTTCTAACTCCAACAACATCTTCTAACAAAAAATTGCAAACATTATGCGTGGTCTTAGAGTGTAGTGCATGATCTTCTACCTGATTGGTTAAGTCTTCTCTTGCAAGCATGATATAATGCATTTTATTGATTTCGTTAGGCATGGTTGCAAGATCTACTACCCACTTGTAATGAATACAAGCTGGATATGTAGGATGTAAAGGATCTCTATGCTTGATTGATGAATGAAGTTGACAAACAAAACATGTAGAAACATAATTATTAAGATCACCATACATCATAGGCCAAAAATATGTACATCTAAATTCTTCATATTTTCCATAAAATCCTTTATGTCTAGTCCATAACGATTCATGCATTTTCTTCATTACTTGCAATTGAAGATCTATTTTTCCTAGAACTCTTTGTGGATTTTTAACCTTACCTTTATCGTGTCTCCGACATGTATCTTTTCATAACAAGCATGTAGTTCTTGCTTCAGATGATAGAATGCCTTTTTCAACATGTACATTATGCCCGTTTTACACAAGACCATGAGGCTCAAATACATACACTTTTTCATGTACGTCACCATTCAAAAATGTAGTTTTAATCTCCAACTGATGTACATTCCAAGCATGATGGGTAATAAGTGCATGAATGCTATGAATAATGGCCATTTGGCATGTGGGAAAAAAGGCCCCACCAAAATCCTTACCTCTTACTTGGGTATAAGCTTTTGAAACATGCCTAGCCTTGTACCTATCAATTGTTCCATTAGGGTTATATTTCACATTGTATACCCATGTATTGCCAATGGCTTTCCTAGAGGAACATCACATAAAGACCAAGTACCATTCTTCATAATAGCATCATCTTTTCATTGCACAAGAACCATCTAAGTTTCTAAATTTTGTGCTCCATCAAAAGAAACACGTTCATTTTCCTCACAAATACTAGAGGCAACAATTGCATAGCAACTTGATGCAAAGGAAGCACTACAAGATCCTAAAGAGATATGATATGACAAAGGTGGATCTAATCTTTTTGTGAATTCCCATTAGAAATGGAATGATCTACATCATCATGTGGAACCTTTAGATGCTACAAAATTGCCTCATTCAGACCAATGCTTGGCTATCCAACAAAGGGTCATACACATCCCTTAAGCTTACTGAAGTCACTTTGGTACATGAAAGTAGTGCTTGAATTGCATCTCCCACAGAAAAACATCATGGCTAACTAGAATGCATTTAGACTATGGACGATATAATTGTTAGCCTTTGGTTTCCTAACTATACCGGAAAAAATTACATATCAATACTTTATCATCTAGTTTTTTTGCATTGTTGTTCAAGAACTAATGCATGTGTGAGACAATGAAAGATGTGCAGATGAGAAAAAGATCACTTAGAACCATGAAAAGCCTCAAGTGGCATGATCAATTGCAGTGCTTTTGTGGGACACCTCTTAAGTACATATATGCTGCACACCTAAGAGCGTGAAGCTCAAAACTATGTGGTAAATCCTAACTTTTGACCATACACCTCGCCACTTCCATAAGAGACTTTGTTTTTTTTGTAACTCCATTTTCTTGAGGTTTATATGGAACTATACACAGGAGTCTTATGCCATGCTCAATCAAAGATGCACTCAAATCAAAAGACATGTATTCCCTTCCAATTAGAATGGAGGGTATCCAATTTACATGTTAAAAAGTTTTGAACCATAACCAAGAATTTCTTGAAACACATAAACACTTCTGAACTTGATTTCAATGCATACACCCATGCATGCCTAGAGAAATCATCAATAAAATTTGTGAAGTAAAACTGGTTCCCAAATGAAGATGTTTACATAGGACCACAAATATCACTGTGAACAAGCTTGAATTTATGAGCACCGATAACTAGACCATCTTTTGGGAAGGAGGAACATTGCATCTTTCCTAGAATTTAGATTTCACAACCATGTTTACAAGGTGCCGCAAGTTTGGGCACCGAGAACACCATTTCATATTTTCATAGATGAAGCAAACTAGCAAAATTCAAATGCCCAAAGCATGTGGGCCAAAGCTTTGCATCAATGATAGCTTGAGAAAATTGACCTCGACGTGCTAGATCATTCCTAAACTTGACATGTCGATGAGCTTATATAGCCCATGACATAAAATGCCAGAAACATCACCATTTGAGAGATCATGAACTATACGTCTATCCTCAACAAATTTTACAACCAAGCCAACTGTCAGGTTTAAGTTGTTCATGGGTTAGTGCCCTTTTCACAACTACACTTGCACCATCATGTCTTATCTAATGCTTAAACTTAAAATAGATTTTTCTTGATTCCTAGCACATATAAAGCATGTGAAAGTGCAAAAGAGCTGACACAAGCATTAGTAAGAATGCATTTGCCAATTTCCATAAGAGGCATTGTTATCACATGTGAATGTATTCCATGTAGGGGCATGCTCAAGTGAAATACTTAAGAATATGTGCTATGAGGTACTATGTTTGGTTACCCTAGTATCAAAGTATCAAACATTTAAGTCTACTACAGACATCCACTACTCATGAGAGGATGGTTCATAGCTTCAAAAAGTAGTAAATGGCCATTCATAATTCAGAACAAAATTAGCAAACTTTGTGTTATATGTAGAGGCCTTTGCAAGAACCATTCCAACCTCTTTCTTCTTTGCCTCTTTTGCACCCAATTTATAACAACTCTTTATGAGATGATCATTTTCCTTATAGTATTTGAAAAAGTGTTTCTTCTTTTCTATTTTCTTTTCATCTTTGTCCTCCTTCTTTGATTGTGCAACATTAGGAGCTTTCTTCTTACTTCTAGATGAGGTCCATGTACCTTTGGTCTTCTTACTAGCTAGAAAATCTTGATTTGCAATCATCAATTAAGAATAGAAGCAACACCCTGATATGAATCTAGAAGATGATTGAGAACAATCTACACAAGTGAACTATTTGGAAAGATTTCATCAATAGAAATCAATAGCTCCTTCAACTCATTGATCTTTGTCAAAGACCAATCCATAGAATCGCCTACATTCATATGATCACTCTCCAACTATTTTCGAAGGCAAGAAACACAAGGCTCAATTCTTGCCTAGTATAAAGTTGTATGTGTATTCCAAGCACCATTTTCTCTCTTATAGGAGCAAATGTGAGGCATAATGGCAGGTTTGATAGACAAATCTATCAATGCATGTGCCTAAGGATCCCCACTACCCCAACAAGGTTTCTCTACATTAGGTGCAGCACAAACCACAACACATCTTCAATGCCATCTAAATTACCTTCAATAACTATTTTTTGTAGGTATCATAGGATGTTTTTTAAAACTTTGTACTATATTCCATAGCCCTTTTCCAACCAATACATGATGCATCATATATGCCAATAACGGTTCATTATAATTGTCCAATGTATTCACAACATCCAAGCTCTGCTAAACTTGTAGCAAACTTCAAAGTGCTTGTACTAGCAAACCGAAACCTATATGATCTTTGGCATGATTTAAAATGTTCCTACATAGTTGCTGCACTATTTGCTATAATAGTGCATTTAGAGGCCAAAACGAGCTTATATCAAAATTTTGATGCCAACTCGACGGGTGTTGGCGATACCCTAGATGAAGGGGCAACCTACTTTGATACCAATTGTTGGCATTTGAGGTCAGAAAAAGCACATGAACAACACAAATAAGAAGAAGAAGAAGCTTAGAGAAGAACACAATATAGAATGTATTACCAAGTGAATTTACAAAGATAAGTGATTCATTAGGGATATAGGTGTATATACAAGCTAGTATGAAAAAAGCTCCTAAAGTGGTGAAAAAGTGCTCGGACAGTAAGTGTGTTCACACACATTCGTACCAAAATATATCAACACTATGATGTTATTGTTGCGAGGAGTCACATATCCATAAAGCTTTGGTGAAGAGATCAAAAGACTCTGAAAGATAGATCCTTGCTATTCGTTTGTAAACATACGGATCTTCTTTTGCACGTCTACGTAAGGGCAAAATATTGACATAAAAATTTGTAACTAATGCAAAGAGTGCATCTGCATTTCTCCCTCTCTATCCTCAAACAAAATAAAGATCATAAGGAATACTTGCACGTACTTTCCATGCAACAAGTTTCTGGTTTTGGCTTGTCACCAATCCCATCTTTAGAAGTTGAAATTTTAAGCTTCGACATAGAATGATTTTGTACCACCTAATTTTCCTTCACTCGATCTTGATGGATGAAACCTTAGTCTATGAAAAGTTAGATATGGGGGGGGGGGGGTTTAAGAGATAGAAATATTGTGATCTAAGGCATATGGAAATACATACCGATTCATATTCATGTAGGATAATCTAGAGTTCTAGTACCTCTCAAATATCCTCTTTTTATCTCCGTGTGTCCCCATGAAGAATCACATTTTTAGATAACCTCATTGAGCGTACAGGATTCGCCCCAACCACTTTCTAGGTCATATTAACATGGCTTTTCCTTATAACGGAGCCTTAGAACTTAGTGAAACATGGATGATTGATGGGACTCGATGAGGATGTGGCATTAAAAGTATCTAACAGAAACTACTCTAGAGTGATTGATACACCATATATCAAAGGTAAGCTTTCCATCTTTGGAAAAAGCCAAAATTACCTCTCATTTGTCACCACCAAAACAATAAGTAGCTTATATTCAACACTTTCAATACTATCGTCCAATGATAATTTATGTTTCTCATCATTTGATGGTGGGAGTCATTAAACCTTCTTGCTAAAAATCTTACGTAGTATCACTAAAAGAACCGGCAATCCTATTTCGTACTCTTTTGTAGTTGAATGGAGAACTTTAAACTTCCCAAAAATTTTAAAAGAACTAATAGAGTTGTACGAAATAATTATTTTATCGGTTCACAGAGTAAATTCCATGATAGATAGACTTATCAAACGGAAGACAACTCATTTAGTTCTATCAACAAAAAGATTAGATAAGTAACAGACTCTAAAGTAGAAACAAAGGAAAGTGACCACAAAGGTGCAAAAAGCAAGCATATTAAAATAAGTGACATAAGATTCATAGGGAAATAAATTTATACGATAAATGTTTGGATACATGGATACATGCATACATACATACCTAGATTCGTAGATAAATATATACATACATACAGAAATACATATATACACACACATATACACCCACATGCATAAATACATACATATATGAATGCATGCCAGCATTATTACATACATACGCGCGCGCGCACACACACACACACATATATATATATATATATATATATATATATATATATATATATATATATATATATATATATATATGAATACATACACATACATACATACATACATGCATATACAGATGTAAACATATATATAGATGGATACATGCATGCCTGCATACAGAAATAGGTACCTGGTAATTTAAGTATATAGATAGATGTAATGGATGAAAATCAATAGACATGGAATCATATAAGAATACACAGCCACCTAAGGTTAATCATTTCTTCATATATTATGTTATTTCAATATGTCTAATTTTTTATTTCACTGTCACCACTTTCAAGAAAAAGAGATTGAAAATGATGTTGAAGTGTAATGTCCATAATATCACAATGAAGAAAGAGAAGATGTTTGAAGATGATTGAAAGCGAAGAGAACATAGAAAATCAGTAAAGAAAGCTTGATAACCTTTCACAGATGTACGTACCTCGGAAAACACACAAATAAAAGCATAGAAAGAAAACACACATAGATAATTGTACACTCCAAGACACACATACGAACAGACATTCGTATATGAATGCGCACATGCACTTGTATTACCTGTACATATATGTGTATTCGCTTTCATATTATTTAGTGTCGGAATAAACATAAACAGACACATACGCACAGACATGCGCTTATGCATTGTATCATCTGTATATCTGTATGTATTTTTAAAAATGGAGGTTTAGCAAGCGCTTGCACCTATTCCTATTAGCTTTAACTTTGAAAAAATAACTATACAGATGAATGGGCATAGTATCGAAAGATTGTCGTATTTTAAAAAACAACAATGAAAAAAAATTATAATTGATTTAGATTGGTCAAAGCCATTACATATCTAATCTTAAGATTGAGCATTGGACTTTCATCTCAAGAGATCAAAGACTCAATCACTAGAACAACGAAACATGAACATATATGCGTATTTGTCTTTCAAATACTCCATACATTATCATATAAACATATCCATACCATACGTACATGCATAGTAATGGTTTTAACCTTTTTGTTTTCTCTCCACGTAAAGATGTCTATGTGCTTTTATTCTGTACTACGACGCTGTGCGCTTATGTGGATCTTCGTTACATACATACTGTAACCTCTTTTGTCATTGAATATTTTGTCCAAAAACCTTTAACCTTTTGTGAGGGGCGTTTGGCAAATCTACCAACAGACCTGGACCTTCTTTAATTGCCCAAGGCATTGCCTTTTATATATATATATATATATATATATATATATATATATATATATATATATATATATAATGCAATAGAAGGCCCACCTTATCTGTCTCTACCCGCGTATATGCTACCATATCCTTCCTCTCCATCTGCTTCTTTGTGCAATATATGCGCATATATGCCGCCATATCCCTCCTCTCCATCTGCTTCTCTGTGCGTATAATCCTTTTCGTGTGGTATGAAAGCTTCCTTCAGTGCAGCTCTCGCGTTGTGCTTCCTAATTGCGTCGCACGTGGCGATGGACACTTTCTCCTGCAATCCATTTCCTTTCTCTTCCATGCTGTCCAGATTGAAGTCTGATGAACATTGGTATGTCTCCTCGTGAAAGATGTTTGCGCTCATCTTGTTCATTTTTGTCAGTGTTGTCTCTCGTGAGAGAGAATTGCACGCGTTACTTCAATTTCCATAACAACCGTGGTTCTTTGCCTCCTCTACAGTTAATACATGGAGTCTTTCCCATGGAGTCTTTCCGGACACTGATATACATGGAGTCTTTCCCCTAGAGGTGAGATGAACTCTGCGCTAGAACATCATCATCCTGCTCTCTCGTTCCTCAAACCGATCGTCCCCAAAGACCAATGCACATGGCTTATTAGATCCTACCGACACCGTTTCCATGTAAATTACCATGTCGAACAACCCATAGTCAGCTGAGCCACACTCTGTATTGGCCTTGTTTTTATGAATGAAACAAAGCTTGAGTGCCTTGGTTTCTATCGAGAAAGATTGAAGAGAAAAAATTGCAATGTATGGAAAGGGATGTTTGGATTTGAGTAAGCAACACTGCACATGCGTATGAAGCGGTTGGAATCAGAAATCACAACATTCAAATAACTAAACATTGTTTGTTCCGGCTCCTACTTTAAAAGAGAAAATTCCCCATGGTTTTTCATTATCAAGTCACTCGGATCTCTAGGCCATGGCTGCAAGCTTTTTGATAACAGTGCCATGGAGAATCTCATAAAAAGTCTTGCGTCTATATTGTCATATCAGAAAAAGCAAACCTTTATTGAGAATATCTAGGTTAAGTCTTTAGCTGAAAATATGATAAGGGAAATTGGAAGTGATCAAGATAGTCAATATTTTTTTTTTCAAAGATTAAATACACATGGGCATGAAAGGAGAAGTATTTTAAAGATTTCTTTCGAGAAAAAAGGACAAAATTCCAAGATTTTGTGGCTCTATAATAACTCTTAGGCATCTAGGTTTGAGCTAGCTACTCGTAAATAGTTCCTTAAGGTTAGGTTGGAACTAGCACATATTTGTACATATGTCTTTTTAACGTAAGTTCTAATTTTATAATTGCAGGGGATTAGACATTGACTACATGATAAAATCTATTGTAAGACCTTCCCAATCCTATTTTTTGAAGCACCAAAGGACATGCCGAATGCAAGCACTAGTCTATGCAATAGTCAACCAAAACTTCAACAACCAAGTCATCCAACAAGGTGAACGAGAACAAACTTGACTTAATATGTACAAGGTGAACAAATTTTATGTACAAGGTGAAGGAGAACAAAGGTGACCTAATATGGTTCTTGATAATATTCAAGGCAAAGACAAACTAACCTCCTTTTAGCCTAACATGGTGAAAACTAATGCATTAAAAAACTAAAACGCCCAATGATTTAAAGAAGCTCACTCGATCGCAACAAGTCCAATCTAATAGATAATAGCTTTTGGACAAAACCCGATGAGTTTCACACAAAGACAATGAAATTCATAGTCACTCAATGTGCTAGATCAAAAGAAATGTGGTATAACAAACCGAATGTAATAGCCTAATAGGGGACACTTAAAATCCCAATGGAAATGCCCCATGAGGCATGCCCAATGTGACATTCAAATATGTAAGAAATAGTGTTTTCCAATGCTTGAAAAAGGGGCAGGGGAGAGGGGGGGATGGAATTGTACCCTCAAATGTCATTCACACTTTTGTCAATAAACCTTGTCATGGATGTTTCAAACATCCATGTGCATCTCTTATTTCTCCACCAATAAACCTTGATCTTCTTTGATTTCCCAAGGCAAAGCCTTATCTATATATATTTGTATACCTTAAATGTAATACAAGGTGCAACTTATCTGAATATACATGCCTATATGCTGCCATATCCTTCCTCTCCATCTACCTCTCTATGTGTGAAAGTACCTTGAAAGGAAGAGAATGTAAACAATCTATTGCCTTAGTTTATGAATTTTGGTACAGCTTTCCAGTATGGAACTTGATCTTTATGACTTGGAAACCTTTATTCACTTTAGAAGCCTCAAGGTAATGCAATAAAACACCATGTGTCCTTTGTAATATCACTATGAAAAAGTTCATGCAAAAGAGACTATTCACTCATGAAGCAACTGTGAAGAACTTTCTATTTATGGATGGAAAGTGTAACTTGAAACGCTCAATTCTCTCAGACTCATTATAATTGGCCAAATGTCTCTTAGAGGATGTTTCATAATAGTTTAAGGATGTTATTGTGCACTAGAGTTGGATTTATAAAACCTACAGACTCTAATTATGAGCTTAACATCTATAGAGGGTCACTTCAACTTTTTAGGGAGTAAAAGTAACACAACCCAAGGCAATGACCAAGCTGTAAACATAGTAGAAGAATAAAAATTATAGACTATTTTTAACAATGAAAATAAAAACTACTACCTTTCCAGTAAATTCTTAATCAAGATTATTGGAATTCGGAGTAGGGAGAAACAAGCTCTCCAAGTCTGCTAACTTTTGAGAAGATGACACAGGGAAGGGGTAGTGAACAAGATGTTGATCGAACCTGATTTTATTCACTTCCAAATTAAAGTAAGAGAACATGGGGTAATTATATACACTCCCTCGATTCTCCTTGTGCTACTACATAAATCCAAACAACCAAAATGAATCCAAAATCCTCAAGAATATTTAGTTGTGACATGTTTCCGTTTGTAGCCTTTCTAGAAGATAAGGATTCAAATTCAATTCGATTGAATTTTTGGTAGGAGAATTGAAGCACTTAGTTCGTGGCTTAGGACTTCAACCACGTCCTCAATAAATGAACTTAATGCTATAGCTCAAGTATGTGAAGTATAGAAAGCTAAATATGAAGCCTTAAGAATAAAAATCATTCCAAGAAATATTCTTGAATTGTCCAAAATGAGCGTTCATCTTCAAGCATGTTGAAGTCTTGTTGTTCTAAGAGCTCCACCTCAAGCGAAACATAATTGAGTCTTCAATTTATGATTCTCAAACTTCATTTAAGAAAAAGAGAGTATGTTTCTATGTGTGCACGCATATACACGTATCTATGTAGGTACACTCTCTATATCTAGGATAGTCCATAAGACTTCAAATGAACGCACATAAAACTTGAAGATGTTTCTGGATGAAGGAAAAAAGTCCAATCTCATGCCCTGAACCGATTTCCAAATAACGCTACGATTCACCATAGCATGATAAGGCATGGTTGACTTCGAGCTACCATAGCGAAAAGTGAAAGAGACTGTTTTACTCCGAGAAAGAAATCTATGCGTGTATGTGTGTAAGCAAGACACGCATAAGTACACAGCGTAGTACAGAATAAAAGCCCATCGAGCTCTTTACGTGGAGAGAAACCAAAAAGGTTAAAGCCATAACTATGCATGTACGTATGGATATGTTTATAAGTTAAAAATATAAAAGTGTATGAAATATTTGAAGGAAAAGTAGTCATATACAGATTATACGATGAATAAAGATCTTCGTTTCTATGTATGAGCTGCTATGTACGACTACCTACATGTCTGTGCGTATGTGTCTGTTTCTCTTTATTCCGGCACTAAATTATATGGAAGCAAATACACATGCATTTGCGCATTCATACAGGAATGTTTGTTTGTATGTGTGTTTTGGTATGTACGACTATCTATGTGTGTCTGTGTCTATGTGTATTTGTGTGTTTTCCGTGGAAGGTAAATGTTTCGAATAGATAAAACTATTTGAAAGCTGAATGACAGTGGAAAAGATATGATTATTATGTGCATGCATACATGTTAAAAATTCCTAGGTATCAAGTTATATATCTATGCGCTCATACATGTACCTATGTCTCTATATGTACGTATCCAAATTTGTGCATGCAATGTATGTACGTCTCTATGCATCCGTATATGTAGATATGAATGCATGCAGATATCTATAGATGTATGGATGCATAAATCTACATATGCATGAAATGTATGCTTTTATGTGTGTAAGTATGTATGCTTTTATGTGTGTAAGTAGGAGTGAATACTTACGTTTGAATGTGGGTACTCATTGTCTCTATTCCTTGAACTTACTTAAGTTCATTGTCCTTCAGATACTACAGCCCAGAAATGCCCTCCTTTTTGGGTAAGTAGAGTCATATTCTGTGGGATCAAAAGGACAAGCATAGCAAAAACAAAAGATCATACACCAGTCTTCAGATAAATCTAGCTACGCATGCGTGACCATATGAATAGCTTATGCTCATAACAGAATCATAAACTAAATTCATTGCAAGAAATTAAACATATGTAATAATCAACAGAAACGTAATCATAACTATAAAAACTACAATATATACAGAAACATGACCCTATTACCATAAACTGAATGATCACAATTATACCAATAACTATAGCCTATGAAATCATAACATAATCTATAAACTAATTATATTACCACTTTTTAAATATAGCCGTAGCCACGACAACAACCAAGCTTGAAATAATTCAAACTATAATCATAAAGTATCTTCCCCTATATAAGCACTAAATAATTAAACTATGTAGTAGTTCAAATCGATATTTTCCAATACTAATTGAGAGCTTCACAGTAGTGCACATAAACATGATTTATCATCAGTAACATCAACTCCACGTAAACGTTTTTCATCCTACATTATGTCTATAACCTTATTTTTTGCAACGCACTTACAGTTGTAACATCCTCTTGCGACAAGAGTTCTAAGAAAATGCTGCATGTCAGATCTTGAATCATTATCCACTGCACTCTCTTCTTTTGATGTGATTATGATAATTTTGATGTTCTCTTACCTTTAAATCATCTTCGAACATTTTCTCTTTCTTCATTTCAAATTTATAGTCATTACACTTCAACATCCTTTTCAATGTCTTTTGCTTGAAACTCGTGATAGTGGAATCACAAACAAAAAATATCAAGATAATATAATATATAAAGTAATGATTAAAATTAGGTGGCTGATTTCATAACTATATGTTTTTGGTCTATGATTTTTTTGTACGTATTTATCTAACTATGCAAATGCGCATCTATTTATGTACTTAATTTACTAGGCATGCTTATTTATATATGCATGCATACATGTATCCACGCATACATGTTTGCATCTATATACACACACATACATATATATATATATATATAAACACTGTATGTAACTCAATGTTATTAGTTTTTTGCAAAATCCTGATCTTAACATTTATCTTATAAATTTATACCCCTAAGAATCTCACTACGATTATTTAAATATGCTTGCTTTATTATGCAAGTTTTGGTAAAAGAAATTAATTTCGTCAAATTAGAAAAAACCTTCTTATCAATGAAATTCTTGTCCATTTGTGGTCACTTTCTATTTTTTTTGTACTATAGAGTTTGTTATTGTATCTAATATTTTTGTTGTTCGAAATGAATGATTAGTTATCCATTCGATAAGTCTACCTATTATGGAAAATATTTTCTGAACCGATGAATATAATTGCGAAAAGTGATAAAATAATATCTTCGTAGATATGTATTAGTTATTTTAAACGTTTTGGGAAGTTAAATGTCCTTCATTCAACTACAAAAGATGTAAAAGACTTACGTATTTAACCAGATGTTCACACACAATGTTATAATCTACAAGGACTTCCTTGATTGTCCCCAATGTAAACTTCTAATAGTTCTTTTTTTTTAAGAAAGAGGAAGTTTGGCGGAACCCTAGTATCGCTTGCCTGAATTAAATTACAAACACAATTGTATAGTGAAGGGCCATAGTGCTCATTGGATCCCGCATATCCTAGAAAGCAAGGGAATGAGTGCTTGAAGGTATAACATTGGTGTCTTCTAAAAATCTATAGAAAACTAAGTTTTAGAGGGAGTTACCAAGAAGGTTAATGATCTTTTCGTCACTTTCATTCATTTACTTTTGAGATCCTATGGTTTGTGAAGGGTAGGGATTTCTTACAATTACAAATTCTTCTACTTGACTCTCCTAGTGACTTAACAATCAACCATTCTTTTGGATGGTCATCAAAGTTGCTCGCACATCTTTGTTTCCATATTTTCGATACTGCTTCGCCTTGACAACATTCCATATGGCAAAGGAGCAGCCAGTTTTTTCTCCAAGTAGTGCTTGCTTCCAATTGATTTGGTTTTGTAGACGGAAACTCTTGGCAAGATCTTGTGAGATTGCGTGACTCTAAGGGCAAGGAAATCAGAGGGGACCAATGTTTTCCCTACCCTAGAAGAAGCACTTACACCACTGAGGAGCCCCACAAATTCTATTATCTTTGACATTGGTCTAGATTCCCTTGAAGAGAATTTTCTTGATACTGATTACCTTATCCATTTTGTTGAAATACACCTTACCCCTTGAATCTATGGGGGATCATGCCCGAGAAGGAGGTGAGTCTTGGAGTTCTTGCAAAACTTGATTGCCTTTCTTATCAGGCACTAGTCTTCATATTCAAATCTCTTAGTTGGGTCCATGCCCTCAAATATAATCCAATGTCTTCTCTATTGATTCCAGAGATGTCTTCTGAAAGTCTTAAATGGGAACACAAATCCCCTTGAACCTAGGGCATCATTTTATCAAAGAGGTAGACCAGAAGGTATATAGGGTAACCTTGTCGTTTCATATTGTTAATAGGATCGAAGAAAACTTTACAATGCCTTAAGAATCTATAATAAAATAATGAAATTAAATGTCTCTATAGATCCATATTATTACTTATATTATAAAGAATATTTGAGGTACATTGAGCACAACGATTCAGGGGAACTATGTTGAATTCGTATTTTGAGTGAGATTGATCCTTTGAAACTTTTATGAAATAGGGTTACCGGTTCTCTTCGTGATATTATTTAAGAATTTTAGCAAGAAGATATAATGAATACCACCATTAAATGATGAGAAACGTAAATCAGCAATGGAAGTTAGTATTGAAAGTGTTGAGTATAAGCTACTTATTGTTTTATTGGTGACAAATGAGAGGTAGCATTGACTTTTCCGCAAATATGGAGGAACTTTAACTTCGATATATGGCGTATTAATAACTCTAGAGTAGCTACTGATAGTTTTAATGCCAGATCCTCATAGAGTCTCCCCAATCATCCATGTTTCTCCAAGTTCTAAGGTTCAATAATGACGAATCATGTACCTTCAATCAGGTTATCTAAAAATGTGATCCTTCATGGGGGAACATGGAAATATAAGGAGGATATTTGAGAGATGCTAGAATTTAAGATTATCCTACATGAATATTGTTGGGGGATTCTTATGTAAAGAGGGATTTGAGTGTTTGTAGGAGAAAAGGGAAAGATAAGAAGAAAGATACACACTGGAAGCCTCTCTCGATTGATTATAAGAAGACAAATACAATGGTGATGCACAATACAATCCAATGCTTCTATGCAAAATCCCACAGGGTGCACAATCACAAAATACAAAATACCCAAGGGTCTTGTTGTTGCTGGCCTTTTCTGCACCAGACCTCCACCTTCTCCAAGCCTGCACTTGTGCACACCTTGCACCAAGCTTCCAATAACGGGGAGGGATGGATACCTTCTGTCGGCACGCACACAACTTCAATGGGACCTTGGGATCTTTGGTTGTAAGCTTAGCACTTCTCTACACACTTCTTAGTCACTCTTCATGCACACCTTGCACTTCACTTCTCTGTGTCGCACACTATATGTCTCTTGTACTTCTCTCTCTCACCTAGCTTATACTATGTTCACCTTGCTTAGTCCCTCAAGAATAGTCCTTGCCTTGATTTTAGTGTTGATTCATGTACGATCCTAACTACAAGAGTATCTTGGTGCACACTTTGATGTCCCAAGATTGTCTCCAAAAGTGTGCAGCCAATGAATCCCTATTTTGTCCTCTATTGACTTTAGACTAAAACAAAAATTTTAATGGGGGGGCCATACTTTCACTTCTGCATACGCTGCCACTTCACATACCTTCACATTTGGCCTTTTAATTCTTCAAATGTGCACCTAAGAGAGGGGTTTCACCTGAACCTTCCAAGACACTTTAAAAACACTTTGAACCTTAGAGAAATTACAAAAATACCTCTACAACCTGCAACCAACTTTTTGTAATTTAACCCTTTGTGAACCAGTTAATTGTGCACTACATATGCACCTTGACACTTGATCTTTGAACACTTTGACTTTGCCCATGTTGACTTTGACCTTGAACTCGTTGACTTTGAAAGTTTTTATTTTAACCCTTTTGACTTTGACTATGGTTGACTTGACTGTGGTTGACTTTGACCAATATGACTTTTATGGGCTCAACAGTTGCGCACCAACTAATATGCTCTCTATCATGGAGAGCTACAACCAAAACTCTGAGCAGATATGACACCATGATTCTTTTGCTAGAAAATCTTCAAAAGGACACTAGAGCAGCTACCACGCAAGTCCACCAGAAGCAGGAGAGAACAAACACCAGAGAAGAACCGAAAAGTCAAATTTTTGCACGAAAAAGCAAAGTAGGCAATGTGAGGGTAGAAAGGAGGGGAAAGGGAGGGCTGAGGGGGCTGAGAAGGATAGGCAGGGAGGGGTAAGGATGGGGCAGGGCAGAAGGGTAAAGAGAGGGTGAGGGAGTAGGAGTATGGGGTCTAGAGAGGGCCAAAATGATAAAACAAGAAAGCTACAGAGGGTGCATATGGGAAAGTATGAAACATATGGTAAGATAAAGTGAGAATAGACCATGTGGACCGTGTGTGGAATTAAAAACATGGGAAAAATGTGCTGAAAACATGTGGGTTTTGGCCAAAAGTAAAAAAAAAGTTACAATTTTGAAAAACATAAGCCAAAACATGCGTCGAGAGGTGCCGAAATACATGAAAATGACTCCAAGTTTGAAACAAATTACCACCCGAAGTGCAATCTAGAGCCAAAAGCTTTGGACTATGAAAAATAAAAAAATATGTATTTGTAATTATTTATAATTAAAAAAAGAAAATATTTCTCCCCTTTTTTTAATTTTGAATTCGCATGGTTTGGCCAAGCTGAAAATAAAGAATCAAAAATAAAAATAATATAAAATAAAAGAAAAAAAAATAAATAAATGAAAAAATAATATAAATAAAATATAAAATAAAATAAATGAAAATAAGACTCGCGGGGGGGAGGGGGGGGGGAGGGGGGAAGAGAGAAAGGGGTTTTTTTTTCCGTCGGAGAAACTAAAATCCTTGGGGCTTCTTTTTTTTGTGAAAATATCCAAAAAATATAGAAAAATACAAAAAAATTCCAAAAAAAATCAAAACAATTCTCGAAAAATTTTCAAAAAATTTCCTACAAGTCCAGCCAGCTTTTTCAATTAAAACCACAGAGAGCTTTCTTTATTTCTCCAATTTAGCAATAAAATGACAATTGAAAAGGAGGAAAGAATGCTTGAAAAATTCAAAACATGCTTGAAAAATTCCCAAAAAAATTTCAAAAATTGTACTTATGTAGAGGGCTATGAAAGGGTTGCTAAATGTGATAAAAACTCAAAGAACAAGCATGAAAATACATAGATACTACTAAAACATAAGCAAAAATGACATGAGAAGGCTACGTACAACCTGGATAAATTTTGCAAGTTGTAGGTGATCCATAAATCTTTAGTAGTACTAATGATAGGCCTTGAGCCTTGATATGTTGACTAAGAGAAACTCCTCCACAATCTTGAATTGTAATGCACTGCATTTGTTTTGTCTTCTTGTTGGGCACACTCACCATCTGATAGGGGTTCCGTAAATCCTTCATTAGAATATTATCTCCTACATACGACATCTCTTGTATCTTTGTTTCAGCAACCTTATAACTTAATCTGCCAAATTTCATTTTTACTATTCCAGCTTCTTCATCCAATAGAACCCTTTGTTTCCAAAGACTTGCACGTACTCCTTCCACATCCTTGTAAAGCCCTGCACTTAGTATCATAAATATGATAACCATACCAGTATCCATAAAAAAATGGCCATTGACATATGATTTGAAGTAGCTTCATCACTGCTGCACTTAAAGGTTGCACTTAAAGGCTTTTCTTTTCTTCTCTCTTATATGGCCTTTGATTGAGACTTTCTTACTCGAATTAGTAACCTGAATGATGTCATCTTTTTCTTCATATGCTTCCTCTCTACTTGAGTTTGGAAAAATTCCATAGCAGGAAGATGGGTCTTCAACATGGAGCCAAGCCAACATGTTTTCATCTTCATATGAATTTGTTTCTTCAAATAGATGTGCTTTTGGGTTGTCCAAAAATTCTTCTTCCATACAAACACCAATTGTTTGCATCATGCTTGTATATCTTTGGTTGTTTGGACCTTCTTCTAAAATTATCTACTGTAACTCTTTCCCCTCTTGCTTTACCCACATTGTGTCTTTACCCTATTCATGTAGTACATTGGCATGCCTTAACCAAGGTCTCCCAATTCGCAGAGGGAAACCTCCTTCTACTTGCGGCAGCCTTAAAACAGTAAAATCCAAGTTAAAGATGGTACCTTGTATCTTGACTGGGACTCCTTTGACCACTCCCATAGGCTTTACTATGCTTTGGTCTGCCAGTGTTACAATGAAGTTTGCACATTTTGAAGGGTGTAGTCCAATCTTTTTCATGGTATGTTCATGCATCAAGTTAATGCCAGAACCACCATCCAGAATAACTCCTTGAAACTCATGACCTTTGATAGAGACTATTAGCCAAGGATTCTGTTAATCTATGAGAGATGCGTCCCCTACAATTTTATCTTTATGCATAACAGTAGCCTTTGCCACTAAACTTGTTGTGGACACCTCATCAATTATCTACAAGTGTTCTGACCTAAATTTCCCATCCATCTTTATTAAACCAAAACTACTGACCTCCTTTTTCATGGACTTGAGTAGTCTGGACGCTTCTAATTCCTTAAGAGCATGGGCTCCAATTGACTTATCAAACTCCTTATGAGCCCTGTTGAATGCATGTCCAATGGCATCATTAGTACCTATGAGATTTTCTTTTTGCCTTGTATCTGCACATGTGGTGGTTTTGTCTTCAGATGTCTCTTTGTCTTTATTCAATCCGTTAATCTTTGATTCTTGACCTAATTCTACTTGAGCCTCCCCCTTGCTTGTTGTCTGCATTTGTAAAAGATTCAATTTCTTCTAACTGCACCACCCTCGTAGATGGTGATGGCACCCTGGCTTGATCTACCATTTCTTCTTTGCACACAAAAATCATTTGAATGTGGGGCCCAGATGAAGATGCTTGGTTCTTAAAACAACAATTAGTATAGTGGTCTCTAGCCTCTGAGCAGTTTCTGCAAGGAGGGGCATTTTCGGAGAGTGCTACTACTTTGGTAATGCCCACATTCTCCACATCTCAAACAAATAATTGGCCTCCTTGGCCCATTTCTAAAGTTATCGCTATGTCTAGGGTTGCAATTGTTGCCTTGAATAGGTGCAACCGCCATCACATTTGCTGGTGCTAGGGCCCCTCCTTGTGTCGAATATGTTGTTGCAGGCATTCCTCTTGATTGACATTCCTGGGCCTCATGACCAACTTTTCTGCATAGCTGGCAAGTTACGCTTAACAGAGGACATTCACTTACTACATGACCTTGCTTGCTGCACATGGTACACCATAGTCCACTTTTGATGCCACCCCCTTTGAGTTCCTGCAACTCCTATCAAAGCTGAGCCATTGTCCTGCTTGGGCTTCCTCCTCCTTTTGTAGTTTCAATGCCTCAATGTCCCTCTTCAACTAAGTAATAGCATTCTCGTCCTCTTTATGGGGCTTATTCCTTTTTATGCCCACTAGCTCTTTCCTTAACTAGATTACTGGATCCTCCATTTTAGTAGAATAGGGTAGTTGAGAAGAACTTGCTCCATATTGTTGCCTTATTTGTTCCAGATGTGTAGTTGTATTGATGAACTCCTCTATGGAGGCTGTTGGCAACACTAATTCCTTGATTTTACATTGTGTGGTCATAGGAAGTGGCTTAGCTAACCATTCCTTAATAAAGAAATCATGTGGAGGATCTGGCAACTCAGCCATTAGTGCCTAGTCCTAGTTACAAACTCTGGAAACTTTTCATCTGGACCCAGTCTCAAGTTTTCTAATTCCTCTATGATGATCTCCATGATGGAAGTGAGTTTTGAATGCATCTTTCATTAAGTCCCAAGTGGTGAAATGGTTTTCAGCAAATTGGCTGAACCATTTATTTGCTAACCCTTTTAATGTGGCAGGGAAGAGTATCAAAAAGGCATCCCCTCTTCCCATCAAGCCTCTTGTTTTGCATACTGGTAAAAACCTCCTAATATGCTTGTTCAGGTCTCGTGCGCTAAGCCTTTGAAAGAAGGAAATTTTATATTTAATCTTGATAGTAGGGTTTCCAAATCTACCTGACTTGCCATGCTCTTTACTGATGAGTTTGACGACAATGGACTCGAGGATCTTCTAACAACCTTCCTTCTTGTTGCTTTGCAGGTGACCCTCAATGTTTGGGACCAGGTTGTGGTCATGAGCTGTTCATAATCCTCTTCGTATGAGATAATTGATAAGAATATTTACCTCTTAACCCAATGAAGTAGTACTATCGGCACTTGAATAATGCTTCTCCACCCTATAATATTTCTTCTCCTATGCTCAAATATCCTTGGTGTCCCACCGTCCCACTTGAATAATGCTTCTCCACCCTATAATATTTCTTCTCCTATGCTCAAATCTCCTTGAGTGTTTGTAGGAGAAAAGGGAAATATAAGAAGAAAGATACACACTGAAAGCTTCTCTCGATTGATTATAAGAAGACAAATACAATGGTGATGCACAATACAATCCAATGCTTCTGCGCAAAATCCCAAAGAGTCCACAATCACAAAATACAAAATACCCAGGGGTCTTGTTGCTACCGGCCTTCTTTGCACGAGACCTCCACCTTCTCCAAGCGTGCACTTGTGCACACCTTGCACCAAGCTTCCAATAAGGGCGAGGGAGGAATACCTCTGTCGGCACGTGCACAGCTTCAATGGGGCCTTGGGATCTTTGGTTGTAATCTTTGCACTTCTCTGCACACTTCTTAGTCACTCTTCATGCACACCTTGCACTTCACTTCTCTGTGTCGCACACTGTGTGTCTCATGCACTTCTCTCTCTTGCATAGCTTAGACTATGCTCACCTTGCTTAGTCCCTCAAGAATAGTCCTTTCCTTGATTTTAGTGTCGATTCACGTACGCTCCTAACTCCAAGAGTATCTTGGTGCTCACTTTGATGCCCCAAGATTATCTCCAAAAGTGGACAGCCTATGAATCCTTGTTTTGTCCTGTAGTGACTTTAGACTACAACAAAAACATTAATTGGGGGGCCATACCTTCACTTCTCTGTACACTATCTCTTCACATACCTTCACATTTTGCCTTTTAATTCTTCAAATGTGCACCTAAGAGAGGGTTCATTTGAACCTTCCAAAACACTTTAAAAACACTTTGAACCTTACAGAAATTACAGAAATACCTCTGCAACATGCAATCAACGTTTTGCAATTTTACCCTTTGTGAACCAATTAATTATGCACTACCTATGCACCTTGAACACTTTGACTTTGCCCATGCTGACTTTGACCTTGACCTTGTTGACTTTGACTTCTTTGATTTTGACCCTTTTGACTTTAACTATGGTTGACTTTGACTTTGGTTGACTTTGACCAATATGACTTTTATGGGCTCAACAAATATGAACCAAATCAAGAGCTACAAACAAAATTATCCTTCTTCCTTAGGGAAGGACGCATACAATTCCTATTCTTAGATGTAAGGTTTGTCACTCAATATCAATTAAAAGGGGTGCATTCTACTTCTCCAATATTAGAATTTAAGTTCTTTTAAGGATCAATCAAGATCAATAACTATGAAGAAAACATTTTGCTTCAAACTTATCTACTATTAATATTGAGCAATGAAAACGATTTCGAGCGTCTATTTTGGCATGGATCACGGCATCCATTGTTTCATATATTAATTTTCTCCTGAAAATGTATTCCCATGTGCACTAGATCACAATACTTCTATCTCTTGCCCCCCCTCCCCAGATCTCTTCTCTTGATCTTAATCTCTTCAATTGCCTTCTCTCTATATGAACATCTTATCTTTGAAGTGTTAGACCACGTGGACATCGAAATATTTTGCATTACTTATTTGAAGAATCATATTTCCCCATTTTTCTTATCTATTGTGCATTCTTCATTGATTTCTAGGATGTTTATTTATCTAAATTTTCTGTTATAGTTTACATGGTCTCATGTCTTAGGGGTTTTACGAAATTAAAACGTAAATGTGAGGCAAAGGGAGTTAACATGAAATACGAGAAACTATGAATTTTATAAGCAATTGGACCGTAATAAAAGATAGATATAGCATTTTTTGGTGGTTGCTTTATCCTACTAGCAATTCATAGATTCAGGTTTCATCTATCAAGAAAAGTTAGGCTATACAACATTTTCCTATGTCGAAGCTTTAAATTTCAACCACGTACCTTTGATTCATATGAGCTTCTGAAGATGGGACTGATGAGTATCCAAAACCACAAACCGCTTGAAATGCAGAGCTTAGAAAGGTAGAAATGCAGGTGCACTCTTTGAATTACTTACAAGATTTCTTTTGTCACTGTTTTTCTCTTACATCAACAGGCAAACAAAGATACATACATCAATATGCAAACAAAGATACATATGTGTACAATGTATTCAATACATTACGGTAAAACGTGAATCTTGGATGTGCTTTGTAAGATTCCTATTTTCAAGGATTTAAAATGGTTAATGAGGTTGATTGAGAGGTTAGGAAAACCATATTAAAATAAATAATAAACTCAAAGAAGGAAGTCATGTGCATTTCTAGTTTTGAGACCTCGTGGTTGGATGGCTACGATCAAATGAAAAATCTGGGAACTAAAGTAAAAACAATACCGCACACCTTGTTAATAAAACACAAAATAGGAATAGGCGTGGGAGGAATGAGTGAAGAAAATATGAAGATCCGCATGGAGTCCTCTTCATTGAATATTATTAAGATTGGAAGGTGGAGATTCAAACCCAAAGCTTTGGCACTAAAAGACAAAATATGGCACTAAAAGACAAAATAGGGGCACTTTGGGACCCAAGTAGACTTTGGAAGGTGGACTAAAATTTGACTATCCAAAATAGTTGTTAAGTAAAAGACAAAATTCAAAAAAATCGTGCAAGACACTTTGGGGCCCAAGTAGAATTTTATCTATTGGATATCATCAATATTTATTGGTGTAGATTGAATGTCTAGCTATCCATGTGAGGATAAAATCAAAGCCATTAGATTCTTTTCAAATCCAATGACTAAAATGTTAGGTGCCTTTTCCTCTTCACGCAGCAACCATAACCATTAGATGTAAGAAAAATCTAAGGAGTCTAACTTAACGCCACACATTTCTTAAGAAATGATCTTGGCCATTGAATTTTGAATGGCATCCAAGCATTCTATTTGCATCCCATGTCTTTCAAGAACTATTTGAATGAAAAAACCACGAATTTTAACATGTTTATGTGGTTTTGACTGGCCGAAACCAAGGGAAGCCTATATCTAGCCTATGATTAAGGGATTAGAGCATGTCCGCCACCCTCCTCTCATTGGCCCATCGTTTATCACTCTCTTATCTAAAAGACCCATGCACGATTCATTTTTTCCCTGATGATTTAATAAAAAATGAAAATTTAATGGCGAACCCAAAACTTTGAGAATCACTTAATAATCATGAAGTTTGCTAGCGGAGACATGATTGATTTCCTCATCACATATATTAAAAATCTTTAGAGAAAAATAATTGGTGATATGGTATAAGCCACAAGCAAGGATCGATCTTGTATGTGTCCTTGGATCTCTTCACCAAAGCTCTATGAATATGTGTGTCTTTGGAACACTAATGATAGACCTCATGCTTTGCAAAATTTTAGAATGCTTTTGCACAATTCATGTAAATGGAGTTTTATGGCTTATAGAAATCGAAGGAAATAGTAATCGGGAAGGAAATAGTAATAGGGATGCTAAATTTCTTGCTAATTCACAAGGTAAAAATTCTTGCAATAGAAAATATGTTCCAAGAAGAAAATGTAAATAAAACTGAAGTTTTTAGGATAATGTCTCTATTGAAAGAAGATAAGACTATGATTCTTGAATACTTTATTCAATAGGAGAATTGAAATCAAAGTACTCCTAAATGTAGAGGAAGGCTAATAGCTAATCCTACTAAAGTTGATGAACTTCTTGCAAGGCTCTCACTTGGTGTATGCATGTATCAATCATTGAATGATTGACAAATAAAAATACAAATGCTCTAATAGCAACTCCAATCTCTGAACTTGACCATAACAACTCATACATCAGACTCTCAAATGATAAAAAAATATATGCTATCTTACATGACCTAACCATGTCATACATGCTTGTATCTAAAACATTCTAAGAACCATCATCATGACCAACATGTCTTGACATATCCATGTCAATATCTTCCATGATCAAATCCATGAATGCCTACATAATCCGCCATCCTCTCAATTAAGGATGTATCTAGTTGTGCATCTTGAGAGTTATCTTGTTGTATCATGCACTGTGTAATATAAAAGGTTGCCTAATCTACCACACCAATGTATGACCATGTTCTACATGCGTTAATTTCACAATATCAAGACCAAGGTCCATTAGATCTAACTCAAACATAGTATCATTATAATGTGCAAAACTATATGCACATACAATGGCCATATACCTCCAACTCAAGAACAAGCCTACTAAGATGATACGACATATTCTAGATAATCTACAACCAATTTTAAGTGAATGGAGATAAGCAAAAAACCAAAGCTATCACATAAACATAAAGAATCTACTAGAAAACATGTCTACCATAAAAGCTGACAACATTTCAACACCATCTCCCCTAAAAAATGGACTCTGAACCAAAAAAACATGCTGGAATCACCATCCACAAATGATACACATACCTCACACATCATGAAGTCTCTCTCATGGAAATTCCAAATCAAAATGAGCCTCCAAAATCAATTAGTGTTCTTGTGGTGAAACTTTGTTGTTTGTATTATGTTATTCTAGGGTTATTAAACTCTTAATTTCAAGAAATTTCACTTTCTTGAAATCAAAGAACACAATCTTGCCTATGGAGTGGCACTTAAAATGCATCAATGGGAGTTTGTAGCTCAAGATACAAGCAAAACACACATCTACCTTTATAACCATCTTTACTTGCAACACCATCTCTATGTACTCTGTGTTTTTTACAACACTATTCTAAAACTTGTGGATTATTTCTTAAGCTACAATACAAATCACTTCAATTTGGTATGTAGAATTTTTATCAAAACATTGGTCTATTGTCAAAGTGTTTATAGAGCCGACTTCTACATTACTCTATGTTTTTTCAATTTTACATCATGTAAAACTCAGAACCTTATTTGTGTCCTTTTGTAAACTTGTACATCAATTGATAAGGTACACATAAACCTCAAAATGCCTCACCTTGAGTGTCCCAATGCAAATTATGGCCAACATACTAAACTACTATCAAGAATATACTGACTTGCAAACTCACCTCTTGTACCCTAATCTTTTATTGATGCTCCTTACACACTAGCCTCCAACATGCTTTGATACCAATAAAGGCCTTTGGTGGGTTGAACAAGAGGATCAAGGAGGACATGGATGGAGAAAGAGGAGAGGATATATCAGTGCACATGCATGGGAGGCTCAAAACCCACATAATGATCTTCTAAGGTAATTTTATATAAAGGATATATGTATATGAGCATAGTGATAGGGTTACATGACCCATAAAACCCCACAATGTGCACAAAACATCATGCTTTTGAAGGTTGATTTCCAAAAGGACTTGGAATTTCTCAATAGGTTCAATGAAGAGGTTTGCCAACTCTAAGACAAATTTAAAACAAGGTAAATGTACATGGTAAAGTCTAATCCTTCTTCATGCTTAAATGGTTTGTGAGAAAATGATGTCTCCTTTATCCCCTTCTCTTTGCAATCAATAGAGTTTATATTTCTCACTGGAAGAGAAAGTTTTTGTTGGGGAATCATCAAGACTGGTACCTAATCCAATGGTTCCAATCAAATCATGATTCGATTTCTCACAATGAAACCAATGTGTTTCTATCTAATATCACTTCTAGGAATTTTTGAAAACTTTTGGCAGCATTTCAAGATCCCATATCCAGCATAGAAAATCACTTTCAAGTCCTTGATCTCGTCACATTTTCTTCTTATTGTTTGTAAATAATGCAAGACAATTGATAGGGACCAAGATATTAGAGTGTGGGACATTCACTTGGACTTGCATATTCCCATGGGGTTAGTCTTGGATTGTCCTCTTATAGAAATAGTAAATGAAGCTCCAATATTAGAAAGTCATGTGGATCTATGTGGTAGGTATAACAGATCTCTAATTTTTCCAGCATTAACTTGATTACATACATACATACCTACATACACACACACACAAAGAAGAACATTAATATATATAGAATACATGCATGAGAACATGAATACATACATAATACATGGATTCTTGGGGCTGATACAAACCTCATATGAATTAAAAAAGGTGGAAACGACCACCACATGGTACTTTCGAGGCTTCTAAGAACATGATAATGAATTAAAATGGACAGATTTATTTGAGAGGCTATCGATAATGCAGACCACCTAGCACCTACATACAAAGACGTTTGAAAGAGATACTTAAACTACAAAGAAAGTTGGCACGGAGCTTGTTTTCTAGTACTTGAAACGTCAGAATGACACCAACTATTTTCAAACATCAAGTGAGATGGACCAACTCAAATTATCAATCTATGTTCCATTACAACTCATTGGGTGTATGAAGACATAGCCATACAAACAAAAATCCCATACTTTAAGCACATGAACACAAACAATAATGATGGCAGACCCCTTTGAATGGGTAAGCAAATATGGAGAAAATCCACAAGAGGAAACAAGAAATAATTTCAAGGAGAGAACTTGTTTAAATGGGCAAGAGTATCTTCAGATGGATGATGCATTATTTTTTATACCTTTTCAAATGGATATTTTTGATGGAGACCTCTATATCTCCAAGTGCTTGATCTATAATGATTTAAGAATACTTCTATATCAATCATAGATCAAACTTTACACAAATGTTACTATGATTCACAAAATCATTCACAAACACTTTCCTGTATGAGGTTTCTTCTTCTTCAAAGAGCCTGCTTCAGAGATTAACTTCATTACCTGCACATATCTTCATAATTCTTCAATCTAATGATGCACATACCTCCATGCTACCTTTTCGCAATCATAACATCCATTAGATCTTCAAAAGAACCATTAAAACTCTGGTTTGATCATTAAGATCAAATGTATGTCAAAAACTATCTCTCTGAACAAGCGGTTTTGACATAGTCAACTTCTCAAGTTGATTTTTCACAGCACAAGTCCCATTGTGCTAAATTCTTTAAGCCATAACTTCCTTACCTCCTAACATAGATTTTGAATTCTCATTTATAAAAAAATTTACACTATGTTTCGAGATCTAAGCAAAACTCTCACATGTAAAAGTGCACGACTCCGAGAGCTTCATCTACAAACTTTACATATATGTGTTCCTATTGATCATACACACAACCTAAAAGGAATGACACCTTGAAACTTTGAACATAGCTTGATTAGCTTCTAAATTATATGTGTACAAAAGATTTCTTGATCCACTTGATCAAGCTAAGCAAAATCAGAGAAAGACTCAATGCTAACTCAAGAAGATGACTCTCTACACATGTATCACATAGTCTCTTGACTTCTAATGATTCTCTCTCCTATTTCTTTACATTATTGACTTATATACATATGATTCTAGACTCATCTTGCATCTATTATATTATTCCTTATCATTCTAATGATCATCTATACCCATTGTATGAGAATTTTCATCTGTAATGTACATATGTATACAAGCTACATTTCTGAGATCTCTTCACTTTCTCCAATGACTTCTTTGACTTCATTTTGATTTCTAACTTGCTTCAAGTTCTTCATAATCATCAATTGGGGATTGCTTTGTTCCAATAATTTTCACGCTCTGATGGTTCTATAAGCTTATACCTAAGGAATCAAGCCCCCCTACTTAAGAAAAATTTCAGCTCACATTGTTTTTGTTATCAACTATGGATATTTGAAATCTATTTGGACACCAATAATTGGATTTATATTTTATATAGTTTGTAGCCAAACCCATATAGAGAGTTCTTTTTATAAACAAGTAGTAGAAGTAGGGGTTACGATAAGGTTCATTGTAGATCGCAATTTATGTAAATAAAAACAGAGCATCTTTGTAAAAGAGAGCAACTTTTCACTTTCACACTTGCTTTTTGAAGCCACCCTCATTATACTCGCTATTTTTAACATAATTAAAAATCATATAAATACATGCACTCTATGGACTTGTCCAAATAAAGTGCATGGGGGAGATTTCACCCAATCTTGTGTAATATCTCATGTCTCTACATATCTATTTTGTATCTGTTTTTAGGACCTATATCCTCTGTGTGTGTGAGTTAAGTTCCTGGTATCAATTTCATACGTTTCCTATGCACGTTCTAGAATTCAGGGTAGTCGGTCTATTTCTAGTGCTTTTCCTTCTCAATATAACCATTTTTTGTGATTATGATCGAATCAGAAACTTTATTCTATGTTCATAAAATCATAAAACTTTATTCCATGAATTGATAGAACCACCTACAACTAGATATCTAGCGAGCTGAATACCATGCAGGGCAACCATCTTGGATATGTGATGGCTTTAAAATTCGCCCTATCGAAAAACTGGATATGTTTCGAAACTTTTATGATTGGCATACTTTTCGGGTTATTAGAGTGTACTAACTTTAAAGTGCTTTAGATGTAAAGTGCTCGAGTTAACTCTAGTTCTGATGCACGCATTTATATGATGAAGATATTATTACCCTCATTCTTGAGCTTTAACGGCCTTCCAACAAGTTTTACACGTTCGTCCAATGTATAAGTGTCTTGATAGATTACGTTTGTGGGTGTTCAAGTGATTGTGCTTGTGGGTGTTCCATTTTATGATTTTTTTTTTTTTTATGCAAAGCTAAATTAATTTTAAGGAAGGTATAGATACAAAGTTCAAACCCTTCAGCGTCAAAGGGAGCTGAAGAAAACATGTAAACAAACGGGCATTACGCTGGATTGTCAAGTATCTGAGCAGACAATTACAAAACAGAGCTGTACTTCTTGGATATATATATATATATATATATATACATACATATGGTGTGGAGTCTGGACCTGTGTGGTGAAGATGATACACGCACTTGCTGCCATGATAGTTCGTAATGACGTAAGGAAAGATATGAGGTTAGATGCTTTTTGTCCAGAATTGCACTCCTTATCCCATCGTTTGTTCCTTCTGAATCTGACCTTCCATCTCTCTCTCTCTCTCCATAAGCAAGTGTACCGTAGTGACTCAAAAAGTCATCGTCAACCATAGTGACCCATTATCGACCTTTCAAGAACGGGATCATTCGAAGCATTGTCGTTTCGAATGATTATTGTACTGAGAGCTCACCAATATCTCAAACTTACTAATAATCGACGCCTGAGGATACAGACAATCTCACAGACCGTTCAGATATTGTTTTCGAGTTTGAACAAGATTGACCACGTTTCCAACAAAACATGCACCCGCAAATCCGAGAGTATGACCAACAGAATCATGTACTTATCGCAATCCCATTTTTTCATCCTTCTAAGTACCGCTCGCACTTGACCCCCTCTCTCTCTCTGAGCTAGTTGCAAGATGATTCCTGATGGGTTTCTCTTCCTTTTTCAATTCAAGAAAATCATTAAAAGTGGAAAATAGTATAGAGGTCCTTCAAGTGAGAGCACAAATAGCCCAATCACGATGCATTGGGGGAGTGGTATTTCCCGCACTGACTCACTGCGTTTATAAATAGACTTATATCTCATCATTTACTTCTATAAGGGGTTGAGGACATAGATTCTATACACAGCATCCCAACACTTTAGAGAGCTTTTATATACTGGTAAAATAAATAGCTTGTTCATATTTGGAAGAGACCATTGTTCCTATTGAGCCATATTAAAAATGTTAGAGGACGGGGTCTAGATTGTAATTACAGTCAAAGGCAACTCCTTAACACTCGAGTAGTTAGGGTAAAGCTCTTTACAAGATAGATGGAGCCATTTTCCAGATTCTTCAGATTCTGTGAAGAAGAGATGTTCCAAGTAATAATCCATAGACCCAGTTTCAATTACTCAAAGACTTATAATTCTTTAAATAAAACTAGCTAAAACTTCTTCTGATAAGAAAAGGACTAGAAACAATGTTTAATCAAAATCAAATTTATAGATAGATAAGTCGACATTCTTCTGCGACATAGTATACCTACTCCTCCTTTAGCGTTCAGAAGACAATGTCACATTTTATGCTTTAATGTTTTGATTATTCCCACCCCATAAAGATCTCATGGCTAGAAGAATTACATGTAAAAGTGTTTTCCGATAAGAATCCAACCACTAAAGGAGTAAAGAAAGTTGGAACCGTGTATAAGTACAAAACGAACAATATGCTAGACATAGTACTTTTCATACCGTACCATTTGAATCTTGAATTGTTAGGAACCGATTCCGACCTTCTCTTAAACGTAACATTAACTCTTACTTCTTCGAACATCTCATAGGCAATATTAGAATCCAATGATGTTAGTAGAGTACTTAAAGCAAGTTTTTAATGATCATGGGCATACAGGATGTGTCATGCATTGGTAGAAAAAATCTTGGGAAATTGTGCATGATGTTGAAAAATAACCTACTACAAATACAATGATTGAAGGTGATGTACATGGTGTTGAAGATTATGATCTTCGATTTCATGTTCATGCTATGGTTGCGTTGGGATGGCAGAAATGCAAATGCATATGCAGTATTACCTTTTCCTATCAAACATGTCATTATCCCTCACATTTGCTAGGAGACATACCTCCTGCGGGAGGAGCACTACCCGTAGGAGTGACACCGGTGGGAGTGAGGCCGCCGGGAGTGAGGCTAGGAGAAGTGCTACCACGAGCGATCCAATACTGTGATGCAGCTGCCATATACGCGGAAGGTACCTGAGAGATGAACTCTAAAAACTGCTCCTCTGTCATGGAATGTGGAGTGAGTGGAGGACTGTCTCCCATCGTGCTCTGTAACAAAAGAACTCAAATAATTAGCATGTGATAATAAAGATAATATAGAGAATAAACAAAAGAAAAAATAAAAAATAGTATGTACAAGTGTTTTATTCAAAAATCCTCTAATCTAGCATCCTCTTGAAGATCTGATGCACCGAGAATATCTATCTTCATATTGATGGCTTCCAAATCTCTTGCTATGCTGGTTTCTTTCTGATCATCGCCTATTGCTTCCTCTTCTCGAAAAATGACCTCTTCTTCTCGAAAAATGATCTCTTTCTCCTCGACTATTGAATGAATCTCTAAGTCTACTACGGATGGACCTTCTTCTATATCTATGTTCTCACAAATTTGTCTACTACGTGGGGCGAGTTGTAAAACAAATAGCCACTCTAGTTCTTTTGAATCTGGTATAAAAACAACTTGCTCACAGTGTTCGGGAAGTACAAATGTATCCCTTTCATCCGTCCATAATTTTGTGGAGTCGACTTGAAGCAAACCGCTTTTATCCTGTTTCACTGTTGTGTTTCTTCCAGAGGTGACTACTTTGAACCATTTCACATCAAAAACAAAATAATCAAAATTCCTAAAAGATAGTTTCAAGATATCTTGAAGCACACCACAATAATCTAGTTTGCCTTCTTGAGCATTATCATCTCTTGCACTCGCTCTACTTTTTTGCAAAACGTTCATCATCACCCTACTATCAAAAGTAGACCTATTTTTATCGATTTGTGCGATCCGAAAGTGTCGTCCATGAGACCATAGTGCACCGTATTTAGTATACTCCCAATCACATCCCTTTGTGATTTCTTCTTCTTCTTCAAGGATATCTTCACCCGCTGCGTTTGCTTGTGAAACCGCTGTATCTAGCCATCTCCTCGTTGGAAAAGGTGGAAGAGGTCGAAGACTTTCTAGAAGAGGTAAAAATCCAGTGGAACGATTTCTTTGAAACTGAGCTCTTTCCTTTGCATTGGTTTCCTTGGCAAGCTCATACCTTTCTAACCACTTCTGCATAGGCTTAGAGTTAACTATGCAAAACTTCATTACCTTCTCTTTGAAAGCTGCATCCATTTGTTTTTGCAATCCTTTACCTTGTGGTTCATCACCTACGACATGAACATATTCATCATCGCCTAAGCGAGGCATTTTGGGATCCGACATACGTAGAAACTCAGTTATGAATACAAGAGACTCTTGTACAAGCCATCCCTCTGCCATGCTACCCTCTCAACGTGCTCTCTATCAAACAAACCCTTTTAATATCTTCATAAAGCACTCTAAGAAGAACATCCATTGACTATGGACAGTTCTTGCTATTGCAACTTCATCTACAACATGAACTAGTAAATGAAGTTGAATAGTGAGAATACTTGTGGGGAAGTATTTCTCTATCATACAAACAACCTCGATAGCATTGAGTTTTGCACTCTGTATGCTATCCTTATTTATCTCTTTAGAAGAGATCCACCGTACTAAAGAACTAATTTTATAAATGGTTCTTCGTACATCCTCCGAAAGACAATCTTTAAGGGCTACAGGGAGCACAAATTGTAAAACCTTATATCAATCATGAGACTTGAGCCCTCCAAGATCGTCGTTTCATGTGAAAGCAGTCTTTACTTACCTCATGCATCAATTAGATTTTCAAAACTCTGAAATTATTTTCTTCACTTGTTGCTCTTCCATCCTGCGAAGCACCAAAGGAGGTCTTGGTAACGATACTGTTCCGTTGGGCTTAGTAATTGCCCACAACTCTCACATACGACCTCCCTCTTCTAAGTCCTCCCTTTGTGCTTTGCTTTCTCTCTTTCCGATCAAAGTTTTCCAAAGAATCTCTCCCATATTCTTAAAAATATGCATTGGGTCTACCAAATGATTGATCAACAATTCACTCCAATCAGGGAGTTCATGAAAAATGGACAACCGTTTCATGCCAGCGACTGGATTTTTTGAATCCCATAGTTGTTTCGAATCACTAGCTTTCATTTGGCATTGCGCTTGTCGACCAATTTGTCCTTCATATAAAACATGTTCATCAGGCAAATATCTATGTTGTCCTTCATAGACACTTTTACGTAGTGCTTTGGAATAGCATGCTTCGAGTCGTGGTCGGCATGAGGGACAAGCATGGTAATCCAAAATCGATAAACGTAAATATTTACCATAACCAGGCCAATCAGGCATTGTCCACATAAGTATGCCTTGCACTCGTACGTCTCATCTTCTTATAGGTTGAGACATGTCACGCACAATAATTCCATCCCATAAAATGCACAGTTCTTCCACAAGTGGTGCAGGATATACATCCATGTTTTTTACCTTATACTTACTTGCTACAATAAGAGCTAATAATAAATGACCTTTCTTTATGGCCAAACATGGTGGGATGTTATAATTGACTAAATATACAGGCCATGTGCTCCATGAAGAACTCCGTAAACCAAATGGATTCACTCCATCCATAGCTACACCTAGACGTATGGACCAAGGCTCGCTAGCAAACTCTGGCCACTTACTATCTATCTGCTTCCAAGCATCAGAGTCAGTAGGCACTCGCATTACACCATCTGTAGACCTGCTCTTTGTATGCCATGACATTAACTCAGCTATAGATTTGCATCTAAACATGTTCTTAATTTGTGGAATGATAGGAAAGTGGCGAAGAACCTTTGCGGGGATTGCTTCGCCTACAAGGTCTTCTCTAAATCTATTTGCTCCACACTTTGGACATACGTGGAGATGCTCATACTCATTCCGAAAGAGGATGCAATCATTCAGACAAGCATGATTTCTAGTATTATCCATTCCAATGGACTGTAAAAGTTTTTTTGCATCTCCACGTGTTGGAGGCATATCATTGCCCTCTGGCAAAAATTGATATTTAAGAAGCTTGCAATAAGCAATTAAAATGATATTTGTAAATAAAGTTATTTTGATACAACAATGAAAGCCAACTTGTTCTCCACTTACCTGAACAATTCACTGACACTACTATCTGACCATCCATAAATGGATTACAGATTGAGCATTCCGAGTGACGCACGTAGTACAGATATCTTCACTCCATCGTAAAGTGGTAAACAGACTAGTCTTCGTATGTTTTCATATTCTTCATCGACTTCTGATGGTAGAAATTCTGTTGTGTCCATGAAACTCTTGATATATTATCCACCATCATGATCTTCGTCCATCTCATAAAATGCTTCGAGCATCTCTTCCATATGTTCATTTCTGTGTAATATTATTAGTACTTGCTTGTACCTCTAAGTCCTTGTTTGTTCTCTTTTGTCCACGAGAGGATACCGGTGCAATATCGTTTGGGTCCATCTCCTCACCTGGGGGACCATGCGAATGGTAGAGTACATTTTCTAGTCGACTCCTATCAAAGGATCCATAGTCTCTAACATATGCAGTACAAATTCGTCGTTTCCGATAAATTTGATACTTGCACTGAGTGCAAGGACATGCCATTCTCTCCTCCGGATCCAAAGAAGCCATCTGTTATAATATGGATATTTTAGATCATTTGTTTTTTTTATTAAACCTAAAAATCTTACTCCTAAAGACTTAAACCTGAAATACTAAACCCTAAATACTTAAACATCTAAAAAAACCTAAAACCCTAATCTATATAGTTATCCTATTTTATCTATATATTCAGATTTTTTTCTTAATTAATCCTATTTTTATATATTTAATTATATATATTTAATTAAATTATTTAAAATACTAGTTCTTTTTATATTTATTTATCTATGTAATTATCCTTTTATATATATATTTATTTATTTATTCAGATTTTTTTCTTAAATCCTAAAACCCTAAAATCCTAATCCTAATCCTAAAAATCTAAAACCCTATTTTAAATATATATTTATTTATATATTCAGATTTTTTCCTTTATTAATCCTATTTTTATATATTTAATTATATATATTTAATTAATTTATTTAAAACACTAGTTCTTTTTATATTTATTTATCTATATAATTATCCTATTCTATATATATCTTTATTTATTTATTCAGATTTTTTCCTTAAACCCTAAAATCCTAAAACCCATAATCCTAATCCTAAAAAACTAAAACCCTATTTTATATATATATTTATTTATATATTCAGATTTTTCCCTTAATTAATCCTATTTTCATATATTTGATTATAAATATTTAATTATATATACCTAATTAAATTATTTAAACCAGTAGCTCTTTTTATATTTATTTATCTATATAGTTATCCTATTTTATATATATATATATATATATATATATATATATATATATATATATATATATATATATATATATATATATATATATATTTATTTATTTATTTATTTATTTATTCAGATTTTTTCCTTAAACCCTAAAACCCTAAAGCCCTAATCCTAAAACCTTAAACCCTAATCCTAATCCTAAAGACCTAAAACCCTATTTTATATATATATATATATATTTATTTATATATTCAATTTTTCCTTAATTAATCCTAATCTTATATATTTAATTATATATAATTAATTTAACTATTTAAAACACTAATTCTTTTTATATTTATTTATCTATATAATTATCCTATTTTTTATATATATTTATTTCTTTATTCAGATTTTTTCCTTCAATCCTAAAACCCTAAAACCCTATTTTATACATATATTTATTTATATATTCAGATTTTTTCCTTAATTAATCTTATTTTTATATATTGAATTATATACAATTTATTATATATATTTAATTAAATTATTTAAAACACTAGTTCTTTTTATATTTATTTATCTATATAATTATCCTATTTTATATATATATTTATTTATATATTCAGATTTTTTCTTTAATTTTTTTCTATATTTTATCTTTATATAAATTTAATTGACTTATATGTATGCCTAAACCCTAAAACCCTAATCTTAAAGATCTAGACCTAAAATATGTATATTTTTGTACACATGTGTATATACACATATATATATGTAGTATATGTGTATGTGTATGTGTGTATACATATTATGTAGGTGTTAAAACCCTCAAACCCTACTCAAAATGGCCTATACCTAAAACATGTATATATGTGTATGCATGTGTATATATATGTGTATGTTTATATATATGTGTATATATATGTATAAAGATAGGTGTATAAGTATATGTGTGTATGTGTATGTGTATATATATTCACTTTGATTAAAATGATTAAAATGATTAAAATTAAATCTATTTTTATATATTTAATCATATATATTTAATTTATTTCCTTAAAACACTAGTTCTTATCATATTTATTTATCTATATAATTATCCTTTTATATATATATATATATATTCAGCTTTTTTTCTTAATTAATCCTATTTTTATATTTTTAATTTATATAAATTAAATTATATATATTTAATTAAATTATTTAAAACACTAGTTCTTTTTATATTTATTTATCTATATAATTATCCTATTTTATATATATATATATATATATTATTTATTTATTTATTTATTTATTTATTTATTTATATATTCAGATTTTTCCTTAATTTTTTTCTATATTTTCTCTTTACATAAATTTAATTGAGTTATATGTATGCTTAAATCCTAAAACCCTAATCTTAAATATCTAGACCTAAAATATATATATTTTTTTATGCATGTGTATCTACATGTATATATGTATTATATGTGTATGTGTATGTGTGTATATATGTTATGTAGGTGTTAAAACCCTAAAACGCTAATAAAAAAGGTTTAGACGTAAACCTAAAATACTAAAACCTAAATACTTAAACACCTATAAAAATCTAAACCCCTAATCCTAAAACCCTAATCCTATTTTATATATATGTTTATTTATATATTCAGTTTTTTTTTCTAATTTTTTTCTAGATTTTTTCTTAATATAAATGTAATTGAGTTATATGTATGCCTAAATTCTAAAACCCTAATCTTAAATATCTAGACCTAAAATATGTATATTTTTGTAGAGAGGTGTATATACATGTATATATGTATTATATTTGTATGTGTATATATGTGTAAATAGCGTAAAAACCCTAATCCTATTTTTATATATTTGATGTAAAAAAAAACTTCAAAATACAAAATTTATATATTTAATTAAAACACTAGCTTATGTGTGTGTATATGTATGTGTGTATATGTATGTGTGTATGTGTATTTATGCATATGTGTATATATATGTGTGTATGTATGTGTATATGCATGTGTGTGTGTATGTATGCATGTGTGTACATGTGTGTGTGTATGTATGCATGTGTGTATATGTGTATGTGTGTGTATGTATGCATGCATGTGTGTATATGTGTATGTGTGTGTATGTATGCATGCATGTGTGTATATGTGTATGTGTGTGTATGTATGCATGCATATGTATATGTATGTGTGTGTATGCATGCATGTGTGTATATGTGTGTGTATGTAAGCATGCATATGTGTATATGTGTGTGTATGTAAGCATGCATGTGTGTACATGTATGTGTGTATGTATGCATGTGTAAATTTGTAGATGTGTGTGTGTATGTATGCTCTATTTTCCTATGTGTTTGTATGCATGTGTATATATGTGTATGTGTATGTATGTATGCATGCATATGCGTATATATGTATGTGTGTATATGTATGCATGCATGTGTGTATATGTGTGTATGTATGTGTGTATGCATATGTGTATATGTATGTGTGTATGTATGTGTGTATATATGTGTGTATGCATGTGTATGTGTATGTATCCATGTGTGTATATATTTATATGTGTGTATGCATGCATGTGTGTATATGTATGCATGCATGTGTGTATATATGTGTATGTATGTGTGTGTATGTATGTGTGTATATGTGTGTGTGTATGTGTATGTATACATATGTATATATATGTGTGTGTATGTATGTGTGTATGCATGTGTGTGTATGTATGTATGTGTGTATATTTGTATGTGTGTGTATGCATGCATGTGTGTATATATGTGTGTATTTAAGCATGCATGTGTATATATGTGTGTGTATGTAAGCATGCATGTGTATACATGTATGTATGTATGTATGCATGTGTAAATGTGTAGATGTGTATGTGTGTATGTGTGTGTATGTATGCTCTATTTTTCTATCTCTATCTTCCTTTCTTTCATCATTCTTTATCTCTCACTCTCTCTCACTCTTTATCTCTCTCTCTCTTTCTCTCTCTCTCTCTCTCTCTCTCTCTCTCTCTCTCTCTCTTTCTTTCTCTCTCTCTCTCTCTTTTCTCTCTCTTTCTCTCTATATATCTCTCTCTCTCGCTCATCTCTCTCTCTTTCTCTCTCTCTCTTTCTCTCTCTCTTTCTCTCTCTCTCTTTCTCTCTCTATCAATAGACAATAAAACAATCACTTACAAGTATGTCCCTCTTTTGGATCGTTATCGTCAAAGCATAATGTATGTCGTCTATTGTCGAATTCCAAACAATTGATGCCAAAGAACTTCTGCAAAATCAAAGAGAAGAGAAATTATAAGACCTAAAGCATAGAGAAAGACAAAGGCCAACAGTACGCGCACCACTTACCAAGATGTGAGATCAAAATCGAGAGATAGTGTGTGTGTGTGTGTGTAGAGAGAGATCTCTATGTGTGTGTGTGTGTGCACAAGACAATGCAGTTTGTAATTCGATTCGCACGCGCAAGTTCGACAGAAGACAAACAGTACTCAAACATATGCAAAAATGTGAAGTTTTGCTCTCAGGTTCTCGGTATGTTTAAAATTCGGCCTCGTTATGGGCGCCGGTGTGGGCATCGATATGGGCATCGGTAACTTCCAATAAATTACCGATACTTATACTGAGGCTTATACCGATACCTATACTAATGCTTATACCGATGATTGTGGGACACACCGATAATCTGTTTAAAATGGTCTTAGCGACGGTCACTTGACTGTTGGTATCTTTAAGTGATCTTTTCCAACATTTATACGGATATCGAGAGTGATGATCGGTATAAGCAGCATCGGTATGCCCCTCATATATTGTAGTGAAATTAATATGACCAATTCATTTATGCCATAATTTAGCTATATCTAAGTATTTACTATTCTTGGCATATATGTTCTCATAAAGGGATGTACCCATGTCAAATGTGAACAATCTACCCATCTTCTTTCCATGACCAAGTAATTTTTCTCTTTTGTCATATTTGAAATCATGTATAAAACCATCATGTTTATTGAAAATTACTTCCATGTCTTGAACCGCTAGCTGACCAACCAAAACTAGGTTCTTTGTAATGCTAGGGACTTTTAAGACATCACTTAATGTGTTTCGAATACCATTTCTTTGTACTAGTGGTACATTACCAACATCGTTAATCACCTGTAAGGTATCATCACCAATTGCCACATACTCTTTATTCTTCAAAGCCTCTTTTGAATCAACCTAATTTCCTATGCTCATCATGTGATTTGTGTAACCAGAGTCTATATACCACTTCATATCGTTTCCAAGTTTTGACATACTATTCAACACATGCTTCATTGCAAACATATCATCTCTACCATAGTCTCTATACGAACTTTCAGCAAAGAAATTTCCATGTGCTGCATAATGGATTTTACCTCTTCCTCTTTGACTATTTTGCTTATAATAACAATCTTTCTCAAAACGGCCGTACTTGTGGCAATGGTAACCATTCCCAGGTGCCTATGATCTTTCTCTATCTCTAGAGTATTATCTTCCTCTACCTCTTGGCATATCCATTGTATTTGAATTTCTAGAAATCTTCCACGACTAGAATCTCTTCCTCTATTCTGAAAGAATGCATGATCTCTTGAATTTCCACTTCTTGATGCATTCAAATGAAGTTTACTTCTTCTATCATGCAAAGAGCTACTAGCTCATCAAAATTTGGCATAGTGCCTCTCGCTGAGATAGAAGTATCTAAGCTCTTGTACTGCGGTCCTAGATAATTTAGCATAACTGAAACCATATCATCATCATTGACTGTGTAATTTATGGAAGCTAAATCATCAGTGATCTTTCTAATTTGAGCCACATACTTTGTTATGGACCTATTTTCATGCCATACGCTATGCAAATTTTGCTTTAAGTGAATTTTTCCAGCTTTCATCCACATACCACATATCTTATGAATTATGTCCCAAGCTTCCTTTGGTGTGCTAGATTTCATAATATGTAGAATAAGGCTCTTTGATATACATATCGCAATCCATTCTTTTGCTCTTCTGCATTCGGATTCTCTGGCAACTGAGGACACTCGTCCTCTCCATTCACTAATTCCCAAAGACCTTTTCACATCAAGAAATTTTCCATCTTATATGACTATATGTGGTAATTATCTTTATTCAGCTTATCACCAACTATTTGCGTAATGTTATCATCCATTCTTGCAATTTAAGCACTTCACTATGCAGTGGCAATCTTATGGCGAGACCTAGAAAAAATTCATCAGTATTTCGACTGTATTTCTAGATATATGCATCAAAAACTGAATGTTCACAAGTAATCTCAATGGTTTGCCTCTTATTCTAAGCATTTTGTGTGTCTCTATGCACTTATATGCTCAATTTTTACCTCTCTGAAAATATTTTGGTAGAGTCTCCTTTATCCAAAGTGTATATGAGCCAAATCAACTATAGTGAATCCACTCCGAAAACCCAAACCTGGGTAAAAGCATCAATAACAACACATAATGTAAGCAAATAATCTTTGACGAGAGGACGTTCCTCAGTTTTTATTTAAATTCAAGGTTTTGAGCAGGGTAGTATAAAACCTCTCAAGGCACGTGAGTTATCCAATTAAGGACCTCCAATATCATACATTCTTCTCACAATGTGTGAGTAGTGTCCATTCACGGATCCACAAGAGAAAACATGACATCGCCTGTCACATGCAATCAAAGGAAAAACCAAACTCAAATGTGTACCTGACAATAGAAGACCTCTCAATAATTCCAGACTTCCTTGCTTAGAAACCTCACTTGCCTTTGTTTTCAAAATCAAATCCACTTCAGGTATTCGTATCCAATACGATTCTTGTGCGCGCACGTGTTGGTCTCGTAGCTCTCAGAACACCGAGAAGCTGCCAAGACGCTTGTAGTAAAGTCATGGAGCTATCCACTTTTCAATTCCTGATTTGAATTTTCCAAGTCGAACAGAGCCATGTAAGGTACGTAGAGCTCATCATGTTAGCTTGTTTGTTCCTCACGCTTTGTCCACTGATTGAAGTAGCTCTCTATGATTTCTGCCAGCCAGTTTAAGGCCTCCTACACCTACGAAGGCATGACCCAGAATTACTTGAGTTGAGAATCAGATAGATTTGCACTCACGTTCTTCCTTGAAAATGACTTTCTGGTAGTCCCTGATAGTGAAAGAGTTCTTCTGCAGATGCCAAGCGTCGCCATGGCTTAGTAATCTGTGACACCTCCCTCTCTCTCTCTGTATCTCTATCTCTCTCTATCTCTATTGTACGGTCTGATACCAGACTGTTAGGTGAAGCGCAGCTATGGCGCAGGTAACCGATGGAGAGAGAGAGAGAGAGAGAGAGAGAGAGAGAGAGAAGATCAGAAATTTTCTCGCAGCGGGGATGGAGAGCGCTCACGACAGTGGATCATTTTTAAAAGTATTTTACTTATTTGTTTTACACACGACTAGTGCCACATCATCATTTTTTGGGTCATCGCTTCTCTTCCTCACTTCATATCCAAGCTCCATTCCTTAGAAATATGCATGGACAATCTTTGAAAGGGCTCCTTTGGATGGTTAGCTTCATGCCTTTAAAAAGATTTTCTTATTTCGTGGAAGACAATAATGCTATGCTTTTTCCTTCTTTTTTGTTGATGTGCAATCACTTTGACCTAATTAATAGGTTAACCCTTTCTTCGATGCTTGGATCGTTCTGCATGTCTATTCTTTAGCCATCTTTTACAATAAGTTTGGGCCACAACTAGCTTTTGTTTGTTTATTTCGTGCATCACATTAATCACTAGAGGAAGAATGAAAAGAAAATGATAATGAGAAAAGACAAATATCCCACGAAAGTGCAATCATCCTTACAATGTGTTGTAAAACACGTGAAGCTTATAGCTTGGATGGTACTCCTCCCATTTGAAAACGCAATCTCATGGTCAAGAGATAGAGGCTTGGGGCAACTTCCCTATGGACATCTGATACTATTTTCTTGAAACTAGTGAGGAGTGGACCTTTGTCAAGGATTCTTCTTCTCGCTTTCAAAACCCATGTTCAATATTGCATCCTGAAGGCATGTTTTATTTCAGACACTAAAATCCTTTTTTTCTTGTGTTTTAAACTGGAGGAGGCCATATAATTCCTATTAGAATTTTGTACTCACATTTTACATAGCTTGACTTATCTCCATACTATAAACAATATAATATGTACATCCATCAGAGATATTTCGTCCATTACTCTGAAAATGGAGTTTTTACTTCTCCTAAGATGAAACCATTTTCCCTTCTGATGTTGAGCTATTGATATATCTATAATACACGTGTCCTCAAAGTCTATAATCATCCCCATGTGGACTTGCACTTCGCACAATCAAAAAATAAATAAACAACCAAATTTAGGATACCTCATAGCAACCAGTAATGGATTTTGAAGATCTAATACAAAAATTGAGAATGGACCAAGACAACGGGTGATTTGGAAGAAATGTGTATAAAAATGCCATGATTGCCCTGAATGTTTTTCTTATATATGACCATTCCTTAGAATGTGTGATGATGATGGGTGTACATTGCATGTTTGATTTATATCATGGTAGATATTGTTCATCCATTTGATAGAACACCCCCTTTAGGAAGGACAAAAGTCTCCAAGAACATAATTTTTGTTAACACACGTGAAGAGAATCATCATTCACTCCCTTTCACGCAAGTATGTTCCTCTCACAACTTCTTCATGTTGCAAGATATGCACATAGACATGCATTATACATCATGGATGGATGTATTAATAAGTTATTGACTAGTCGCATGAGAGATAAGTGTACATTTTCTAGAAGAGAGGTGCAAAACACATACATAGAAAGGTACAGAGGATGGATGAGAGAGAGAGAAAGACTAGATTCAAATGTGGAGAAATGCTACTAAGGGTTTACTAGAGAGAAAATATTGGAAACATATATGGTTGTTATACTTTTTGTTCATAACTCCATGAGAAAAGCATGTGGGAAGTATAAAAGAGTATTAGATTTGTTGAAACTTAAGTAATTAGCCGCAATATTTTGTTAGAGAAAGAGATGAGAGAGAGTAGAGTTGATAAACTGAAGGATAATAGAAGGGAGAGCGATTCAAGTAAGTTTGAATTTGTAGATGATCGTACGTTTTTGCTTCACATGAGAGAGAGAGAGACAAAGGATGTTTGTGCTTTAAAATATGAGGTGGAAAGATATACTTAAGTAACATCATACTCTTTGTTTTAAAATATAATCTAGTGACGAAGAGATAGAGGATTCGAGTGCAATGTTATGAAGGTCTCGATCTCTCGCTAGAGGATATTCCTCCTCACATTTTAAAACATACAAGGTTTGGAGCCATTATGTTAATTTCACATGTATATGTAATTATTGATTGAGATAATTGAAACTTCTTCTAATCTTTTGTTTTGGAATGCGAGAAGCCTATGCAATTACTAATGAGACTCTCTCGTTTTGGTTTAAAAACACATTTCGTGACTTCTCTTGGTAGATACAAATTTAGAGAATGTTTTGTACCTCTATAGCAATAGATCATGGATCATATCGAATTCTTATAATGTATATATGAGAGAATAGCATTGGTGCAATAAATATGGTTCGAGAATCCGTAGATCAAATTCAGCTCATATTTTTTCTATACATTCAACACAGGATCTACTAGGGCAATGACTTTGGGTACGACAAGGGCCTAAAACATGTCATTGAGAAGAGGTTCAAGTAGGATAAAGGCTTGAAATATCTCACATAAGAAAGGTTTGAGTAAGAGAAGGACTTGGACCACCACAACAAGCTGAGATTGGTGCATACAAAGGAACTTGAACACCTCACCAAGGAGAGGATTGTGAAGGAGAAGGACCTTGAACATGTCATTGAGAAGAGGGTCCCCTAGGAGAAGGATTTCGAACACATAACTTTTCCAATATCAACTTAAGTCTAAGGTCTAGGAACCTCTAACTTTTTGGATTCAAGTTTTGGTGTTGTTCCAATCTATCATTCTCTCTTTATATCATCATGCTTTTGCTAGCCTTGATGTGATAGAAAAATTTCTTAAGGGTGATGTCAATACTCACTTATCCTAGGCTCAAATGGGTATGCATTAGACTAAACGTTATTGGACATGATTTGTTGAATTTTAGCCCTAATGTGTTTTAACAAACCCTATATCTGAATGAGGCTAGTTAGCTTTATAGTGAGGGTACTCAAAAGGGACATTTGACTTAATAAGGTAATGATCAGACAAGAGCGAGGATTTAACAACTTCATAAGAGACATTCAAATGGATTTGTATAGTGGAAGAAAAAAGGTAAATCGTATCTTGGTGAGCATTGTGGTAAGTCGATGCGCCTTGTCTAGTTCTAGGTATAGCCATTGTTTAAAGGCACATTAGAAGATCATGTTGGTTGATGATTTGATAGCAAGAGGTTTTTTCCATTCCATTACTATTGTAACCGATTTGATTGGTCCTATCATAGAATCTAGTTGCCATGTCGAAATCCCTAGCTAATAGTAAGGAATGCAAGAGAAGCAAGAGCTCGTTCTATCAAGGAATTCTCCTAGGCTGCATAAAATCGCATTACATTATAATTCAGAGGCACTTGTCCGAAGTTGAGCTTGTGAGCTCTTTTTAAATAGAATTTTCTCTTCCTCTCTACAGACTATTATGAGATGCATAAAACTCGCTCTTCTCCTACACCTCGATCACGAAGTAGGCCTTCACTTGCTTATGATGGATACTCCCTTTAGCTACCAACAACCACACATGATTTTTCACTACTCATAACGCTGTCTTGGAGAGACCATAAATCTTCTTTTGTGATCCCCTTTCCTTCTCCAATGCGTAACTACCTTCAGATTATCCTTACTAACGTCTACAATCTCATGGTTCAACGATGTGGGCGCATGACTTTCATTTCACTGGGACATCTATCTCAAGTTCATGATAATAGTTTCATTCAAATACGAAGCAATAGATACGAAAATCGTTGAAATAAGCTGGATGAATCAAAGAATTGTATTCCAATAGTTACATGAAACCCTTTCTTATATGGTTCTGAATCACATGAAGAAGAAATCGAAGGAGATGTCCTTCTCTTTTTCAACCCTTTCTGTATAACACACTCTCTTGTTCTTAGACTCCAACCAGTTGAAGTGTAGTTTATGTATCATAGAATAAGAGAAGCTTACTGTCTCTAAGAGCTTCTGCAAAGGTTTCATTCTGTTAGCTGCATTTAAGATTTGGATACCAATCTAAGGAAATACCAGGCTACATAAAGTACAGCAAGCCTGGTATTTCCTTAGATTGTGATGGAAAACTTTCTTAAAGTGTGTAAGGGTAATTTACATACTCACTTATCCTAGGCTCAAAGGGGTATGCATTAGAATAAACGTTATTGGAGATGATTTGTTGAACTTCAACCCTAATGATTTTATGTCTACCTTATATCTGAATGAGATAAGTTAGCTTTATAGTGAGGGAAATGAAAAGGGAGATTTGACTTAATAAGGTAATGCTTAGACAGGAGCGAGGATTTAACAACTTTATCGAAGCGAAAAGAAAAATCCTATCATGGTGAGCATTGTGGTAAGTGGATGCACATTTTATATTGTTCTAGGTATAGCTATTGTTTAAGGACACGTTAGAAGATCATGTTGGTTGATGATTTGATACCAAGAGGTCTTTTCCATTCCATTACTAGCATAACCGCTTTGATTGGTCCTATCATAGAATCAAGTGACCATGTTGAAATCCCTAGCTAATAGTAAGGGATGCAAGACAAGCAAGAGCTCATTCTATCACGGAGTTCTCTTAGGATGCATAACATCGCATTACATTATAGTTGAGAGGCACTTGTCCGAAGTTGAGCTTGTCAGCGCCTTTTAGATAGAATTCTCTCTTCTTGTCTACAGAATATTACTAGCTGCATATGGCTCGCTTTTCTCCTACACAGCGTTGACGACATAGGTCTTCAGTTGCGTATGATGGATGCTCCATGAATCACTTCCTTTAGCTGCCAACAACCACACATGCTTTTTCATTACTCATAATTCTAGAATAAAGGAAGTTCAAGAAGTAGCATAAATGGAAGCATGAAGGGAAGCAAAGAATAGCATAGACTGCGAAGATGATAGAGTAGAGTAGACGCACAAGACTAGATAAAAGAAGAGAAGTTTTCTGTACAAAAAATGTCTCTGTATTCACAATGATGGAGTATCAACAACTCTGTACAAAAATGAATTCCTTAGCTCTTTATATAGAGTTTTGGGAATGAATATGTGCCAATGATTTTCTTGTACAAAAGTAGTGAAGAATATAAAAAAGTACTAAAAGAATGGATAATCACTAAAAAGTTGTTCAACAACTTTTTCACAAAAATAATGGATGCTATTTTAAAGCACTAAAAGAGTGATCAACTTTTAATGAACCTTTTTATAAAGATAATGGCTGAAGTTAATAGCCATAAAGCATTGATTACTGTTGAATATGCTTTTTATAAAAATTTTGGATAATAATTAAAGTGCTAAAAGAATGGTTGTAAACAAATAAACTTTTTCTGAAACGGATGCACAACGTTCTCCCCCTCAAGCTTTGCTTGAATATTCTAGCAATCCAACCAATTGTTTGAATCTTTGTATCTTTGTTCCATCAAGAGCTTTTGTCATCATATCTGCAAGCTGATCTTTTGAAGATATAAAAGAAATGTTGATCTCTTTTGAAACTACCTTCTCATGAACATAATGGTAATGAACTTCGATATGCTTCGTACGTGAATGAAAAACTGGATTAGTTGCCAAATGTATACTGCTCATATTGTCACCATAAATTTGTGGAGTTATATAAAGAAGATGTAAATCTTCAAATAACTTTTTGAACCACATTACTTTACATGTCAATTCTGCAAGCGCACGATATTCTGCTTCTATAGATGAAAGGGCCACTGTTGGTTGTTTCTTTGAACTCCAAGATACAAGTCGATTTCCCATCATTAATAGGTAGCCACTCGTGCCACATCGATCATCTTTATTTCCTGCCCAATCTGCATCACTGAAAGCTTTAATATCAAGATTAGTATCATGTGAGTAAAATAAACCTTCGTTCAAAGTGCCTTTCAAATAGTGTAGCACATGTTTAGCCGCATTCCAATGTACATCTGTAGGCTTGTGCATGAACTGTGAGAGTAATCCAACTGCATAACCAATATCAGGTCATGTACTTATAGCATACAATAATGATCCAATCAGCGATCTATACATGTCTACATTTTCAAAATAAACACCATCATGTATACTCAATTTTACATTAGGCTCCAAAGGATTTGCAACTGCTTTACATTCTGACAAACCAAACTTTTGAAGTAAATCACAAATGTACTTCTTTTGGCTCAACCATATACCTTGTTCATCATAAATAACTTCAATTCCCAATGCATAACGTAAAATTCCGAGATCTGAAATCTTAAACTCCTTAAAAAGTTTCTTCTTAATTTCATCAATCTCATCAATAGCACTTCCTATAATGATAAGGTCATCAACATAAATGCAAATATACACACATTGATCTGTTACAAACTTAACATATAAAGAAGGATCTGAAGCACTCGGTTTGTATCCTTGAGCTTCCAAATGACTTACCAATCGATGATTCCAAGCTCTAGGTGCCTGTTTCAAACCATATAATGCTTTTGTTAGCTTGCAAATAAAATTTGGATATTTTTCATCTTTAAATCCTTCTGGTTGCTCCATATAAAACTGTTCTTGTAATTGACCATTCAAAAATGCATTTTTGACATCAAGCTGAAATATCTTCCAACATTTACTTGCTGCAACACTCAAAATTGTTCGTATAGTTGACATTCTTGCAACTGGGCTAAATGTCTCTTCGTAATCAATTCCATATGTTTGTGCAAAACCTTTTGCAACTAACCTTGCCTTGTACCTGGAAATAGAACCATCACTATTTCTTTTAATACAAAATACCCACTTATTTCAAATTACCTTCATCTTATTATCTCGTGGTACAAACTACCATGTGTTGTTCTCATACAATGCATCTATCTCTTCTTGCATCGCATTTGAACAATTAACATTTGAATTTTCTTCTTCGTAACATGTAGGTTCCTGTTCTTCACTAACTTTTGACATAAAAGCTGAATGTGAAACACAATAAGACTCAATATACCTTTGTGTTGGCCTTCTTTCTCTTGAACTTCTCCTAAGTTCATGTTCATGTTTTATCAAATTAGATCTAGAACTTTCATCAATTTCTATATCATCACTTATCTCAACAAGCTTTGCTTTACCTTTTCCTTTCTCTTTTGATGTAGGTGATAATTTTTCTTCATTATAACCATTCTCACCTTTTGAGCTTACTCCTGTAGTATCATGTAAACCATCTTCAATTTCTTCTTGCATTTCTTCTTGAACCTGCAGAATAGGATCTGTATACCAAGACAATAACTCATCAAAGCGTACATCACGACTAATAATCATTTCCTTACTTATAGGATTATAACACTTATATCCTTTCTGATTATCTGCATAACCCACGAAAATGCATTTTTTTGACTTTGGCTCTAGTTTGGTTCTCTATGCATATGGAACCATAGCAAAACAAACACAACCAAATACACGCAAGTGATCAATAACAGGTTTTCTATTAAACCAAACCTCAAAAGGAGTTACATTATGCATTGTAGATGTTGGCATACGATTCATTAAATATACTGCTGTATTTACTGCTTCAGCCCAAAATTTCAATGGCATATGCTTTTCATTTAGCCTTGCTCTTGATATTTCTGCAATAATCCTATTTCGTCTTTCTGCCAATCCATTCTGTTGAGGAGTATACATGCAAGTGACTTCCCTCCTTATACCTTCATTCCAAAGAAAATCGTTAAACATTCTTGAAAAATATTCACAACCTCCATCAGATCTTAACCTTTTAATTACCTTTCCAGTTTGCTTTTCGGCCATTGCTTTAAATTTGAGAAAGCAATCAAACACATCATTCTTATGCTTAAGAAAATACACAAAAGTCATTCGGCTAAAGTGACATAATACTTACTATTTGCAAGTGATGATTCCTTCGTAGGACCCCAAACATTAGTATGCACCAATTCTAATAAATCCCTGCTTTGCAATTTGACACTAGAAAAAGGATGCCTTGCTTGCTTACCAAATTGACAAGCATCACACAAATGTATCATATTTTGTTTGGAGATATCAGGTAAACCAACAACAATCTTTCTTTTAACCATGTCTTTTAACCTATGTACATTTACATGTCCTATTCGCTTATGCCATAATTCAATCTAAGAAATCTTATTATTACCAACTGAATAATAAGAAACAAAATTAGGAGCTACATCCAATGTAAAAAGTCTTCCTCGGCGTTGACCTTTTGCCAAGACTTTATAATTCTGCTTCGGATTTTCAACAAAACACCCAGATTTGTTGAACCGCACTTGATAGCCACGCTCCACCATCTGCCCAACTGAAATAAGATTTTTATTTTTATTGACCGTACATGAAGAACATCTTTTAAGATTTTATTGCCTTTTCGATCTTCAAAGCACACGTCTCCAATTTGTGCTATATGATGCATTGAAATGTCACCTGTTTCAACTTTTCCAGCAAACAAAGGTGCATGTAAATTAGCAAACCAATCAACATCATTACTCATATGATTACTACATCCACTGTCAACATACCATACATCATTGCTATGAGTTGCATCTGTATTCACATTCATCATTAGTACACTTTCATGATTTTGTTCCTGAACAATATTACCCTGTGTACGATTTTGCCTTGCATATCCATCTCGCCCTTGATTATGCCAACAATCATGAGATATATGACCAGCCTTACCACAATTATAACATGTTATACCTGAATTACCTTGATACCCATTACGTCCTCTGCCACGGTAGGAATATCTCCCCCTACCACGCATATTCATATCTGAGCTGCCAGCATCATAAGTGTTGTTTATCTCATTTTGACCTCCACGACCTCTGAAACTTCCTCTTTTTCCACCTTTGCAACCACGCTGATTTCCTGCATAAAGTGCATGACCTACACTACCTTTCTGCATAGACTGTCCATCATTAATATTAATTTCTTCTGTTATCATAAGTGAAACCAACTCATCAAAATCAGGCAACTCCGCTCTCACAAATAAAGAAGTTGTAAAAGCTTTCCATTTTTCATCTTCTTTTAAACCATTTAAAACAAATGCAACTAAATCATCATCTTCAACGATGCACGAAATTGAAGCAAAAGCATCGAGGATCTGCTTATTTTTTAAAACATAATCATTTACTGACTGTCATACATCCTTTCGCAAATTATTTGATTCATTTTTCAATTGAATTCTCCGTGCCTTTGTGGTTGTTGAGAAGAGTCGCTCTAATGCTTCCCAAATCTCCTTGCTTGTTCTCAAGTCTTGTATGTTTCCTATCATGCTTGACTCAATATTTTGTGACAATACAAAGATTACCTTCTTGTCACGCTTATTCCACCTCTGATATGCCCGGACTTGCTGTGGTGTTGGATTTTGATCAGGCAAGTCCGCTTGAGGTTTCGTACCACTAATAAGACCATGCAAATTCCTACCCATAAGATATGAAGACGTGCGAAAACGCCAGGCTTGATAGTTGGTTTTACTCAATTTTTCTATTTGGATATTTATGTCAGCCGTCCTAAAAGAAGATAATTCTAAACGAAGGTACTTGAGGTACTTGCAAATTATCAGCTTATTGGTGTTGCATCTTATGCATATACCTTATGTATAGCACCTTTGATGCATCAACCTCGCCCTGATACCAATGTAGAATAAAGGAAGTTCAAGAAGTAGCATAAATGGAAGCATGAAGGGAAGCAAAGAATAGCATAGACTACGAAGATGATAGAGCAGAGTAGACGCACAAGACTAGATAAAAGAAGAGAAGTTCTCTGTACAAAAAATGTCTCTATATTCACAATGATGGAGTATCAACAACTCTGTACAAAAATGAATTCCTAAGCTCTTTATATAGAGTTTTGGGAATGAATATGTGCCAATGATTTTCTTGTACAAGAGTAGTGAAGAATATTTCAAGTACTGAAAGAATGGATAATAACTAAAAAGTTGCTCAACAACGTTTTCACAAAAATAATGGATGCTATTTTAAATCACTAAAAGAGTGATCAACTTTTAATGAACCTTTTTATAAAGATAATGGCTGAAGTTAAAAGCCATAAAGCAATGATTAGGGTTGAATATGCTTTTTACAAAAATTCTGGATAATAATTAAAGTGCTAAAAGAATGGTTGTAAACAAATAAACTTTTTCTGAAACAGATGCGCAACAATAATGCTGTCTTGGAGAGACCATAAATCTTCTTTTGCGATCCGCTTTCCTTCTTCAATGCGTTACTACCTTCAGATTATCCTTCATAACGTCTACATTCTTATGGTTCAACGATGTGGGCACATGACTTTCATTTCAGTGGAAACATCTATGTGAAGTTCCTGATAAGAGTTACATTTCAATACGAAAATTGTTGAAATAAACTGGATGAATCAAAGAATCCTATTCCAATAGTTACATGAAACCCTTTCTTATATGATTCTGAATCATATGAAGAAGAAATCGAAGGAGATATCCTTCTCTTTTTCAACCCTTTCTGTATAATACTCTCCCTTCTCCTTGCACTCCAACCAGTTCAAGTGTAGTTTATGTATCATAGAATAAGAGAAGCTTACTGTCTCTAAGAGTTTCTGCAAAGGTTTCAATCTGCTAGCTGCAAATCTAAGGATCGCATACCAATCTAAGGAAGTACCAGGCTACATAATGGATACTTAAAATACAGCAAGCCCTGAAGTCTCCAGGCCAAAAAACTTGATCTAAGTATATATAACGTAGCTTTCATGTCGACCATATGGAAGGTTTGTCACATGATCGATGCAGATTAAGCAATCCTCAAAGAATGCTACAGAAGGTTAGCGCGCACATGCACAGAAAAGTTTTCACTGCAAGTTTTCTCTCTTTCCATTCACAAATTTATTCGCTCAGGCTCTACTTTGTTTCTTCCTACCTCTCTCTTTATCTTTTTGTCTCATTACCTCTCTTTCTTTTCTCTCTCTATCTTTTTTCGCGGTATCTCTACTCCATAAGATATAAAAACCATGAAGTGTTGGAAAGAGGGTCCTCAGCACAATTTTTTATTATTTTTCTACGAGTGAAGGGACTTCTTTGTGAAGTACATGTGTACAATTTTTCAAAGGGCGTCCCGTTTGATAAGGTTCTAAAAATCTAAGTCCACATCATCTTAACGACTATTTAAAATATTATATATCTAACAATCTTTTATAATTAAGAGAATATATTTCAGACATGAACTGAGAGGGGAAAAGAGAGAAAAAAAGGGAGAGAGAGAGAGAGAGAGAGAGGGAGAAGAGCGAGAAAAAGGGAACAAAATAGATGTAAAGAGATCGAGGAAGCGATCGAGAACAGAGAGGAATTGAGATAAGAGAGACAAAATGAAAATGTGTTTGTGTGAGTGACATAGAGAGAGAGACAGATAGAGAAGAGAGAGAGGACAAGAGAAAGATAGATGTCTACATATGCGCGTGCAAACATAAATATACATACATTCGTGCACATAATCCATAATCGTGCGGTAGTACTGAACGTGTGTTTCATCACGAGTGATCAAATCGTTGATGAGAAGCTCACTAATAATTGTTCTTTAAAAATGAGTATAATATGAGAAATCGTTCGTTCTATGCTGAGGATACTCTCACGGACTGTTCGCATGTACTTTTCTATGTCCAGATGTTCTTTCGTATGGTGAGGAAGATTGTGTGCGTTTACCAAATGACTCTCTCTCTCTCTCTCTCTCTCTCTCTCTCTCTCTCTCATTCAACCGTTGCAGCAGTTGCGTAACTGTACAATATTACTTGCAAGCATTAGCAGCCCAACCCGCAACCAAATCATTCGATAGTAGCCCAATCATATGAAGACCTATACTAATGCATGATGCACACACACACACATGATCTCACAATGTTACAACTAATATACACATTTTCACATACACAATCAAGCAAGAGAGAAAGAAATTGAGTGTGCTCCAAGAAGCTCTTTACATTACAGTACTGGCGAAAAGTCTTTACAATGAGGCCATGGGCGGCCTTTTATAGAACATGTCTAAGTTTTAGACTTGCTCAAACATATTTGGCCAAAGCTAGTAAAGGAGGTGTTTTAAGAAGCTTTCAAGCTACAAATGGGATTTAACAAATTACAATTCTCTTATAGATGCCTAGCTAAGTGACCTGTAGACTCAACGAGTGCTTGATCTTCCCAACATGAGCACCACCATCCTATAAAAGTTACTAATTGGGTTTTTTTAATCTGAAAACTCCATAGATCCTTATGTGATTGTGGTCATGTCTCCATTGCGGCTCTTCTTTCATTTTCTTCATGTACGCTTCTCTTTTCTATCTTCTTCGCTCGTTTTCTATCATCCTCAATTGACCTCGTAGGCTTGAAAGCTCAAAATAGCAATTGGGGATGAGTAGTGATCCTATAGATCTTGAAGATTTTCTAAGAGACTTTTTTAGGGCCTTTTCAGTCATATTGGTAGTGCACCCGTATAAAAGAAAAATTAAGTTGAGTGATAAAAGAAACAAAATCTGTGCGAGACGAGTGTGTATGTGAACAAGAAAGCAAATAAAAAATGAGTAGAAATCATTGCAGCAACTCTCAATAAAGGCAACTCGGCCATTTTCAGTCAATGGCTTTCAAACAAGATCATGGCCAGAAACATTTTTATTGCATATTTTTGAGGATAAATTCTTGTAATCCACAGTCATTACCAAATGTGGTATTGCATTTTCTACGAATTCGAACATGAAAGGTCATTACATGTGTTGCTATTTAGAAGGCTCTGCCTACATGAGTAGGAAATTTTAAAATTAAAGATTAAAAAAAGAAAGAAAGATTGCATTTAACATCCTTATCGTTTTGGGAATCAACATTGCCACGGATATTAATATCAAAGGTGAGATTATTTTAAGAAAGAAAGGTGTAGAACCGAAGTACTTCAGACAAAGCAAAAACGAAGAATGCTGATAGAAATGCATTACCGTGTCTTTTCTTTAAGCTTGAAACATATTACATGATATCCTTCTTTCCCTTTCTTGCATTAGGGAAATTTGGAACTCTATATTTGGGCCTTGAAGAATTTCATTCTTTTTGCTCATGCTTTGGACTATTTTTTAATAAAATATTATAAATAAAGGAATTATTATATTATACTTTCTGTAGATTGTATAGTATGTACATGACTGTATTTTCTACCAAGAGTTTTGTAATAAAGTAAGTTTATGATCTAGGGATCAGGCCGATTCAGACGGATCTGAAATCGGACATCTCTCGAGTTTAGACTTACTAAGAGGTCTTGTGCTCTTGTGAACAAGTGATCCACTTAGCTTAGTGGTTAAGTCTCAAGGATGTGAAGGAGGAGGTCTTGGGTTCAATCCCCATGGGGAACATGGGGAGAGTATTTTGCCCAAAGAGATGTAGAGCCTTCTAGAAGCATCCACTTGTGTTAACTCCAGTTAACTGGGACACTTGGCGCACATGCAATTACATGGCTGACACATGGTTGGCTAGTATCCACCTACCCAAGAAGGCAGTCCCTTGGAGAGAGCTATATATAGAGGCATTCGGTTGGGAGGAGAGTCATCTCTCTAGCACGTGGTGGTCGTAATCCTTTTTCTCTTGCATTGGTATGAGAGCTAGAGCTTTCATGGAGACCTTGTTCCTATCATCTCCTTCCTTACGATTGCATGATGATCTTAGTGGTCCCATCATCTTCACCTTAAAGCTTTCATGGCGATCAGATTTGCCGCATATCATCTAGTCTTCTCCATTCCTATCGGTGCATTTTTTCCTTATGGCATATAATACTTATGCCCGAATTGCTTAATGGAGCAAAAGATGCAATCTAGATTGTTCAGCCCGCGGCCAAGAGGGATCAATCTCACGATCTTTGGATTCTAGAATCGTCCGCCTAACCACGTTGCCATATGCTGAGTGGATACATTTAATTCTTTTCTTATTCAACCACATGCTACATTTTGAAGTGCAATTATCTCATCTTACGCCCATTTAGCTCTGCCTGAAGGACGCTCATTTAGCTCTACCTGAAGGCCGAGAGACGGAGAGGAAGCAATCAACGGTGCACATACAGAGCAGAGGAATTGTGTCGTCGCTCAATGGGAGGAGCTGGACAGCCTGATGAAAGGAACGATCAATGATAATTTAAACTCCGAATGTTGGCTCGAGAAATAAGGCACCAAAACTGAAAATTCTCAAGCTCTGTCCAGTAATTTGTGCTCGATATATACTCTCACAAAGCCAATGATCCGCTAACTATTTAGATGCCTATGATCTATGTACTTCTCCATCATTCGAAGTATCTATAAGGAGCAACGCACAATGATTCAAGTCTAACAACGATGATCAAACTCCATTTGCTGTGAACACTAATCAAAGAGGACGATCATGAGGTCCACGCAAGTGAATAAGACCTCGGCATTAGAAGCTCGTCCCGACAACCCCATCAGCAGATATGTAAGAGCAATGACATTCTGAGGCGCTGCAGAAGCTTCTCATTGAAAGGAAGGGCGAAATCATATTTGCTGATCAGAAGCATGGAAGAATCGAATGCTCGACCTTTCCAAATTTGAGCGCTCTACTCTATCCATCATCTCTTCTCCATGTCGGATAAATAATAAACAGTAATTTGAGTGGTGTTTTCTCTTTCATCTCTTCTCCATTCTGGGCAACGTGCTGCAATCTATTTGATCTGAGGTCCGCCTCTAGTAGAGAGTTCCAGCGTATCCACGAGCACACACCACATTTGACGTTAAAGCTTAACACCGGGTGCTGCTTATGAGATATGCCATCTCTCGTGGAGCTTAGATATGACAAGCATTAAAGGAAGCTCATCCATCTTTTATTAGTGAAGCTGCGATCTGCAGGACAACTGTGAAATGACGTTTGCTGCTGAGAGGTCGTGATCTCTGGCCGGTATCCCCACAGAAGTCCGCTTTATCCAGATGGCGCTTCAATCAGAGAGCCTTTCATAGAAATTTTCCAGATATTGGAGAATCTCAAGATGAAAAAATATGGAGCCTGCTCTCAGGTGGGCTAGAATTCGTCACTTCGCTTTGATTCAAAAAGGTTCTCGCTTGGAATTTGAGCTTCATAGGCTTCAATTTCTTCAGCTTCTCTTGAAAGGGTTGTGCCTTGAAGCTTTGCAGTATGCACATAAGCTGGAAACAAGCCCTTATTCAGATCTGTTATGGGTATCATGCTCGGATGAAATAGCTTACAAGTTCATTCGAGAATGCTGCAGTTTCTTGGGCCAGTCATACGAAAGTCCTCTCCAAGTAACACTTGCTGCAGGGATGCAGGCGCTCCTAACAAGTAATAAAGCCTTAATTCTTGTTCTTGTTCAAGAAAGTTTAATAGTAGTTCCCAGTAATTCCCAAACCACTAGTCTTGGTACTTAATTCCAAATAGTGATATAGCCTAAAAGTATATCAAAGATTCTTAGCTTTGGAATCTAAGGGACATCAGTGTATGCTTGGACTTGAGACGGGAAAAGATCTCTAAAAGCCCATGGGTAAGCGAAGACGCTTTTGTTATAAGAGGTCTTAATAATAAAGACTAAGTCTTTATTTTAGTCCTAAGATCAAGCAGACTTGATCAAGCTTGACCATGATTGTCCAAGAATGTGCGATTGGAACTACTCTGTAGATTTTCCAAGTATTGGTAATAAAATTCCTTTTGGAAATTATTCACTCAGGTTCCATCTATCCAATGGAAAACTGTGAAAAGAGTAAGTTGTTCCAAGTCTGAACAGAGTAAAGGAATTCCATGAATGTAGTCTACAATTGTAAAGATGGTACTTAAGTCTGTGGAAGGTAAAACATAGTGTTTGCCTATCCTTAAAGGGATTTTGGTATAAATCTAGAAAGCCTGAGCGGATGCTTAAGACTTAAGCAGTAGAGAGATTCCTATAAAGTCCCCGGGTAGCTTCTTAAAGCTTTATTAAGAAAGGAATCTAAAGACAAGAAGATAAAAGCTCTTGTCACTACAAATTGGTCAAGGATAAACCAATTGAACTTGAATTTTTGAAAATTCAAGTACTTGGACATTAGGAAAAAAGGTGAACTGTGGATGGGCCTTTTAGCTTAAGGAGTGATTAGTGATGGACCAATCAGAAGAGGGTGGTGGCCACAGTCTATACCCTATAAAATACTAGGCTGAAGGGGGAAGAGAAGACAAGATTCCTCTATGTTCAGGGTTGCCTTCTAGAGAGAGAAGAAATCTCCTAATCGGGCTGGGCCCAAAAATTCAAAATTTCTTAAAAGGTGTAAAACTCATCATAATACCATTAAATGACCTTCATATCACTTTTCACGGTCAAAAGTGCTATTTTTGACTTCTAATTCAAAATCCGTGCATGTTTTTGAACTAAAAAAGTGACTTTTTTCAAAATAACTCAAAAAACTCTATTTTCCCTCTTCAAACTCCCATTTTCATACCCAAAACCCAAAAAGTCATATTTTTCACCTCTATTACCTCCATACCATACAACAGAAGCGTTGTTTCTCCTCCTACCATTCTCTCAACTTCTGTAGCAATGACAATAACTCTTACTCCCATGGAAAGCTCTAGAGCTCGTAGGAGACCAAAAGACGAAGTTCACGCAATGACGTGCCACAACATCAAAACAATGGAAGGAAGTTGGCTACCACAAGAGTTTTGCAAAGTTGCATGGGTGTACATGCAGCCATCTGGACTAGGTCCTCATCGTGTTCGAGATCGTGGAAATTTGGATCTTCATTGGAAAGGTAAGCTCTTAGGCTTCAAGCAGCAAACACATAGTGGGATGGTTGCTATTGTACAACATGTCTTCACAGTTTCAACCATGAAGTTAGAAAACTCCAATAGAATTAGATATCCAATCCATTGTGAGTATTTCTATTTTTCCAATGCTTCATGGTGTTAAATATCTTAGTTAATCATCTTATATATTTTTCATTGCTATAGTCATATTTCCTTCTAGTTTAGTGGAAGAGCAACCACTTCATAGTCTTACAGGAACTTTCAAAGCATTACATGCAGACATTCGGGCATTAGTGTTTCGAGATGTATCTCCTGCTAAACTTATTCGTGAAAGGATCTTCTTTTACACTCACAAGTACATTGTTCCTTCCACCGATGGTGAATATGGAAGGTTGGAGATTATCAAAGTTGACTCTCTTCTTAGTTTAGAGTGGCCAAAACCTGATTTTTGGTCCATATCATCTTTCAAGCGTAAGATGGTGATGGACATACATAACTCTTTGAAATTCACACGAGTATCTAGATCAATAGGTCTTCATTAGACTCTACCAATCCATTGCTTTGTTTTCACACTACAACATATCGAGGGAATATCGACGGTCAGTGTACTGATGGGAGCTGTCAGCATCGGTATACCCCTCGGACAACTTGGGAAAGCCACTTTGCCTCGGAAACACAGCGTCGGTATAAGTGTCGGTATATGCGTTGCTACTTTGCTAGAACTACCTTATCTCTCTCTCTCTCTCTCTCTCTCTCTCTCTCTCTCTCTCTCTCTCTCTCTCTCTCTCTCTCTCTCTCTCTCTCTCTCTCTCTCTCTCTCTCTCTCTCTCTCCCCTCCCCCCCTCTCTCTCTCTCACTCTCTCTCCGTCTCTCTCCCTCTTTCTCTCTCCCTCTCTTTCTCTCTCTCTCTTTAAACAGACCTCTATCTTTATAGATCTGAAGTTTTGGTAAGTAGATCGCACATATTGTAGCACTCTTTTTTCTTTTTCTATGTTTTTTCTTTTTCTATGTTTTTTCTTTACTAATATGTTCTTTGCTTGGTTTTGCAAGAGATTTTGGGATCAAATCTTTGGAAATTCGACGAAGAAGAACTTCAAGTGGATTTTGAAAACCGTCATTCAAACAATTCTCTCTCTCTCTCTCTCTCTCTCTCTCTCTCTCTCTCTCTCTCTCTCTCTCTCTCTCTCTCTCTCTCTCTCTCTCTCTCTCTCTCTCTCTTTCTCTCTCTCTCTCTCTCTGTCTCTCTCTCTCTCTCTCTCTCTCTCTCTCTCTCTCTCTCTCTCTCTCTCTCTCTCTCTCTCTCTCTCTCTCTCTCTCTCTCTCTCTCTTTTCCTCTCCTTCCCTCTCTCTCTCTAAACACACCTCTATTTTTATAGATCTGATGCTTTGGTAAGTAGATCGCACATATTGTATCACTCTGTTTTCTTTATTTATGTTTTTGCTTTTCTAATATCTTCTCTCTTTATTTTTGCAAGATATTTTTGAGATCAAATCTTTGGAAATTCAACGAAGGAGAATTTCAAGTGGACTTTGACAACCTACATCAATGTAAGTAAAACATATATCACTCTTTTATCTTTCTTTATATTTTTGTTTTCTAATATCTTCTCTCTTTATTTTTGTTTGAGGGAGAGAGAGGGATATGCATATGCATACATGCATGCATATGCATGCATGTATGCATATGCATTCATGTATGCATATGCATACATGCATGTATGCATATGCATGAATGCATGTATGCATGCATACATGAATGCATGTATGCATATGCATGCATGCATGTATGCATATGCATGCATGCATGTATGCATATGCATGCATGCATGTATGCATATGCATGCATGCATGCATGTATGCATATGCATACATGTATGCATATGCATGCATGCATGAGGGATATGCATATGCATACATGCATGCATATGCATACATGCATGCATGCATATGTATACATGCATGCATATGCATACATACATGCATGAGGGATATGTATACATACATGCATGCATGCATATGCATACATACATGCATGAGGGATATGTATACATACATGCATGCATGCATATGCATACATGCATGCATGCATATGCATACATGCATGCATGCATATGCATACATGCATGCATGCATATGCATACATACATATTTACTTACTTGATAATACTTACTATGTTAATTTCTTAAGTTTTAGCCTGACCTTGATACTCCATTTATAATAAAATTATTCTTAATATTAAAGGGACAATTTTTAATACTACAATCAAGAGAAAAATAACATGTTATAGTGTGTATATGACTCAAAAAGTAAAACATTGGGAGACAAAGCATTGTCTCAAAATCCTGTGTAATTCCCATTTTTCCTGAATAGGCCTTTTTATATCTTTTTTATTTTTTGTTTTCTTTCTTTATATTTTTGTTTTCTAATATGCATGCATACATACATGCTTACATGCTTACATGATTACATGCATGCATGCATGAGGGATATGCATATGCATACATGCATATGCATACATGCATATGCATACATACATGCATGCATATGCATACATGCATGCATGCATATGCACACATGCATTCATGTATATGCATACATGCATTCATGCATATGCATACATACATGAATGCATATGCAAACATGCATGCATGCATGCATGAGGGATATGCATATGCATACATGCATGCATATGCATACATGCATTCATACATACATGCATGAGGGATATGTATACATACATGCATGAGGGATATGTATACATACATGCATATGCATGCATATGCATACATGCATGACGGATATGTATACATACATGCATGCATATGCATACATACATGCATGCATATGCATACATACATGCATGCATATGCATACATACATGCATGCATATGCATACATACATGCATGCATACATACATATATGCATATGCATACATACATGCATATGCATACATACATACAAGCAAGCATATGCATACAAGCTTAAGCATGCATATGCATACAAGCAAGCATATGCATACATGCATATGCATACATGCATGCATATGCATACATGCATGCATATGCATACATGAATTTTCTAATATCTTTCTTTATTTTTTGTTTTCTTTCTTTATTTTTTGTTTTCTTTCTTTATATTTTTGGCTCATATGCATACATGGATGCATGCATATGCATACATACATACATATGCATATGCATACATGCTTAAGCATGCATATGCATACAAGCAAGCATACATACATACATATGCATATGCATACATACATACATATGCATATGTATAAAAGCTTAAGCATGCATATGCATACAAGCAAGCATATGTATACAAGCAAGCATATACATATTGTTACAAGACTTAGAGGGACGCGGTGCAATCGTCTCATGGGAGAATATTCTTGATTAGGTAAAGTTATATCTTGGTTTCGTGTTTCTAGTTGTTGTTTATAAATGTCATGTTAATTGGTCTTATTTTATACATATGTTTTGTTGTAGGATTGTACGTGTAAATATTTTGATCAATGCCACAATTTTGTATCACACTCGCATACGACAATGATGAACCATAATTTTGTATTCGATTCCTATATGGAAGTGTTTTGTCACATTGCCACAATTTTGTATTACACTCCTATGTGGAAATGATGTGCCATAATGTTGTATTCGATTCCTATATGTAAGTGCTTTGCCACACTTTTGTACATTTTTCATTTATGGAATATACGGCTTTCTGTACATGAATCATTGTTCATTTTTGCTCATATAAGTTTATGTTTTGGTTGCTATTAGAGTACATAACGCACGTACTCAGTTGGGCAGAGTGTATTGTCTTTTGCTAAACAACATCATGCTGTCGCAAAAGACAACACACTCTGCCCAAAAAAATTTGTGCAGGTATGGTCGTCGGTATACGTGTCGGTAGCTCCAGTATGGTCATCGGTATATGTGCCGGTACACCCAGCGCGGACGTCGGTATGGACGTCGGTATGTGCGTCAGAAATACCGACGCTTATACCGGCACCCATACCGGTGCTTTCTTTCCGACACCTATACCGATGTCGGGAAGATTTGCATCTTCCAATTGATGGCCCAAAAAATTAAAATATTTATTGGTGAATTCTAACCCTCTTTTATATCACTGTTGATCAGTTGTGCTAATTGGATTAAGTATTTTGAAAATGTTATCAGGTATGAAGGATGAAGCAAGACATATGTTCATATTAGGGTTTACCCTAATGAGTATTTATATTTATACATGCTAGAAACATGGGTATATAACTCTAGTTCATATGATTTATGACAATAGGGTTCATTTGAAGGGTCAAAAGGTGCTAATAGGTTCATGTTAGAGTTTATTTATGTTCCAAAGGGTTAATGATAGGGTTTATTTAAATGTTAATGAGCTAATGGTAGGATTCCAAAAGGGTTTTAAGGGGTTTAGTGTGCAAGAATGAAGATTAGCCTTAGTTTGAAGGGTTGAAACAAAGAATATTTAATGAAATTAATCTATAATTTAACATTGGTTAACCTACAAATTTAATTTATGGTTTAATTTGTTAATTTAATAGGGTGTATACTTTTAAATACTAAGGTTCTAATTAATTAAAAGCTTAACCTAAGTCTAATTTAATGGATTTATTTAATTGAGAAATGTAGGCTAATTAGATTAAAATAATTAATTAAATGGATAAATAACTAGTGGACTATATGAGTGCTAGGGAAAAGAATGGCTTATATAAGTTGTGTAACTAAAGTTATTGAAAGAGTGGTTGGAATAAATGATGCAATTAAAGGAAGTTAAAGAGAAACTTTAAATGAATGGTGTATATGAAAAAGGTTAAAAGAATGGAGTAAGTGAGTTGTGTAAATAAAGTCAATTTAAAGGGTGGTGAAAGTAAGGAGATTAAAGTGTGGTTGTAGATTAAAAGTTAAAACCAAAAGAGTGGATTAGGAAGGACTTGTGTATGTATTTAAATGTGTGTTGAGCTCAAGTTTCTCCTAATGTTTTTTGCAGGTACTGTCTCCTGCTCTTTACTTTCTTCTGTTTCCCCTTCTTTCTCATTAGAGCCTCCTCGTGCTCGGGATATTGAGCCGTCATTATGATGTTGATTGTTCGGCTGGAAGCATGCCCATGCCTATTCTGTGGCTTGGTCTGAGTCCCTGCAGTAGTGTATGTGCACGTGTGTGTGCATGTGATGTGCACGTGTGTGTGCGTGTTATGTGCACGTGTGTGTGCGTGTGATGTGCACGTGTGTGTGCGTGTGATGTATACGTGTATGTGTGTGTATGTGTTATGTGATGTGAAGTGTATGTGTGTGTGTGAAGTGTGTGTATGTGATGTATGTGATGTGTATGTGTGTGATGTATGTGTGTGTGTGAAGTGTATGTGTGTGTGTGAAGTGTGTGTATGTGATGTATGTGATGTGTGTGTGTGTGATGTATGTGTGTGTGTGAAGTGTATGTGTGTGTGTGAAGTGTATGTGTGTGTGTGAAGTGTGTGTATGTGATGTATGTGATGTGTGTGTGTGTGATGTATGTGTGTGTGTGAAGTGTATGTGTGTGTGATGTGTGTATGTGTGTGTGTGTGTGAGAGAGAGAGAGAGAGAAGAATCTCTCTCCCTCCACAGCGCTGCGCGCAGCAGCGCTGCAGAGAGAGAGAGAGAGAGAGAGAGAGAGAGAGAGAGAGAGAGAGAGAGAAAGAGAGAGAGAGAGACTCTCCCTCTCTGGCGCTGCACGCAGCAGCGCGCAGAGAGAGAGAGGAGAGAGAGAGAGAGAGAGAAAGAGAGAGAGAGAGAACAATCTCTCTCCCTCCACAGCGCTGCGCGCAGCAGCGCTGCAGAGAGAGAGAGAGAGAGAGAGAGAGAGAGAGAGAGAGAGAGAGAGAGAGAGAGAGAGAGAGAGAGAGAGAGAGAGAAACTCTCCCTCCTCTCCTCTGTCAGCGCGGCAACGCGCAGACAGAGAAGGAGAGAGAGAGAGAGAGAGAGAGAGAGAGAGAGAGAGAGAGAGAGAGAGAGAGAGAGAGAGAGAGACTCCCTCCCCCCCTGGCGCTGCGCACGGCAGAGAGAGAGAGAGAGAGAGAGAGAGAGAGAGAGAGAGAGAGAGAGAGAGAGAGAGAGAGAGAGAGAGAGATAGGGGGAGAGAGAGAGAGAGAGAGAGAGAGAGAGAGAGAGAGAAGAGAGAGAGAGATAGGGAGAGAGAGAGAGAGAGATAGAAAGAGAGACAGAGAGAAAGAAACAACGATAGAGAGAAAAGAGAGACATAATGATATGTTTGATTTTTTTAAGTTATTTTATTTATTGATAATTTATTTTATATGTACATAGATATATGTGCATAAGTATACATATGTATGTGCACATAATGAAAAGCATGAGTAGGGTATGTATTCATATAAATGAAAAAGCATATGTATAAATACGTGAGAATATGTAAATGCATTAGTATGCACGAACATGGATGTTAATATGCTTAAAAGAGTTTATATATATTAGCATAGTTAAGAATGTGAAGGCATGTTAATAATAAATGCATTAGGAAATGTGAGAATGGATGCATTATTATGCATGATAACTTATTAGTAGGTATATATGTGTGACAAGAATAAGTATGTGATTATGATGAGTATGTGAAGGTCTTAATGTATGCATGAACATATGCATGTGCATGATAAAGTATCATTTTATGTTTTTAATGATTTTGTAATATTACTAATTGCTAATGTTTTTTGCAGTGTCGAGAAGCATTGAAGATTAATGAGCAATTGAAGAGCAAATGAAGTGCAGTGAAGCTAATGTTTTGTTTCAGAAACATTGCAGATTACAATCAGTTAAAGTGAAGTACAAGCAGTTGAAGTGAACCGGCAGATTGAAGATCCATTTAAACCTTTTATCTCCATTTAGTCAATTACCCAAATGTTTAGACATTCATCCTAAAGTTTAGACCTTTCATTTGTATTAGATCTATTGTATTGATCCATTAGCTTATCAATTAATTTATTCAAGCAGTTTAGCATCATATTGTTTCATTAGTTTTCTCATTACTTTCTTTGATGTCTTCTAAATTAGTTCACGAGTCTGAGCACAGTACTATTGAAAATATAGAAAATGTTCTGCCAACTCTAGACAGTCCCGAAGCCTCTAGCTTACCTGAAAGTTTAGTAGAAGAACCCATTATGGAAGTTTCAATCTCATATCAGGAAGCTGTTGCTAGGTACGAGGCTGCCCGTCCTTACGGTCCATAGCTATTTAAACTATTTAAAGACCTTAGTTTCAGTCATAGAAATAGGTAATTTAAATTATTTAATCATTAGAACCCTTATTTTCATAAGCCTGAGTTTGCTACAGACACCCCGCGTGTGCCGAACGATTTAGGCGGATGACTTGATCCACCATCCGAGCATCCCTCACGACCCGACATTGGTGAACCCGACGTGAACAAACGGCGATGCAGCTCAGGTATAAATTTTAAATTTTGCTTGCATATACATACATCGACAGGTTGAATTGCAGAAGCTTCTTCATCCGTGGGAGCTGTGGCTGTGTCGTTGGAACCTTGCACTTTTCTAGGTGTTGAGGGCTGTTCCCTAGGGAACTGAGCGCCTCCACGAAGAGTGGCAAGTAGCTACCCTCATCTCGCCACCCCTTTTCATCGACATTAGAAGCAAGAACGTTTGCACAATCATCCATTAGCAACTGATGTATTAGATTTTGATTCTATTAAAAATTGTATAAACTTATACACAAGTCACTCTTTAAGCCTCTTCTTCGATTCAGATTCCAGGTATTTATATTTGGATTCTTTTTGCTTGCACATAATTAAATGAAAATGACATCTAATGTAGAGAATCTTCTGCATGATATGGAAGCACGATTAATTTCATCTATAGATTTAAAGCTTAATTCCAAGTTTGAGTCCTTAAACTCGTTTCTTTCAATCTTAACTACAGTAGTATCTGATTTTAATGCAAATCTTAAGTCAATAGATACTCAATTTGATCACGAGTTTAGGAATTTAGAAGGAATTCTTCATTATGAACTCTCAAATTTGAATGAAAATATGGAAACAATAGCAAATCATGTAAAAGAAATTTCATCATTCAAAACGATTGGTCATGAAGTCGCAAGTTTAAAAGAGAACATTGAAAGGTTAAACAATCAAATACACGAAAGTGCTACATGTGAATGCAAAGATAGATATCAAGTACGAGTTCAAAGTAGATCTATGTATTCTATTGACCAAAATCCTTTACCCGATCATAGAAAAGTTGATCCTAAGGCTTTATATCAAAGACCGAAGAGAACTGTAAGATGCTTCTGGTGTGACCAACTAGGTCATACTTATGGGAATTGTATGGCCTATGAGAAAGCATGTAGCCAACAATTGGTATTAGAAAGTGAACAGAAAATATGTGATTATCAAACGCAACTACCTTTGAAATTAAACTTAGGTCGAGGAGGGATGATAGACTATTATGATCAAACAAAATTGAGTCCTAAAACCAAACTTCAAAAACAATGGAAACCGAAGAGTCATAATGAGAAAAGTAATGTATGTCAATTACATTCTATGAACACCAAGATTGTGCCTAAATGTGAATGTTTGGACAATAATCAAAACCTTATTAAACCTAAATCTATGAATAACATTGATCTTCAAATTAAATCTAAGGATCAAGATACATTGAAAAAGTTTAAGAAAGAAAAAGATGTAAAGATAAAAGATGATGAAAATGAACAATCAATTAATGGAAATGAAGACATATATGTGGATAAAACAGAACCTAAAGTCAAAGAAAATGATAATAAATGTGATCAAAATAAAACTGATAAAAGAATAGTACAAACATCTGAAGATGAAAATCTTCAACTTCAATCAGAACATGACAAGAATATGGGAAAATGGGTACAAGAAGCCATATGGAAGATTGAAAATAATATTAAAAACTCATCTAAAGGTAAGAAAAAGGAGAAGAATTTAAGTGAATAGTTTTATTGTGATGGAATTGTTTATTGAAGATAAAACATTTCAAATTTTGATTTTTGCTTGCTGCATATATGCTGTTTTCCTAAAAATTGAGAAACATATACCTAAATTGTTTAGTTTTAATGTTTGAAAAGCTAATTACAAACTTATGATTAAGTTTACATTACAATTTGTTTAATCAAAAGAATTCTAAAATATGAAAACACAAAGTTTGTTTCAAAAACATGTTTGTAATTATGTTTGCAAATGATTTTGATCAATATGCTTGTCATTTCCTAAACTTATGATAAATTTATGATTTTTTTTCTTTTTCACAAATAAGAAGAAATCTATTATGAAGAACAATTATGAAGAATATTATTATGATGAATATTTTGCACAAAATGATCTTTGTTTACAACAATTATGATGATATACTTTTAAAAGAAAAAAAAATATATATGATATAAATATGATCATGATTAATATGAAGAACATGAAAATATGATACAATCAGATGATGATTTTATTGTCATACCATATGATGAGTAAGAGGAACTTTCATAATCCAGATATGATTTTTTTCATTGATCTCAAAATATGATGCTCATTTATAAGGATACAATTTAAAAATACTATGAACATTATGATTTTTTCTAAAATTTATGAACTTTGTTTCATAGGTTGAAAAACCTATTTAAAAAAAAAAAAAATTAAGAATGCATTATTTATGATAATTATAACCACTATGAATTTCTTATGATGAAATTTGTGACATGATGAAGATGAATCTGATAGAATATATGCATTTATATTTGCAAGATAAATGATAATGAAGATTACTTGTTTTGTAGCTTCTATTTTATAAGTGATTACAGGTTCTGAAGATGCATTGATCAAAGCAATTGAAGATGTTATGCCAAAAGTTCTGATAAATTTAAAGAGAGCAGATTGAAGATGAAGCAGATTAAAGATAAAATTGATTTTAGGTCGTATTTTTCTTTGTCATACAATTTTGATTTATGTATTTTCTTTGCATTCATATAAAACTAATTGATAAAATCTGGAATGAAGAATATTAATTTATAAAGGATTCTATTTAACCATATTAGGAAAATAGACATAATTTATATTTTTACATTTATAGATTAAGTGAGATTTGTTAAAAATAGAAGGATTTGTAGTTCATTTAGATAATGAAAGTAGTTGTATATATGTAGGAGCATATTGTTGCATGATACATGTCTGTGAAAACCTAGATCTTTCTTGTCCATGCAGCTAGATCCTTAGCTCGGATTAAGGGGTTAAGCCTTTCCCCTTTAAAACAAAAAAGTAGCGAAAAAAAAAAAAAAAAAAAAAAAAATATTGACATGGAAGTTATACCTTCTTTCACCCCAAAAAGGTATTTACATTTATTATCGACATGAAGTTTATATCATGTTTATATGAAGAAACTAGTTGTGGAAAAACACATCTAGTGATTAAAATTGGGCATACAAGGCGGCTGTCTGTCCAAGTAGATTTAGTAGATTTCTTTGGCATGCTTGATTGCTCATATGTGAATGCATATATATAACGAAACCTGCATTTGAATGAATGAAAATGAATTCTGTTTTATACTAATCTTTACATAGTTTATAAATGGATAAAATATAAACTAATGTTTGTTGACTGAAAAGGTTAATAGTTTACCTTTATACTTTAATATGTTTTCATTGCCAGATGTAATTGAAATAAACTTCATGTGCATGTTGAAAAGATTTAAAATTTGATAAGATTAAATAGATTTAAAAAAGAATTGATGCTGTTCTATGATTTAATTTCAGGATAATCATTGAAAATGCTGCTTCCCTTAATCTGCAAGTTGGCCCATCGGGACGATGTGCAGGTTTGGTGGCGGTGGATGTCGGGAAGATTTGCATCTTCCAATTGATGGCCCAAAAAATTAAAATATTTATTGGTGAATTCTAACCCTCTTTTATATCACTGTTGATCAGTTGTGCTAATTGGATTAAGTATTTTGAAAATGTTATCAGGTATGAAGGATGAAGCAAGACATATGTTCATATTAGGGTTTACCCTAATGAGTATTTATATTTATACATGCTAGAAACATGGGTATATAACTCTAGTTCATATGATTTATGACAATAGGGTTCATTTGAAGGGTCAAAAGGTGCTAATAGGTTCATGTTAGAGTTTATTTATGTTCCAAAGGGTTAATGATAGGGTTTATTTAAATGTTAATGAGCTAATGGTAGGATTCCAAAAGGGTTTTAAGGGGTTTAGTGTGCAAGAATGAAGATTAGCCTTAGTTTGAAGGGTTGAAACAAAGAATATTTAATGAAATTAATCTATAATTTAACATTGGTTAACCTACAAATTTAATTTATGGTTTAATTTGTTAATTTAATAGGGTGTATACTTTTAAATACTAAGGTTCTAATTAATTAAAAGCTTAACCTAAGTCTAATTTAATGGATTTATTTAATTGAGAAATGTAGGCTAATTAGATTAAAATAATTAATTAAATGGATAAATAACTAGTGGACTATATGAGTGCTAGGGAAAAGAATG
>CM035415.1:109080031-109255031 GCA_020310875.1 Ceratopteris richardii
AGGTACGAGGCTGCCCGTCCTTACGGTCCATAGCTATTTAAACTATTTAAAGACCTTAGTTTCAGTCATAGAAATAGGTAATTTAAATTATTTAATCATTAGAACCCTTATTTTCATAAGCCTGAGTTTGCTACAGACACCCCGCGTGTGCCGAACGATTTAGGCGGATGACTTGATCCACCATCCGAGCATCCCTCACGACCCGACACCGACTGTAACATCGACGTCGCGAAGAAATCACGCATGTTCATTTGCCTCGGTAGCAACCTCGGTATACCCTCGATATGTTAGAGTGTCATATTTCAAGGCATTCCTTTTGTAGAAACTCCTACAATGTTCCTATGTAAAGATATTACATACGAAGCAGTAGAAGGATTGTTCGGGGAAAACTGGGGTTATGTAGAAGGATTGTCACAAGGGGATAGATATCGTTGTAGAATTGGTGACATAGGTATAGGGTTTCGCTATTTAAAACATCGCACCTCATTCTACATCAAATTTTATTATGATTATTGGATGTGTAAACTAGGAGAGTGGATACCTTTGCAAAGCTCAGAGGGATCTTTAGCTTCATTTGAAATTAATGTGAAGTTACCAAACAATGATATGGAGGTGGTTTTAGCTACTCAACATTGGAACTTGGCCAACTTGAGAGAGCACTTACTTATCATGGGATACGATGATCTTCATGATTTCAAATTTCGAATACGAGGGAATAAGGTAAGATTTGTATTCCATATATACATATATATATATATATATATATATATATATATATATATATATATATATATATATATATATATATATATATATATATATATATATATATATATATATATATATATATATATATATATTATGCTATCACTATTGTTCATGATTTGAAAATGTTTTACTCTTTTATGAATTGTCCACAGATTGGAAAGAGATTGGAAGACAAAATCAAGGTTCTTGTAGATTGGAGCATGGATGGAACTGAAATTTCATTTTCATAACTCTTTTTTGTAAAGACACTATGAAACCTGTAAACAAACCTATTTTTGCAATGAAAAAATTTTCACATTTGCTTCAAGGATATTTTGGCCACATTCTACTTGTATCTGTACATTCTCAAGGTTTTTCTTGAAAGAGCATTCTTATTGTTTATTTTCTTTGATGTGATCTCAAATGTCAAAGTTTTCCTTTCCAAGACTCTTATGTTTTAATTTAAGGAAAAGTCACTTCTATGAAAAAGTGGGACCCATCACTTAAAAATTCTATAAAAGTTATAAATAGGAGTCCTCTCTCCTCATTTCTCACTTTTTCAACTACATTGAGTGTTAGAGCAGTCTCCATTTGCAAGCTATGGCTTCCACCTCTGTACCTACTAAGAGTGCACGCCACAAGTTTCTAGAATTTTTGGAGGATTCAGATTATAAAGGTCAACATGACCTATATGATCTTCTCTCCAAGGTTCCTGACCTCCATGGAATCATGCAAATGAATATCGATGCTTTGGAGGAGCTACTTCAATATATGCAAGTTCATATATTACGTTTCTCCATCGAAATACCACCATATGATGGAACTTGGGTTCCATGTGACCTTCTCACCTACATTCACAAAGGTGATGAAGCATTTGCAAAATGATTGAAACGGTTCCAGGTATTTGTAGAGGAAGCAGGGCACCTTCTTGATGAAATTGTGCCACTTATAAGGAGATTGAATAGGAAACGCAAGATGGGTGCAAAATATCTTTCATTCATTGCTGCCACAATTTTCTTTGTGAATGAGGAACGAGAACCAATTCCTCATGAGATCCCTCATCTTCTTACATGTGGTTTTGTCGAGGATAAAAAGGAACCACCTCATTGAACCCTTGAATCTCCTATTAGAGAGAGAAGCTATTGAGAAAACTTATCCTCTTGGTGTGGATGATAAGTTGAAAGAAGTGCCTAAGCCATCCACCTCTTTGGAGCCAGAAGCAACTATTCTAGAGGTGGAGATTGAAACTTTTTCAGTGTTTCTTGTCGAGGGACAAGAATATTTGTTTTTACATGATGTAGAGAAGGCATTTGGGCTATGACTGGATGAATGCCTAAGTTTGTTTTGTACTTTGTTAGAGTGTCCTTTGGATAGTACCTCTGACTTGTTGGAGAAAAAGTGTTTGCCATTTGGTGACTCAATGGCCGACACAATAAAATTGGTTTGCAATGACATACTCACAAGTGAACATCAACATATCACAGAAGAACAATTTAGTAATGCATAAGAAAGGATATTGGAATCAGAAGTTCTTGCCTCAGTAGTAATTGAGCAGAGTGGGATGTCCCACTCTAGCATTAATTTACATCTTCAAGAGAGATGAGAAGAAGAAGATAGAGTTCAAGATGTAAGTATCTTCAATTCATGTCATTCATTCTTACAAATACATGCAGCTACTAATCATAAAACTTTGTGCAGGAGGTGATTGAAGTCGACAAGTTTGCAGCAAGGAGTGGAGGTGATCGAGTGGCTCGTGGAGGTGGCTCATCCCTTGCAAACTACATTGGGAAACTTCCCAAAGAACATTTTGTAATTATCCATAAAGAGTTCAGTCCTCAGGGCCACTTCATGACATGGTGTCTAAAGGCCTTAAGTAAATTGCTTTGTTTATCAACCATTACACAAGGGAGTAATTGTATCTTTTTAGTTAAGAAATCCTTTGTAACTACAACCTTAGGTTCCAACTTCCGTGGAAAGTTCTTAGGTCAAATAGGTATATCTCTAGGTCTAGGAGTTAGAAATGTTGATGAAATAGCAAACTCAATTTTGACTTACACCCTACCCATGGCTTTGGAGTGTCGAAAGAGAGTCATTGAGAAACTCAAAGCCGATTGATGTAAACAATTGAATTAATATCAAATTTTCACTTTCCTTTATTTACAATTGTCTCAAGTATTTCTTTTTGAGTATATTATCTAAAATTCTTCTGGACCTGCACGTGATGTATTGAGGTCATGTAGGGCATTGGGAGGATCTTTACTTTCATTCTTTAGGACCTTCTTTCTCTCATTTAAGGTCTTGTAGGGTATTGGGAGGCCAAATAAAGCCCTGCCACAAAAACGCTGGAGAAGGCCCTGCAAAACGTTTGTAGGGCCTTCTCCCGCATTTCTGTGGAAGGGCTTTATTTGGCCTCCCAATGCCCTACATGACCTTAAATGAGAGAAATTTCAATAGATGGATATTATCAAGAATGCAAATGCCCTAGGTGATGTTACATGAGAGTGAAACTTCACTAGATGGATATTTTCAAGAATGCAAATGTTCTAAGTTTCAAAATGCTCTGCTCATATGTTTCAAAGGTATAGGGAGGTCAAAATTTGTTCATATTAACTACTCATGAACTAGCTTTACTAATCATGATCCTTCTTTCATATTTCAAAGGTCTTGTAGGGAATTGGGAGGCCAAATAAAGCCCTGCCACAAAAATGCGGGAGAAGGCCTTGCAAACGTTTTGTAGGGCCTTCTCCCGCGTTTTTGCAGCAGGGCTTTATTTGGCCTCCCAATGCCCTAGATGACCTTAAATGAGAAAGAAATTTCACTAGATGGATATTATCACTAGATCAAAATGACAAGATAAGAAAACAATCACTGATATATGAGAGATTATCACAAGAAAACACATGTAAATGTAAAATGACTGCTCATGTTTCATTCTAAATAATGAGATTATAAAGGGAATAGAGGAAAAGTGCTAATGTTTCATTGAAAATGGCAATATTTGCAAAAAATCTCATGTCCGTAGAGATCAGTTACAAAACTTAGCTACGATCACCCCTAATTCTCCTAGCTAACTGTATGTCCTTCGGTTGTATAGTGACTCGCTTAGCATGGATGGCGCACAGGTTGGAATCCTCTAGCATTGATATCAAAAATGCTTCAACTGCCTCTTGTAAAGCTTCTAAAGCTAGAGCTTGGATCCTTAACCTTGCATAGTACCTTTGTAACTCTTCTTTGACCACCCTTGCAAAGGGTCTTCTAGGTATCAGAAGCTCAGATGTCTTTTGATAGTGCCTTATCTCTGCAAATGCCTTTGTATATCTTCTTCTTCATTGTGGTGCTCTAGCTTGTGGTGGTGATGGTCTTCGTTGGACATTTTCTTGTGGTCTTGGTTGGGGTGGTCTACGACGAGGTTGAAAGACTTTCTTCTTCCGTTGCACGCGTCTTGAGTTTTCTCCTTGTTCAGGATGTTGTTGCTGGTTTTGCTCCCTGTCTTGATCATTGGGTATGGCCCCCTGATTTGATGGTAGTGTCTTTCCCGCTACAATAACCCTATGATTTGTAGGTATTTCTTCCTTACCCCATGGTGGTAATGTTTGAATCTCATCACTTGATTTTGAACGTTGTTGAGACCCATCCTCATGTGATTCATCAAAATCATCATCAGAAACTACCTGTCTGTGAGCACGCTCCTTCACCCTTGTCTTTTTGGTCTCTTTGGTGATGGAGGCTCATCATATGATGATGGTGGTGATTGGGGTTGATTTACGGCCTCTTCCGTGGATTTCCCATGTTCCACTTGTTCATGCAACTATTCACTCCCAGAGGTATGGCAACCACCTGTTTCGCGATGGGATGCAGAGCGCGAGACACTACATCACCTTTTGTGGTGATTCATCCATGGTGGCTTCTGAGTGCCTTGCACATAGGTAGGAAAGTTAATGAGATCCTTCCTTGAAGTTTTCTTTGTTCGTGCCATCCTCTATAGTGCTAGAATGTTGAAATGAGACAATGAGTCTCCTTTTATAATGTTTCACTTAAAAAGGTTCTGTTCACATCTGAATGGACAAAAAATAGTTTAAAAATTACCTTCAAAAATTGCAAACAAGAGATTAGTGTGTAGCAAACCTTATGAATTATTCAGAAAATGCCATGAATGTATTAAATGACTTCACTTCCATGATGAACCCTGTCGTGTTTTTGTATCCTGCCATTGAGCATGACGTAAAGGTCCCAATGATGACTTCCATTTTTCACTAGCTAAGTTGTGTTGATTAAATCTTGCAAGTTTTGCAAGTTTTGCAAATTTCAAATCCTTGGCTCGTTCCATTGCATATGTCCTTGAAAATGCACTACGATAAAACCAATTAAACATCTCTTCCATATAGTTTGATTGCATTGCACCACCACCATGTCGTGTGTTCTTGAAGTAAACACCTCTAGCCTTGTAATGTGACTTCTCCATTCCTTGTGTACTAAAAATCTCCAATGAACCATATCGATGCATAAAAAATGCTCCATGTACAAATAAAATATGTTGAAATAATATAAGTACATATAACACAATCTTATCAACAAGAAAATTGAAAAAATAAGAAAACTTACAATGTAATGTGTAATATTGCTCTCTCCCCAAGATAGGATGAAACACTTTGCAAACTCCATTAATGTATCTTGAAACAACTGACGGTCATTTTTGTTGGACCTATTAAGACTCATTAAGCCTACCAACTTATCTAAGCATGACCAAACCTTCTTTCGCCTATTACTAAGGTCAATTTGAGAATCATTATCAGTGGTGATCATGCACAAGTCTTTCCATAGCTCCCTGCATTCATTTTTCTTAGGGCTTACACCTCTTCTGAAAAATTTTCTTGCCTTCTTCTCTGTCATTGACACTTGTTGCAAACTATTTTGCGATTCACCACGTTTTCTGACAACTAGAGTTACATTACCACCATGACAACCAATCGAATTAAGCAACTCTTCCAATTTTTTGATTGCTTGTACAGATTTATCAATTGGCTTCATGGAAAATGCATATTCTATGTGGAGCTTCAATAATCTATCAAATATTCTCATGAAAGCATGAAATGTGCAAAAGTGAACATTAACTAATGGAAATTGAATAATGGGATTCCAATCTTTATCTAATGTGTCACGGTTAGGTATTTGTAACATTGAACACCTTAACAAAGGTCTATCCCATTCCGTGGAAGTAGGTGCATCTATGTATTCATCTAAGTTAGATAGTACTTTTTGTTATCCCTTTGTTACTTTGTGCCTCGAGTACAAAATGGACATGGATAACGAGTAGATGCACCTTGCTTGCAACCTAACATGCAGTTGATAGTTTTTAAATCCCCACCCAAGTGCCAATCTATCTCAAAATCACCAAAGTTTTCTATGTGGAGCTTTGCACCATGAATTTGAGAAACTATTACTTTAGTGATCCATGGGGTCCTACTAAAAATCCATGAAAGAACATCATTGGATTCTTTAGGTACTTCAATAGCACCTAACCACCATATTTCTTTCTCCGATTGAACACTATATGTAGACTTACAACTAGAGTTACTACTTTCATCAGATATGGCATTTCTCATGGCTTCATTCATGAGTGTCAAACTCAATCTCTCCATTCGTCGTCCCTTTATGATATGGCATTCATCCAACTTCAATATAAACTGTAATTTGGTATTACAATCTACATAAATTAGCAAAATTTTTATAACATCAAAATACAATGTATATCAAGGTAACAATAGTGCACATACTTGGTATAGTAGATTTGTAAAATCGAACCATTGCGTGTTGAAGCCTCTCCAAATCTACAAATATGTTGTTGTACTTTGTGTAAGGAAATCCATTTCCAACTGCACTTTTCAACTCTTTTTTGGATGTAGATAAATGATAAATAGACATAGGCATAATATCCTTTATATATAAGTAGTTTCCAAGAATACTAGTTATATCTTCATTGGACATTGACTTCTTTAGAGATACCTTGTAAGGAGATGGAAACATATTCTGCAAAATACCTTCTCTTTCTAATGAATGCTTCAAAAGGTTGTACAATGCACTGTATCCTTTAGTACTAATTCCTGCTTCATCACATACCATCTGCACGTCTCTAGGAGTGATAATATCTTGTAACTTTTTTGTGAAATCTTTAATCACTTGCTTCTTGATAAGGTTTCCTATCTGTGACTCCAAAATACTAACCACCTGCTTGTTGGTCAAACAAGAATTTAATAACTTGAATTGATCCTCTGTTGTTGATGACACACTAACATCTTCAACGAATGACCTACATAACAAGAATATATATATATATAAGTCTTCCAAAAAGAGAAACAAATACAAGCCAAAGCTTATCGCAAAAACTGGTCGTTTGCGTGCTCCACCACCAATTGAAAGAGAGTCAAAGGATGTTAATGATCGTCTCCTACGTCGCATCCCAAGTGGAGTCTCTCTCAAGTGTTGGACAGTGTTTTCTAATTTCTCAATTGTTCTCTCCTTTTCTTCAATATGCTTTTCAAGCTCTGCAAGCTTTTCTTGTAAAGATATGATTGTGCTTTCAAAAGTGACCAACCTTGTATGATTTAGTTGATATTGTTGAATCCAATACTTAGTAATGACAGTTGAATGTGTAGATAATCGTTGACAATAACCTAAGAGCCCAGCTTTACCGGCACCGATGAACTGAAGTAAAGTTGAGAGGTTATGGAATGTTGGATGGTAAGAAGACATTGGATCAGGAGAGTATAATGAACCATGAGTCCAAAGATCAATATTCTTTTCTCTAGCTTCACGACGCTCATTTTGAGAGTTCACATCATTGTTGCACTGTGTATTTGGAGAAAACTCTCTGGGCACACGAACATGGATACTTGTTCATGCTGGGGCATGAGGACATCCTAGTGTGAGGTTTGTAATAGGTTTCAACACCATCTTTTCCAACAATTAAACAATACTGAGAAAGAGACTAGAAATTTGTTTGGAAGAGATGCTAGAGCATGATTTTCTCACGAAAACTTTGTTTTCTTGAATGTGGATGGGTCACAGTGTGTTTTTCCACTGAGAATAGCCAAAAATGTTGAAATTTTGAAAAAGTCATTTTTTGGGTGAAGAGTAGTTACGGATATTCTGATGTGGCACTCTACTTTTGGAGGGATTTTAAACATATTACTTTTTCAAAAGGAAACTTAAAAACTAAACTAAAAAAAAGTCACTTCTGACATATATATTAAAAAATGAGCCCTTTCAAGTAAATAAACACTGAAATTGAGACTTAAAAAAAAAAATCATTTTTTTATTCCCATACATGCTCGAGTTTGATGATCTGGAAAGTAGATTCCCTTTCTCTCTCTCTAATAGAAGAGAGAGAGGAGCCTAGTAAGCCTTAAAAAAAGCCTACTCTAGCCTACTAAAAAGTGCCCTATTAAATGCACTTTGTCCCCTTAGACAACAACAGAATTAGGCTTAATCTCTAAAAATTAGGGATCCTTACAAGGCCCATGCAGGGTTCACCTTTTTTCCTAATGAATTCTGATTGGCTTTCATTTGAAAACATTAGCAAAGAAGGATGGATGTTCCATCAAAAGGTTTTCAAGCTTCTAAGGCAAAGCACGTGATTGTGAAATGATCATGTGAAGGAATCAAAACCTAAAAAATCTAGTTAGAGGTAATGCCAGAAACTTCAAAATTCTTATCAAGAATTGAAGCAAGAAGGTACTCTATCAAGAGATGTTTTGACTTTAGGATACGTATCACCCACACATTAATGTGAATATAAAATAGGGTGGTATGGGACACCAGATTTTATACTCAGATTGATGTAGGAAAGATGGTATAGGACATCGGACCGTGGGATGATAATTACCTTTTAGTCCTAGATTAGATCTTGAAGTTAGGTTTGATCCTCAAGGAAATTAAAACTTCAAAGAAGGAGTTTAATTCAAGAAGGATGAAAGTAGTATCTCAAGATACTTCAAGATAACTTCAAGACAAGGAAATTGAAGATATGAAGTAAGTAACTTCTAAGATCTTCTTAGAACACTTCAAGATTAAGTGTTGTCGATCAGAAATATTTGATAACTTTCTGAAAAAAGTTGGACTTTGATTTTGATTTGATCTTTTCAACCAAGGGTTTGATTGACTAATTCAAACATCAAGTTCCTAGTGTAACTTGGTAAATTCACTCTTTTGACTCAAAAGAAATGCACAAGAATTGTATTCCTAGTAAGGAGTCACGAAGATTGAATGTGACCTGAACTTACTCTCAAGAGAAGCATTATTTAAAAACTAAACTCATCAATAGAACCTTAGTGGGTTGACAGTCTAATGTTGCTAACCACACTAGTATCTTGTGGTTGGAAGATGCTATCGAGTTGCTTTGAATATTTTTGAGAATCTAGCTTATTTTTTCTTAAAGATAAATAAAATGCTTCAATACCTTATTGTAAGAGATCTTTGAGTCCTGGGTCATCTAGACTTTGACTCATAACAAGTTTACGTATCTTCGAAGTTTGAATTGTTTGTACAAAGATTTAGTTATTTCTTTCCGCTTTCCAAATCTTTTGGAATTGGCTCAGACATGGTATTTGATTCCTTTTACAAAAGACCAGTGTTAGCCAGTGAGAGATAGATAACTAAATTGAACATCCTAGATAGATGTTATGTACAAGAACCTTTTCAGTCTTCAAAAGACAATAAGTCTAAGTGGACTTATTTATTTGAGTTTGCTTCAAGTTATATCATAAATGATTCCCTAGAGTCCAGTATACCCTAAAATAGAGAAGTTAGGAATTGCTCAGCAGATTGACAATTCCCAAGAACTTTTAGCTCAAGACTATGAGAAAAGTGTCCTTAGTTGAACAATTTTCATTTTGAATTTGACTTGGTCAAGATATAGTAAGGTTGAAACAAAATAAATGGAAAACTTTCTTCTATAGTTTTGCTAGGATTTTCATACCCTTAGGACAAAGTAGTCCTATAGTCGGGTTAAAGAAATCAAGTAACTATTGGATAAGAGTTAACCATTTTACAAACATCCAAGTCAGATGCTTGGGACAACCAAACTTTAAGTTTTCCAAATCAAATTCAAAGTGAATCAAGAGTTCTCAAAGTTTTGCAGGGGATAAAGAATCCCGCCTTCGTTCTTAAGTCCATGCACTAGTCATGCCCAGAAATGGACTAGTAATTTGAATCCAACCAATTCACATGTTTATGCCTAGATCACACATCAAGAAACTATGAATTGGCCAAGGATGTTTTTAGATCCACTCTTATTATTCATTTACTACTTTGTACTTTGACTACTTTATTAAAGTGCAAAGTAAGACAGTGTTTTTGAATCTTTTGGACAGGGATGCCACCATAGAGATGAGACATGTTCTTGAAGTTCAAGAACATGACCATATTCTTGCAGTTTTAGAATATGCGACTTGGGGGTTGCCTATAGTAGATATATAGCTCTATTTTTGAGGACGAAAATATTCTCCAAGGGGGAAGAATGTAATAAAGTAAGTTTATGATCTAGGAATCAGGCGGGTTCAGATGGATATGAAATTGGACATCATTTGGTCACCTGTATGACCAAGATTTTGAGTTTAGACTTACTAAGAGGTCTTGTGCTCTTGTGAACAAGTGATCCACTTAGCTTACTAGTTAAGTCTCAAGGAATGTGAAGGAGGAGGTCTTGGGTTCAATCCCCATGGGGAACATGGGGAGAGTATTTCGCCCAAAGAGATCTAGAGCCTTCTAGAAGCATCCACTTGAGTTAACTCGAGTTAACTTGGACACTTGGTGCACATGCAGTTACATGGCGGACACATGGCTGGCTAGTATCCACCTGCCCAAGAAGGCAGTCCCCTGGAGAGAGCTATATATAGAGGCATTTGGTTGGGAGGAGATTCATGTCTCTAGAACGTGGTGGTTGTAATCCTTGTTCTCTTGCAAGTTTTAACTTTTTTATGGAATGTGGCTATTATTTTGATATTGTTTGCAACCGTGCACATATTTATAGAACACCTATTTTTTTAATGTATGCCTCCAAGTAAAAGAAGTGTAATGTAAAAAGGTTTCTTGCTAGGTATTTCCTCCATGCATCTCTTGATATATTTTGGTAGTAAGGTGTCTAAACACATTAGGATTGCTAAGGCATATTTTTCCCTCCTTAGGAGGTTTTTTTCCCATAGCTTGTGTATACACCTATAATCCTAATAGGACACTTATCTTCCTACACTCACTGGTAATACATTGTATATTGTGTTTTTTTCCAAGCTTCTTCTTTTCCTTGTGCTACTCATGGGCTTCCATAGACCTCAAACTCAAAAAATTAGTATCATAGCATGTGGTCACTTCCTCTAGGGTGTTTTTGACACCTCTGATCAAGGTCTCAAAATTGCACAAAAATAGTTGAGGCAATTTGAGTTGGTTTCGGCCTCGAAATATACTATCATAGCACCTTTATAGGAAAATTTTTCTTTTTGTGCCAATCATATTTATAGGTTTTGATTTACCAATAAACTCACATCAGAGAGTGATATAGGTCTAGAAGAGCTTGACAATGTATTTTTGTTCAAATTTTTGAGATATAGATGAATATCTACATCTAAGATAATGTCCTAGGCATCGATTACCTTCTTGAAAATCTTGAGTGTGGTTCTATGCTTATGAGTTGGGAGGGGAAAAGAAAGGACCCACATTAGCAAAAAAGGGAGCCTTGCATGTGCCTTGTAAGAATTCCTAATTTTTAGGGAATGAAAAGGTTAATCTAGTAGATTAGGGGCTACATACAACTACTAGTGGCATTGCCAAACAAAATATTATTTATTGGAAGTTTGTATTTGATTTTGAACACTCAAAAACAAAGAAACGTTATGCCTCACCTATGTGATTAACGGACAAGACTATGGTCACCACCCTCTTCTCATTGAACATTCACTAATAAGCCCTTAACCTATAAGGCCCAAACAAAGGATTTTGACTCTAGCTCTAGAGATGTGCTAGGAATACTAGAGGATTTTTAGGAGGGGTGTGCATTTTTCTCAAATCTTAAATTGAGTAAGGGCTAGAGTGAAGAAGTCTAAACGTGTCCATAAATGGTCGTCGAGCAAGGATAATGAGCTAGATGAGGACCAAATCATGTTTGCCTAAAAATCATAAGAGCTAGTGGCTCGATAAATCTATTTCGCAACTAACTTGATAGAAATGTCATTAAATTAAAGGCGACTAGGATATCCTTTCTCTTTATTGAAGGTGCAAGCTTCGTAGATCCCTTTATTTATATTTTGGGTATGCAAAGTCGAGCCCAAAATAAAGTTTCTATACTTCAAATGTGGCTTAGTTAAAAGGTTGTAGGCCTCCACCATGACGGATACTTACTAAGAGAAGGGGCCAAGTAGTGATTGTAAATGAAAACTTTAGGGGGGAGGTTGAATGCACTTTTATTCTAAGGGTTTTTCTTGAAATGGATTTTCTTAAGGATCCAAGACCATTTTTTAATATGTCTAGTTTCCAAACCCATGGGGATCTTAAGTATTGTAAAGATGGTTTCAACCTATATATCATGGTAGTAGATCTCAATCACGAGGGCCAAGGCAAGGGATTGAAAAGAATTCAAGCCAATTTTGATATGGTTGATAATAGATCCACTCGTAGAGCAATAGATATTAAGCATGTTCAAAGGCTCTTTCAAACTATTCTACAAATGGAGAATAGTCTAGTTTGTGTCATGAGATTATTTTTTCACAGGCATAGGCCAGGGGTAGTTGGCTATTCTAATCCCTTTAGTATTGGGGTTGGAGTGCAAGAGGTGATGAAGGCTATAAGTAACAATGGGGAAGAGGATTGGGGCGAGGGGGAAGCCCTATCTGATCAATCTAGAAAGGAGAAATTCGTTAGTGAGGATACCATTAACATAGATGCAAGCACGCAAATTTGTAAGGAGACAAGATGCATAAATGATGAAGAGAAATCCAAATCCAATGTCTATAATATTGGAGAGAATCCAAATTTAGTCGATACGATCATACATTTTATCAAAATCAATCTTAAGAAAGAAAACCTTTAGAAAACGCACATCCAAAGAGTAATCACAATATAGTGTTTCTATACTCGTGGAGGAGATCACATGACCAATGCTTGCCTTGTGCAAGCACAAGATACACCTCACCAAGAATCTTACTACTCCACTATAGAGAGAAAATACACCAATCACCTAGCTTAGGATTGTCCCTACAACAAGAAGGTAGTTAGGAAAACCTAGCAATATCCTTATAGGTATCAAAACCTATAAAAATAATAGAAGTCCTACATGCATAAATAGAACTATCAACCACCACTGCCTATGAATGTAATATTACTCAAGTATGGGGCACTAGAAGAAAATCAACATAGAGCTTTAGTGCCTACATCATGGTTGAGCACAGATAATGAAGCGAATGCTAATATATTTGACTCTTCACATGGAAATAGTATACCCAATTATAACATGCAATCATTAGAGCACACAAAGATCTATCAATATGGATCACTCCCACTAAAACCTAATTTGGGGTCAGAATACACAAATTTCATGTACGCTTATCAAAGCCCTAGACCCTAGATGAGGCAAATAGGCTAGAAGCTCTTTGGGGACCATGATTTAGATCCAAAAAGAAACCCTTTTGTGCATGAATGTCCACATGGGCCACCCCTAGGACAATATCAATCCATTACCATTCAAGGATTTGGTTGTAATTGTAAGAAGGAGCATCTCATTTGTGATTGCCCTAAGATCATGGTTCCATGGTGGCTTGTTAACACTTTCTTCATTAGAAGAATCCTCTAAATTTGACATTGACGTAATTATGACTTGTATCTATCCTTTTTGTTTGAGTCTTGCCTTGAATGATGTCTTAGGTGGGGTCTCATCATCAGATATAGGACGGGAAGGTTTCATTTGTCTAAGCAAGTGATTATGGCATTAATAGAATAACATGATATTCTTCCCTTTTTTCTTTGGGCATATTTAAATTCTTATAAAGTATCAATAAGCTTCAAGCTTTTTAAATTAGCTTATGGTATGGAGGCTATTGCATTGAGGGAAATGGTGGTTCCCAATCTCTAAGTTTCTATTGAGCATAAACTCTTGGAGGAGATGGATGGATACCTCAAGGAAGTGAGGTGGTAGTGCTAAAACTTTCTTTGTACCTGCCCTGATACACTTTAGATTCATATAGTAGGCCCTTTTAGTTTGAAAATGATACCAAGAAAGTACCTATGGTTGCAAGTCAGGTTCACAAAAGCAGGAGCATTTGTTGAAGATCCAAGTCAAGGATTCAGAAGAATTGCAAATGGTGAAAAGACAGGTAGATTGTTCACATTTGAATTACATGACACTAGAAACATTGCTCTCTTTAATTATGGTAGTCAGACACTCACAAAATTGGAAGTATGGCACAAAAGGTTAGCACATATTGGTGAAAGGTCATTAAAGCAAATCTGCAGGGACCAAAGTGTACTTGGACTTCCTAATTTGTCAAAACAACATATGATTTATAAGTGTAGTGCATGTCAATTTGGAAAGTCTCACAGGTTACCATTCATGAAGAAAGGTTATATGCATGGGGATCTCTTGGAGTTGGTTCATACAGATGTATGGGGACCTAGCAAGGAAGCTTCAATATCTGGATCAAGGTATTATGTTTCCTTTATTGATGATTGCAGTAGATGGACTATCCTATTCTTTATGAAACACAAAGATGAAGTTTTTTCATGTTTCAAAAGATATTTGGCTCTTGTGGAGAATCAAACAGGTAAATCACTAAAAAGGCTAAGGTCAGATGGAGGGGGAGAATACTTCTCCCATGAGTTTGATTCTTTTCTTCAAGAAAGAGGAATCAAAAGAGAGGTAACTACAAGGTACACTCATGAGCAAAATGGAGTGGCAGAAAGGAGGAATAGGACAATTGTCGAAGCTGCAAGGTCTATGTTAAATGAAAAGCATTTACCTAATTACTTATGGGCTGAGGCTGTATCTACAGCCACTTACTTGATTAACAGGCTACCTTCGAAATCCCTTGATGGGATGACTCCATATGAGGTTTGGAATGGAAGAAGACCAAGCTTAGATCATTGTAAAATTTTTGGATGTATTGCTTTTGCTCATGTTCCTTCACAGGTTAGAGGCAAGATGGATGCAAAGGTAGAAAGGTGTGTATTTATTGGATATGACAACAATCAAAAGGGCTACATGTTATACAACCCTACCAACAAAGGATTCTTGGTAAGCAAAGATGTAGTTTTTTATGAGAACAATTCATGGTATGAAGATTCATGTAGGAAGGTCAATTTACCATATAATCTTAAAGAAGATTTTCCAAAGCTTGGTAGAGAACAACCGAAGATTGAAGAACAAGACACCTCAGAGGATGATGAAGAATCTCAGATGGAAAAGATCAAAGCATGGAAGTCTAAAGGTAAAGCAAAATTGCAGGAATTTGGACATGAGGTAGAATCATCACATCATGGCCTAAGAAGATCTATGAGGGAAAAGAAAAAACCAGAAAGGTATGGGTTTGACACCTCATTAGTAACTAAACACTCTATCTACATTGCACAGGATATAAACCAAGAGGAGCCATCATCATTTGAAGAGGCCAAAGCAAAATCAGAATGGAAGCATGCAATGAAGGAAGAGATTGAAGCACTTCAGGAAAACAACACTTGGGATTTGGTGCCCAAGACTTCATCCATGAAGGTAATAGGCTCAAGATGGGTCTATAAACTCAAGAAGAATTCTGATGGTTCAATTAACAGGTATAAGGCAAGGCTTGTAGCAAAAGGCTTTGCACAAACTCAAGGAATTGATTATGAGGAGACCTTCTCTCGTGTGGCAAAGATGCATACTATTAGGGTTTTGCTTAGTATTGCCTCTTCCAAGAATTGGAAGATACTTCAACTAGATGTAAAGAATGCATTTTTGAATGGTTGGATAATAGAAGAGGTATATATGGCACAACCACCTGGTTTTGAGAACCAAGTTTATCCTGATTATGTGTGTAAACTTAACAAAGCATTGTATGGTCTCAAGCAAGCTCCAAGAGCTTGGAATTTCAGGCTTGTTTCATTCTTACAGGACAAAGGCTTTCAACCAAGCAAGGCAGATCCTTCACTCTTTATTAAAAAGAGTAATTCCGAGGTCATCTACCTATGTGTATATGTAGATGATATTATATTGACAGGAAATGATGCAGATGGTATGAAGAAGATCAAAGATCAGATGAGAGAAGAGTTCAAGATAAGTGATTTGGGTTCACTTACCTACTTCCTAGGTTTGGAAGTTGTCTACAAAGATCATGGTTTGTTTCTCACTCAAAGGAAGTACATTAAGGACATGTTGGCAAAATTCAAGATGCAAGATTGTAAGATTGCAGGTACTCCAATGGAGGTCAATCACAAATTGAGCTCATATGAAGGTGAACTCATAGAGGACATCACATCATATCAAAGTCTAGTGGGTAGTCTCAACTATGCCACATTGACAAGAGTAGATATATGTTACAGCGTGAGTGTGCTAAGTCAATTTATGCACACACCAAGGAAACCACATATGGATGCTGCCAAAAGGATTCTCAAGTATCTCAAAGGAACCATAAATGAAGGACTTTATTATCCTTATGTATCTGATTTAGGTTTGAAGCTATTTTCTTATGCAAATTAGGCTGGCTCCAAGGAAGATAGAAGGAGCACTTCAGGTTATCTTAGCTTTGCAAGTTCAAAGCTTATTTCATGGTCATCCAAGAAGCAACCCACAGTTGTTGTTGTCAGGATCTCGTTCTGAGCTCCTTGAAGCTCATGCCACAAGAGCTCTAGTTGTTGTTCAAGTGTTGTCGCAGGTAGGGGTGGTCATTTTGCATCAGAACAGCACCTATTCCTGAACCGCTGGCATCAGTAACAACATGAAAGGGTTGTGAGAAATCAGGTAATTGTAAAACAGGTGCATGTGAAAGTGCATGTTTAAGTTTGTCAAAGGACTGTTGTTGGGTAAATCCCCATGCAAATTTTATTTTCTTTTTCAACAACAAAGTAAGAGGCAATGCTAAATAAGAAAAATTTCGAACAAACTTCCTATAGAAACTAGCCAACCCAAGAAAAGAACGAACATCATGGACTGATTGTGGTGTAGGCCATTCTATGATAACTCTAATCTTTTTCGGATCCACATGCACACCTATTTTACAATTACCTGATTTCTCACAACCCTTTCATGTTGTTACTCATGCCAGCGGTTCAGGAATAGGTGCTGTTCTGATGCAAAATGACCACCCCTACCTGCGGCAACACTTGAACAACAACTAGAGCTCTTGCGGCATGAGCTTCAAGGAGCTCAGAACGAGATCCTGACAACAGTGGTATCAGAGCTCTGCATGCGTCAATACAGAGGGTTTTGTTCTCTGTTCGCGATTCTGAATTCCATCTCCATCTCCATCTCCATCTCCCTCTCCGTCTCCGGTTTTGATTTCTGTTCCGGTTTCGGTTTCTGTTTCGTCTTCGGTTTCGGTTTCTGTTTCGTCTTCGGTTTCTGTTTCTATTTCTGATCCAGAACCAGAACCTACGTTTTCACCTACGTCTTACGTCTTCTCCTTCGGCTTACTCCAAGGCGTCGACTAAGGCAAAGAACTTAGGCAATACATTGGCAACATTGGCACCCAAGGCTCCCTTGGCGACCGTTGGCTACGCGCAAGGCAATTTTAATTTTTGAGTGGTAATAGAGAGGTTTAGAGTCCCTAAGGTAGGAGGATTTGAGCCCACAACCTCCTACTTTTAAGGGAAGTACTTTGACCACTCCACCATCTCTTGGAGTTGTACTCAAGTTCTCTCTCTTTATTACTTGTGGAAGGCGCGCGCGTCGATTTCAAGATTGGACCCAAGAAAGATTCAAGTGTATTTCTCACTCCGTAGGTCGGATTGAGGCGTGTAATATACCGTTGGAAAGCTCTCGGAACGAACTTTCCAATGAGCTAACTTGGAAGTGCGAATTCCTTCAAAATCCTTGGGTGGCACTTGATTGAGTGTTCAAGATACCAAGCAAGGTTGAGAACACGGGATCGAGACACCCAGGTTGCAAACAAGAAGGTTCAATACACCAAGGTTGAGAGCAAGGGTCCAAGAGCACCATGGAAGATTTCTGTAATTCACCCTTACCTGGAGTTTCATTCGAGCAAGAGTTAGAGATTATGAACCAAGAACTTCAAGCACTTCAACAAGCCATACAAGGACGTTATGCTATGCTTCAATTCGACGGACGAAAAGATGGCCGCTTTGTCTTATCATGGCTATCCCTATTCAACGATTTCTTTTCCGATGAGTTATATTCAAAAGATAAGAAAATTGAGTTTGCCACTAATTATTTGGTAGGAAGAGCGCAGCAATGGTGGAATGATCTTTGTCATAGTGCAGATTGTCCACGCACCTGGAAGGCTTTTCAAGAAGAGTTTAAGGATTCATTTCTACCTTTAAAGTTTACCCTACATGTTTGATAATTGTGATGCATTTACATATTGAATTTAGTCGATAGGAGTGCATGGGGGGAGATTGCACCCAATCTGCGTACTTTCTCGTCTCTTGTTGCATTTATTCTTGGGTGTGTTTTTCTGCGTTCGTAACCTCTATTTGAGCGTGAGCAAGATCCTGACAACAGTTGCTCTCTCTTCTACTGAAGCTGAATATAGAGGTCTTGCCATAGCTACACAAGAAGCTATGTGGATAAAGACATTATTCAAAGATCTTGGATTGGAGTTTGGAACTCCAACTATTTTTGGTGATAATATGAGTTCTATTCATTTGGCTGCTAATCCTATTTTTCATGCAAGGACTAAACATATTGAAGTTCATTATCAGTATGTATGAGAAAAGGTTCTAAGCAAAGAGATTCAAATATCATATGTGTCCACTCATCAACAATGTGCAGATATTCTAACCAAAGCATTGGATGGTACAAAGCTTTGCAAATTCAAGGCTATGATAGGTTTGCAGGTAATCTTGGAAGATTGAAGACCTCAAGCATACTTGCCTCGGGGGGAGCTGTTGGAGCAAGTCTATGACAAGCCTAAGTATTGGCTTGAGTCCCACAAAGTCTTAGAAGAAGCTTTAAAAAGAAGACTATGTAAAGTTCACTTATGAACTGCCTCTTGTAATTTTTTTGAAGAGTTTACTTAATGTAAAAGTAAGAGAATCTTAAGTGGTTGAGTCCACATGATCAAAAAGGGAAAGAGGAGCCACGAATTCGTGATTTGTGGTAGGTAGAGAATCAAATCAATCATTGATTGATTGGAGAGTGATTGAGGGAAGTTAGCCTCCCAAACTCAACTATAAATAGATGGCAGTTCTAGTCGTGGTTAGAGAGACCTATGTGAAGACCTCCAAGAGCTGAGCTTTATGCCATATCAAGGTGTGATTACAAGGCACACATATGTATTAGTAAGTCATTGTATTGTACAAGCAATATACTTTCATTTTCATGATTATTTGAGTTCATCTTTCCATGTTCTTGTGAAGTGTACTACTCACTCCCATTACTCTCAGTTTTTCTCAGTCAGCTTGTAGAGATGTTTTCTCTAAGCTTGGTGCATCATTTTCAGTGATTTAACTTGATAAAGTTATCTCTAAAAGTCTACTATATGCTAACAAATTTTCATGTCATTTGGATGTTGAAATCTTCAGTTATGTTCAGTTGAAGTCAACAGTGTCTGTGCATTTTCACTTCTCTATCAGGTACCCGACTTTTTCACTCATCTTGTCAGAGGTGTTTCGCAGTGGTTACTTATCCAAATTCACTGATTTAAATCTTGTTGGACTCAGCGTACTGTCTAGTATAACCTTACAAATTTGGAGAATCATTGAATTCCTACATTTGGAGTTATGTTGATTTTGCTACTCACTGGTCTCAAACTATAGCAGCTCGTGAAAATCGGGATGATGTCATCAGTTGTTAAAACTCATTCTCAGTGTGTGGTTCATTATTTTTGATTAAATTACTCTTGAAAGTTAGCTCTTTAAGTTACCTAGATTCCTCAAGACGAATTAAGCTAATTGCTGTTGTACTCAGAGAATTATGTAAAACATTGGACAGGTGTATGAACCAAGAATAGCAAGTTTTCACCTCTGAGCTAACTCCAACTTATCTGTTTTGATCTATCTTTTTGAGAGTGATCTTCCAAGGTACATAGGGTGTCTAATACATCCATTGGCAAGCTAAAAGGGCCCACCATATACTTCTGGAGTTCATTTGGTTGGTGTAGATCAAGGATTTTGCAACACCTCTTCATCTTCAAGCACATACTTATCCATCTCTTCACATATCCTTGATTATGATTGAATCTTCCTCTTGATTGTTAGTAGCCATGTCTTTGAAATCCTCTTCCTCTCAGGTTCTTGAAGTTCCTATAGGACTCATTTGTTGTGTGATTAGACAGTCCACATATATTGCATGGGAAAGAGTTGAAAGATCTCCCCCTACCTTGCCTTACCTCCTCTACCCCTTCCTCTTGAATTTCTTACTCTCCGTGCATATTTAGCTTGAGAAGTAGCACCTTCATCTTCAACTTTCTTGCTCTTTCCTTTATCCTTACACTTTCCTTTATCTATATAGAGGGCAGAAGAATTGTTACCTCTTGATGGTTCACCATTTTTGTTGAGTTTGGCCTCATGGGTGAAGAGTTGCCCCATGAGAGTGATTAGATTAGGGATTTGCATATCCATATAAAGATCCATTGTAGTTGTGAAAGATTCCCACCTATCATTTGCCTTGATGCCATTGATTTTCTGTTTCACTATTTGCTCCTCTTCAATCTCCTCCCCTATGCTTGCCAACTAATTAGCTACATCTTTCACCTTAGCCATAAACTTTGAAACATTCTGCTTAGGTTGCCTCTATTGAGTAGTAAAATCCATCCACAACTGATTTTTTCTAGCTCTTGTATTGGAAGAAAAATATGAAGATAGAGTATCCCAAGTCTCTTGGGAAGTTTTGTGATTCCTAATATGAGGAAGAAGGAAGTCAAAAATAGAATAAAGTAGATATGACCTAGCTAAAGCATCTTTGGCACACCATGAGTTGAGTCTTTCTTGCTCCTCTCTTGAAGGTTGATTTTTGCTTCTAAATGCGGGCATCTCCTCATCTCCGATATGTATCCATAGAGACTCCTTTCTTGTAGATAGGTCTTCATCCTCAAAGACCATGCTGGATAATTATTCCTATCCAATTCAAAGAAGGGAAACCATCTCCCATTTTACCTCAACTTACTTTGATACCACTCTTGGAGGAGATGGATGGATACCTCAAGGAAGTGAGGTGGTACTACTATAACCTGCTTTGTGTTGGGATAGATGGATGGACACTCCAAGAAATGAGTAGGTACTGCAAAATCCTTCTTTGTACCAGCCCCTTGTAGCTTCAGATTTGAGTTCTAGGCCCTCTTAGCTTTCCAATGACACTAAATAAGTGCCTATGTACTTTGGAAATGATGTGAGAAAAGATTGAACCAAAACAGACTACTTCCAAGTTGAAGGATCAATGAAAACCTTCTATTTTTGTTCACACACTTGCTGCTTAATATGCTCAATGCTTCCACTACAATAGGAATCAAAAAAATTCCTTTTAGAGGTATCTAAGTCGCTTAGTAAGCTAATGATCCAAGTGGAATCACTTAAAATGATGCACTATACATAGAGCAATCAATTTAGCAATTGAATCATTACCCTCAATTTTTTAGGACCTCTGCAGAGTTTGACCAATGAATGCTTCGACGCGCTTTCCTCCACATTGGCTGAATGAATTTGTTTTAAAATTTTTGAGCATGTAGGGAACGTGGAGCTGATTCCAGAAAGCTATAGAACATTGAAAATGGTGACGAAGTGACTGAGATATGAGTAGTACAAGTTGACTATTATGAATGATTATTATAGAGAGATCATAGATGAGCAATGTAGATCTATTGTATTAATGAACAATGTTGTACAAGATCATAGGCTTGACAATCATAGCCTAATGATGGTGAGTAGTGTAGGTTACAATGTAGACCTCACTCTCTTACAATATGGCAATGGAGAACTCAAAAAAAGAGTCACTTATAATCGCAACTTTTTCAAGCCACTTTTATAAGAGATACATTCAAATTTGAATTTGAATTCAACTTTTGGCTCTCTCTAAAAGTAATCCACCAATCCAGGGGATATTCTCTCAAATTCGAGTCATGACTTCTCAACTAATAAACTCCAGGAGTTTTGTTGGTAGGTACAATGATTATTTCAAGTCAAAAATGAATTTTACAAATGTAAAGGATAAAATCTTCCTAGCAATGGTTTTCATGGAGCTTCAATTGTTCATGGACTTCTAGCCAAATGTGTAAGCTTGCACTTTGCACCAACAGCTCCCCCTCTGCATACTAATTCATACAAATGCCAAGTGAATTTCCTTGCTCAATAGTTTCTCTCTCACATAATGATAGTGGACCTCTATATTATTGGTCCGAGCATGATAAATATGATTTGCTCCAAGATGCAGTGAGCTGGTATTATCTCCAAAAATCATTGGAGATGTAGTATGCAAACCTAAATCTGTATACAATAGTCTGATCCATATGGCCTCTTGTGTAGCATTGGCCAATCCTCTATATTCTACCTTTGTAGAAGATAAAGCAACAATAGGTTGCTTCTTTGAAGACCATGATATAGGTTTGTTACCTGTAAATGATAGGTATCATGAGGTACTCCTTCTATCATCTTTGCAACCTACCCAATCTACATTTGAATATATTTTGATGTCCAAGTCTGAGGTATAAGGAAAATATAACCCTTGATTTTGAGTGCCCTTAAGGTACTTCAAAATCCTTTTGGAAGCTTCCAAATGAGGTGCCCTAGGTTTGTGCATAAACTGACTAAGAACACTTACTCCATAAGCAATATCAATCCTTTTCAATGTAGCATAGATCAAGCTTCCCACTAAGCTTTGGTAACCTGCAATGTTTTCAAGCACATCACCTTCATGAGCACTTAGCTCTTGATTTACCTCCACTGGAGTACTTGCAACTTTGGCATCCTTCAAATGAAACTTCTTTAACATATCCTGTATATACTTTCTCTGAGTGATATAAATTCCAGAGTTAGTAAAGACTAACTCAAGTCTAAGAAAATATTTTAATGATCCAAGGTCACTAATTTTGAACTCCTGCATCATCTGATTCTTAATCAGTTTGATGCCATTAGCATCATTACCTGTGAGTATGATATCATCAACATATACACATATGTATATTACCTCTGAATTACTTCTTTTGATGAACAAGGAAGTATCTGCTTTAATCATGATAAAACCATGATCCTGAAGATATCTAGTCAACCTATGGTTCCATGCCCTAGGTGCGTGCTTCAATCCATAAAGATCTTTGTTCAATTTACATACATATGTTACCTTGTTTCGATCCTCATAACCAAGAGGTTGAGACATGTACACCTCCTCTGAAATCCAACCATTTAGAAATGCATTTTTTACATCCAATTGATACATGTTCCAATTCTTTGATGCAACCACACTTACCAATACCCTGATGGTTGGCATTTTTGCCATAGGTGAGAAGGTTTCTTCATAATCAACTCCTTGGGTTTGTGCAAAACCTTTAGCTACAAGTCTAGCTTAGTACCTACTTGTTGATCCATGAGAATTCCTTTTGATTTTATAGATCCATCTAGAACCAATTACCTTCATAGACTCCTTCTTTGGTACTAGTTCCCAAGTGTTATTCTCCTTGAGTGCTTCGATTTCCTCATCCATAGCTTCCTTCCATTCTACCTTTGTCTTTGCTTCTTCATATGATGATGGCTCTTCAAATGACAAGTCTTTTGCAAGATAAACAGAGTGCTTAGTAACTAGGGAAGTGTCATTCCCATGTCTGATTGGTTTCTTGCTCTCCCTTTGTGATCTTCTGATTGCTTGGTTGGATGATTCAGGTATATCCTCCAATTTCTTCATCTTGACTTTGCCTTTGGACTTCCATGCCTTGAACTCTTCTAGGTTGATGATGTCCTCATCATCTGAGTTGATTTCTCCATTCTGAGTAGGATCCTCTTAGTGAGGCTTGGAAACTTCTCTTCCAAGTCATAAGGTAGTTTTACTTTCCTGCATTCACTATCAAACCAAGAGTCATTCTCATCAAAGACAACATCTCTACTAACCATGAATCCTTTGTTTGAAGGGTTGTACAACCTGTATCCTTTCTAATTCAAGTCATACACTATGAAGATGCACTTCTCTACCTTAGGGTCTAGCTTACCTCTTATCTGAGAAGGGATATGCACATAAGTTACACATTCAAAGATCCTGCAATGATCAAGTGATGGTCTTCTACCATGCCATGCTTCATATGGGTTCATCCCATCAAGAGATTTGGATGGCAACCTATTTACAAGATAAGTGGCAGTAGATACACTCTCTGCCCACAAGTAATTAGGTAATTTTTTCTCATTTAACATTAACCTACCTGTTTCAACAATTAATCTCCTCTTTGCCACCTCATTTTGCTCATGGGTATACCTTGTAATTTCTCTCTTGATTCCTCTGTCCTGCAAGAATGCATCAAACGCATTTGAAAAGTACTCACCTCCTCCATCTACCTTAATCTCTTTAGGTTTCTCCCTATTTGGTTTTCAACAGGTGCAAGATACTTTTTAAAGCAATTGAATACTTCATCTTCATGCTTCATAAAGTACAATACAGTCCACCTATTGTAATCATCAATGAAAGATACATAATACCTTGATCCAGAAAATTGAGGGATCCTTACTTGGTCGCCATACATCTGTATGGACAAGCTGTAGGTAGTCCTCATGCATGTAGCCTCTCCTTGAGAAGGGTAACCTGTGAGATTTTCCAAGCTGACAAGCACCACATTTATAAATCATGTGTTGCTTGGGTACATTCGGTATCCCAAGCACATTTTTTTTTTAAGTTCTTTCACCAACATGCCCTAATCTTTTGTGCCAAATTTCAAGCTCTGAGAGTGTTTGACTTTTGTAACTATAAAGTGCAATATTCCTTGTATCTTCAAGTTAAAAAGTTAATAATCTACCTGTCTTTTCTCCTTTGGAAATTCTCTTGAATCCATGTTGAGTATCCTCCAAAAATGCTCCATATTGGTTGAACTTGACCTGCAATCCCTTTTCCATAATTTTTCCAACAGTTATCGAATTCTTGCCAATTGTAGGTACATATAAAACGTTGCTCAACATATTCTTGTTTCCATCTAAGGTCTTAAAATTTCCTACTTTAATCATTGAGTGCTTGGTGTCATCACATGTTTGTAGCTAATGCTTACCCTTTGGTTCCTCAAGGTCAGAGAGAAGAGCTACATTGCATGCCACATGGTTTGAGCATCCTGAGTCAATGTAGAAGAGATGGTCATCATTTATACCTGGTTTTGAAGTCATGTTCATAATCAGAAGAGAATCTTCTTGCTCCTCTGCATAGTTGTTGTAATCCTTCCTTGATTTGTAGCCTCCTTGGTAGTTGCTATTGTAGTTATTGTTGTAGTTGTTTTTGTATCCTTGATGGTAATTAAATCTTCCTCTTGATTGTGTATATCCACCTCTTTGATATCCTCTACCTCTCTGATTCTTGAAGTTCCTATAACACTCATCTATAGCATGATTTGAAAATCCACAAATATTACATGGTGTGGTGTTATAAGGTCTCCCCCTACCTTGCTTACCTCCTCTGTCCCTTCCTCTTGAGGTTCTACCTCTCCTTGCATAGTTGGCTTGGGAGGTAGTTCATTCATCTTCAACCTTTTTGTTCTTCCCTTTCTCTTTGGACTTACTTTTATCAGTGTATAGGGCAAAAGAGCTATTACCTCTTGATGAATCTCCATTCTTGTTGAGCTTGGCTTCATGGGTAAATCGTTTCCCCATGAGTGTGGTAAGTTCTAGAATCTGCATGTCCATGTACAAGTCCATGGCACTTGTGAAGCTCTCCCATTTGTCATCAGCTTTTATGCCATTGATCACTTGTCTTACAATCTGCTTCTCTTCAATTTCTTCTCCTATGCTTGCCAATTGATCTTGCACAAATTTGACTTTGGTTACATACTCTGAGATGCCTTGCTGGGGTTGCTTTCTTTGAGTGCTAAATGCAATCCACAATTGGTTCTTCCTAGCCCTTGTGTTGGAAGAGAAATATGAAGATTATGTTTCCCAAGTCTCTTGGGATGTCTTATAGTTCCTAATATGTGGAAGAAGAGAATCAAAGATTGAGTTAAGTAAGTAAGACCTTGCTAATGCATCCTTGGCACACCATGTGTTGAGTCTTTCATGCTCCTCTCTTGTAGGTTGTCCTTTGCTTCTGAATATGGGCATCTCCTCATCTAGTTTAGATACCTAATCATTGCAAGTAGAATCATCTAAAATGATCAATTATGCTATGAGAAATGAGTTTAGCAAACCAAAGTTTACACCAACTTTTTAGGGACTAACCAATAAATGACCAATGAGCACTTCGGTGATGATTTCTCCCAAATGCCTAAACAAAATGCTTTGAGATTTGGAGAGCACAGAGTAGACTGCATGCTAGTTCCAATAAGCCAAGGAGTATGAAAAATGGTTGAGTATTCACTAAGATATGATCAAAGCAAATTGACTGTTTTGAGTAGTCATAGCAGAGAAGTAGACAGAGATGTTCAATGAACTATATGTATTATAAAACATGATTTTACAAGATCATTGGCATTGTAATGATGCTCAATGATGATGGACTGAGTGAGCTATGGTGTGAGCCACTCAACATCTACACATTATCAAGGAGAGAGATCTAAATGAGGCCACATATAGCCACGAGATTTACAAAAGACTTTTTATAAGAGTTTTCTTCTAAGTTTAAATTTGAATTCAAACTTCACTCCAACTAAAAGTGACTCCATTGATTTAGGAGTTATTCTCTCAAATGAACATAGAGCTAATATTCTTCCTAATTCCACAAGATATAGGCTTTTATAAAATTCTTCAAATATTTAATCTTTTACAATAGTAAACCATCAAGTGGTTACAAGCCAAGGTTCACATGATTCATCAAGTGATAATTGCACACATTTTCTTCCATGCTAAGTCAAATGTGTAGGCTTGATCATTTTCACCAACATAAACTACTACCCCAAGTGTCCTTGTTTCATTGTCTAGATATTCCATGTCAATTATATGAAGATCATACCACTTGCTTCTTATTACTCCAAGGAATGCACTTGCCACAAGCTCATGCATATGACCATTTTCTTTGTTCTCTTGTATTTTTCATTGGCGATTTTGTGCTAATACTTTTCATCCAAATCTTTAAGCTAAGGTTGAAGGCTTGATTTTCATCTCCTCAAGCTTTGAACTTAAATTTTTTAGATGAGTTCTTCTCTTGAATTTGAGTAGCTTTGTTCCAAAACTTTGTAAACATGTCTAATAACTGATGTTTGTTACTCACATGCTTCACCTTCAATGCCTTTGCAATCACTCTCTCTAATGAATTGGTGATGTACTTCAATGTGCTTGGACCTAGCATAAAAAAATAAATTTATTGCTAGGTGTTAACTACTTATGTTGTCACACATGATAGGGACTTGCTTCACCTACAAGCTCAAATCCTTAAAGCAATTCTTCTGCCACATAAGCTCACAAGTGACAAGGGAGAAAGATCTGTATTTAACTTCAGTTGAAGATAGGGCTACTCTTAGCTACTTCGTAGAACTCCACAAGATAGCCTTGCTCCCAATCATCAATACATAGCCACTTGTACTCCTCCTATCATCCTTTGAGCTTGCCCAATCTGCATCATAATAAGCTTTAACCTATAAATATTCATCATAAGAATAGAATAAACCTTCATTTATAGTGCCCTTAAGGCATCTAAGAACCCTCTTGGCTTCCATTAAGTGTTGTGCTTTGGGAGTTTGCATAAACTTGGAGAGAACACCTACTACATGCTTGATGTCTGGCCTAGTAAGAGTCACATAGTTTAAAGCTGCTACAATGGATCTATAGAAAGGAACATCCTCAATATCTTCTCCCTCATGTGTTGTAAATTGTAGCTTCACTTCCAATAAATTTGCAATTGGCTTGCAAATTACGCATGCCATACTTTGCTAATACATAAAGAATGTACTTCCTTTGCATGAGATATATGCATTCATCTTTGTAGATTACTTATATGCCTCAGAAATAGTTCAATTATTGAACTTTGGAAACCAACCGCACTTTATGCATGGATATGCTTCCATCTAAATTCCTCTTCACCTTGTAAACCCATTTGTTTCCTATCAACTTCATGTCATTGGTATTAGGCACCAATGAACAAGTGTGGTTATGCTTGTCTGCTTTGAATTCATCTTGCATGGCTTGGTTCCATTATTCATGGTTACTTTCATCCTCAACACAATTAGGCTCTTCAAATGCAACGACTTGACTCATGTATGAATAATGTTTGACAATGAAAGAGTCATAAGTTAATTGTTGAATTGGATAATTTTCTATTTTTCAACTTATTCTATCTTGAGGTGTTGGAATGAACCTTTTCCTTCTTGCTTTTGATGTCTTTACACCTAGAGTTTTTATCTTTTCAAAGTCATATTTAGTAAAGCTATCCATCTCTACCAATGGATTGTCTCGATCATGTTCTTCCTCTTTGCCTTTTCTTTTCTAGAAATTTCTTCACTTGGAGTAGGCTTTATTTCAATATTCCTTTCCATGGAGATGTGTGGTTTTTCTTTGATGTTGTCCTTGAGGCTGAAGGACCAAAAATCTCCACACTTTTTTTGGTCTTAAACATGTCTTCTCTTCGTATCATGTATGCCTTCAACCTACAATTAATCTTTTACACCATACAATGGAATCAATTCATCAAAGATAACATCTCTAGACACATTAAGAGGTCTAGTTTTAGAATCATAGCATCTAAATCCCTTTGCTCACTTGAATACCCTAAAAATGCACCTTATAGCTTTTTCTTCAAGTTTATGCCTCAATTCATAATGCACATGCACATAACATACACAACCAAAAACCTTGAGATGAGATAGATCTCGTTCCTTCATATGGACTCAAAGAATGTCAACCTACCCTAGGGAATCCATTCTTGATGTATTTTTCCTTGACTTAGAAAATCAGAAAAATCCTTGAAGAGTTATTCTCCCCCTTCATCAGATTTAATAATCTTTATGTACCTACCCATCTCCTTCTCAAAAGTGCTTTGAAAACTTTAAAGTGACTAATCACTTCAGCCTTTGAATTCATACAATAGAACAATGTAATTCGTGTATAATTATCAATTAAGATAATAAAATACCAAGTTCTTGCAATGAGGGCTCCTTGGTTGGTCCCCATATAATGGTGTAAATGAGGTCCAAGAAAAATCTGCTCCTTTGTGTAATCTTCTTGAATGGAAACCTTATTTTCTTTCAGAATTGAGATGCTTCACACAAATGTTGCATACTTTGAGGATGGAAATTTGGAAGTCACTTATCACACCTCTCTTTTGCATATCCTTTAGTTGTTGAAGGTTTATGTGACGAGTGTTCTTGTGCCACAAATCGATTTGGACTATTTTTTTGTTGTCAAATGTCAAATAGACCATATGCGGTGAGGGTGTTCATACCTCCATGGTGAGTAGACTTCCTTACTTCTTTCCTTTGGCTATCAGCTTCTAAAGCTTTCAATCTTCCACAAAGCATCCTATGTTTTTGAACATGACTACATACCCTCTTTGAAAAATCTATCCAATTTATCATTTATTCTTTGTGATTATGGGCACATGTAACACATATTTAAGAAACTTTGCATTTTGATTTTCATCCAAAGGAACACCTATGTGTGGGATCCTATGCTTGGTTTCGACCCCTATTTATAAATGCCCTTGTGTGCTTGGTTCATGCAAATTTCAAAACATTTCCTTAATGCAACTCATGTAATCTAATCATTCATTATTGATGTACCATGCAGTTTCTATGCCTTCTTTCATGCCACTTCTTTGCATCATGGCAAAAATATTATCATTCTCTTATGTATTTGAAGTATTTTCAAACTTTCCTTGATTCTTCTTGTAGCCTCTATGGATGTCCTTTTAATAACAATCCCTCATAAATTGGCCCAACTTGGCACAATGGAAGCATTCCTTTGTATAGTCCATTCCTTCAAGTCAACCTCCTCTTCCTCTATCTCTTCCTCACCCCCTTTCTCTGTATCTTTGACTTGAATCTTCTTGATCATTGCTTGATTTTCCTCTACTTTGCCTTGTCCATTATGTCCACCTTTCTTTACTTTGCCTTTACCGGCATAAAAGATTTGGGCTTCATTGACCTTTGAATGACCTCCAATGAGGTTCATCTCCTCAATCACCTTGAGTGTGACTAAGTGCTCAAAATATGGTAATGACTCCCTTAGGCCCTCATAGGTTGTATTCCATAGTGACCCATAGTTCCCTTTTTTGTTGTAACTCAAACCCTAAATGTGGAAAAAAATGAGTTTTTTGAGAATGCAAGTAGACACTTAGAGCGATCCAAAACACTTTATTTGGATACTCCTACATGGAGGATTGACCTTTACATGATAGACTAATTGTCTTTATCGTTTTCCGCTATGTTCAAAGACACACCTTCACTGTTTTCAACCTCAATCAAAACTCACTAAGAGGAAAATCAACAAACATGTACCACATCTAATATATTGTAGGAACTATAAAAAAAAACACCTCAAATGGATAATGGAAGAAGTATTTATGACTAAAACAAAATCATGATGGAAAGTATCTTGCTCCATATAGAGGTAGTGAGCAATGGCTAACTATAGATAAGTATAAGCTAACAAAATGACTAACTTAGCAATGGGACTGCATGTAGCAACTTTATTAAACTCTAAACTAACCTAGCAAGAGAGTAGAAGTCATTGACATCCACTCAACATTTGGATTCATCCATATATAGGCTTTCAAAATTGCTCCTATGATTTTGCAAGAATTCGCCAATCATCTACTTAATCTTTTGTAAACTATGACTTGCAACATGGTTAAAACTTCTTGGTAGCTGAATTCATGATATGAAGCCTCCAGATGATAGTTTCATTTTTCATCCATACCCTTTAGCCTTTTGCTAGGGTTGAAGACTTGATTTTTAATAGGGACTGTTGTGCAATGCTATGTAGAGCTACATGGGCCATGTTCATATAGGCTTTACAATGGGAGTCGATATAGATAAATGTAGTTGAGAGAGAAAAAATAGTTAGAAAAATATATAATCTAACAATATCTCCATGAATAGAAGTCCTACCATCTCAGTCATACTAGCCAAAGGGATAGGCGCCTAGACCTTGTAGAAGGGGGCAAGTCCCTTATGCACTCCCCTATTAAGGTTCTATGGGGAAACCATGTGCCACCACAAGGCCTTTATTTTGACCTTGGACCCAATGGTGCATAAGTTTATGCCCTAATGGCTAGGCTCACTAAAGATCATCTATCACCATCAATGATCCAACATACATGTCATGTAACTTGGAACGTAGGGTTCCACAAATGTTTGGGTTCTCACTGGGGCTTCTATCATAATGGGATCCTTATAATTTAGAGCACCATAGATCATTTTTCTTCACGTGAGGGTGGATTTTTGAGTATATCTAACACTCCCCCTCGATGTCCATATTGTGGTAAACTACCGCATTAGTCTAATGCTAAGTTTTGGAAAGTTTCCATGAAGTTTCTCTCTCCCAAGATCCTTGGTGAATATGTTTGCTTCATTTTCTTCAAATGGAAAATAACTTATCTTCATGACTCCATCGTAGATCAGCTCACATACATAGTGATAGTGAGTTTCTATGTGCTTTGTGGGTGAATGGAAAACAAGATACTTGGTGATGGTCATGCAACTTTGGTTGTCACACTTCATCCATATAGCATCTTGTCCTCGTACTGCTATGTGCCATAGGATCCTCTTCAACCATGCTGCTATTTGCTTTAGATGATGCAACACATGCTGCTTTGTATTTAGCTTCATTAGAAGATAATGACTATAGTTGCTTGATTTTTATTCATCCAAGAGAACATCTCAAATCTTAAAGAAAAGATATATCTAGAAATTGATTTTCTATTATCAATATATCTTACTTAATATGAGTCTCATTATCCAACCAGAGATGATCCTTCTTCATAGAAAATACCATAATCAATGGTTCTTTTAACATACTTGAGTATTAGCATGGTTGCCTTCATATGAGTTCGGCAAAGCTTAAAAGAAAACCTGCTTACTACTCCAACAACATAGGAGATATCTCCTCTACTATTTCACAAGTAGATAAGACTTGCAAGTAAATTTTTTGTATCTTCCAATATCCATTGGAGGTGAAGTATCTTCAATATATAAATTTTTGTTGACCTCTATAGGTGCGGAAATCCCCTTGCAATCCTCCATATTCAATGCCTTAAAAATATGTCTTGCTTATGCTTGTTGATAGATGAAAATCTTCCCTAGCTCTTGTTATACTTCTAGGCCTAAAATATAATTCCACAAGCCAAATTTTGTCATTTTCAAAACTGAGCTCAATGCATCATTTGTTTGTTGAAGAAGAGCACTATCATTTCTTGTAATCACAAGGTCATATACATAGATTACAATCAAAATGGTCTTCACTCCTCCCTTTAAAACATACAAGTTAGCATTAGAAGCATATCTTCTGAGACCTAGATCTCTAAGGGCTTCGTTCAACCCATAGAATTCCTTCTCTTGCTTATGTAGCTTCTCCTCTAAATGGGAGCATCAAACATTGGGGACTGAGGAACATATGCATCCTCCTTGAGGTCTCTATTTAGGAACACGTATTTGGCATCCATGTGATAGAGTCACCATCATTTATTCAAAACAAAAGCTAGTACTATTGAGATAGTAATCATCCTTGTCGTTGGGGAAAATGATTCACAAACATAAACCCCTTGAACTTGTGAGTAGCTCTAAGCAACTGGTCTTGCTTTGTAGTTCTCCAAAGTACCATCAGCCTTGAACTTTAGCTTCCAAACCCATCTGGTGCCTATGCCTTTGCACTTTGGGAGTCGATCTATCAGCTCTCAAGTTCCATTCTTCATGATATTGTCATATTTTATGTGAATGGCAACCCCTCCAATTCGGATGGTGGAGGTCCTCTTCCACATTGGTTGGTTCCCTGGCTTATTCTTGAATGAGCTCAGCCATTAGGGCTATATTTACAAAATGGATTTTTTCATTCTCTGATCCTCTATTCTCTGTGACTACCTAGAGATTGATGTCTTTAATTGATTATGATGTGTTCCTTTAGAGGCTATAAGGAACTAAAAAGGTCATTTTCTACTCGTCATGTGACAAGAGGTGCAACTCTCAAACATCCATGAGTCATCCATTCTTGGATCTTTAGTCGAGCAGCATACCTCCTCTATCCTAACAAATAACTCAAGATTTGTTTTTGCAATGTTGGAAAACTCCTTTCCATTGCCACCTTTTGAAGAGTTGTTCTTCTCTTTTGCCTTCTTGATGCAATAATCATGAATTTTGTGGCCTCTCTTCTTGAAGTGGAAACACGCTCACTTAAACTTCTTTTTGTCCTCGTCCTTTGAAGAGTCTACTTTGCCTCCTTTGGTATTTATGTTGTGTTGTGTGAATGCACCATCTAGTTTGTTTTCACCACTCCTTGCCTTGAGCTGCAGTGCCTACTTTATAAGTAAGGCATTGAGTTCTTTAAAGGTTAGAGGTTTATGTCTCATCTGAGTATTATGATCGGTTACAAAACATCAAAATTTGGTGGATAGATTCAAAGACAACAACAAGCTAGCCCCTCGCTTGACTTTTGAATACCTCCTCTAGCCACTAGATCCCCCATCAAAAAACCATTCTATTGTTAGTTGACTCTCCAAGTTCTGAATTTGTGTTTGATAACAAGTTTCATATTGATTTTTCCATATTTTCCATGATTCGCAAGCCTTGGTAGTATGTTGAATGCGAGTCGGAATAATATTAGTAGTACTTGTAACTAGAGCACAAAGTGTATCTACATTTCTACATTTCTAAGCACATACGAAATTAGCATTAGGAGGAATCATTTTAGCAGGATTATTTGGATGGGATGGTTCTTGAGGCTCATGGTCAATCCCAAGAATAGTCTCTAGAAAGAGATATGAATCAAGGATAGAAGTGATTCTAAACTTCCATAGGGTCTAATTTGTACCATTAAGCTTACCGTCCATGAAGGTTGGTGGGAATATCTACAACATTGCGATTTTTAGCATCATTAGTACTCCTACTTGTACTCTAGCTACTCTTGTTAAGAAATCACCTTGATTCTACACCGCTTAGAGCCTCTTAAGCTCCAATATAGAAATAATAGCATACGGAAATAGACTAGTAGACAAAGTTTAGAAAAAATGGAGACAAAGAGAGATGTAGAATGAGAGATTGAAAACTCAAATTCTTCTCTTCATAATGGGGGCCTTACAACTAAAAAGCGCTATGGATAATTTTTCATCACTTGAGGGTGGATTATTGAATATATCTAATAGTATAAACTTGAAAGATTTAAGAATTTGTTATCTAAAACTTGATAGTGATGCTCAACATAAATTCCATGCTCCTCATATTCAAGTTTTGTGAGACATGCATTCAAGAGAAAAAGGATCTTTTGAGTACTATCTTGGATGTGGGATTATGTGTCGTAGAAGGGATTTCAAAATTCATTTGTGAGTGGGAAGTTGAGGCTTGAAAGAGTACAAAAGGATTATTTGAAATATGGATTGTTTTTCACATCATTTGTTAAGTCAACCAATGGACTAAATGGATCAAATAATATTGATGGATGAAAAATTACTTTAGTTTGCATTGTGAAATTATTGTCAACAATAGGTAGAGTACATCTGTCAAACCACTTAACAAACGTCAAGAGGTTTTTGAAGCATACAAGGAATAAATGTTGATTCAAGGGCATGATTTTATTACCTATGCACACTTAACAAGGCATTGGGAAAGGGAGTTCCATAACGTTGCAATTCCTTGAAAGGTGTGGATGGGTAAATGCTTCAGTCATTTTTCCCTTAAAGACATGGCAAAGGCTGTAAAAGCTGATATTGAGGGCATTTATTTTAAGATTTTTTGAGAGGCAAAAAGTAATGCATCATCAGGCTTGGGCTCTCAAGCATACTCATCGGTATTTATATTTGATGATTGATGGCACATACCAAAAAAAAACTTGTTTTCCTCACTTTTTACATCTTCCAAAAGATATTGGAGATGAGGGACTCATGCAAAGATGCCTCATATGTAGTTCATATATGAAGCCAAAGCTTCTTTTTACTTATTACAACACCCATCAAGATCGCAATCTTATTGACGCAATGTTGGGTAGGGTTCTTGCATCATTTGATGTTGAGATGTCAATTGTTTGTTTGTGCAACAAGATAACATTGATAGAAAGAACAAGACCCCTTTTGTCCTTGGATATCTAAGCATGCTAATCGCCAAGAATTTGTTTCAAAATATTATGGTGAACTTTCTCTTAATTGGGTACACTCATGATCATATAAATAAGATTCTTGCTATGCTTTCAAGGAAATTATCACATGCTAATGCATTGACACTAACATCATTGAGTGTTCTAATAACAAAGGCTGATACATAAAGGCTAGAAGTTCTCATTGAGTGTTCTAATAACGAAGGCGTATACATCAAGGCTAGAAGTTCTCCACCTGATGCATATTTATGATTTCTAAAGGTTAATTTTTAGATAATGTTTTTGCACATTTGAATAATGTAAGGTTCAATCATGTTTTCTTGATTAAGAAGTTTAGGTTAAAGATAGATCTTCATTTTGCAAACAAAATTTGATCATCATGTCAATGCAACCCTCTTGAAGGTTGCAACTTTTTAGTGAGTCTTTCATATGTTATAATGACTTGTGCAGAGCAGAAACCGTATGAGCACAAAAGAGTTATAGTAAGTGCGAGTATGGAAGATACATGTTAATGGTACCAAGAACTTCGAACAGGAGGAAATCCATAAATCATGCTAAGAAATATTCAATTCTAACACTACAAGGAATACGGGCGTGTAGCGACGGTTAACGCGATAGAATTTCATCGCTATAAAATTGCAACTTGCGTCGGAATTACCGTCGAGCACGGACTGTCGATTATACGAGGCAAAAAACGACGGTATTTGCAACCTGTATTGCGACGCTCCCGTACAACGTCGCTTAAACGACGCTTGTTCAAGGCATCACTTAAGCGACGCTTTTTTGCGTCACATAAGCGACGGTGCACACCGTCGTATAAGCGACGCTAAGGAAATGTCGCTTATACGACGACGCATAGCATCGCTTACACGACGATCTGTTGACGGACAAAAATTAAAACGTTGGATGCTCTGCAATCGGCATTTTCACACATCCGATCGAAGAGCTCTCCAATGTTTGCAATTGCGATGCGCTTACGAGCTGAAGCAAGTATATGCAGAATTGTTGTTTTGCTTAAGCTCTCTGTTATTGTCTCCCTCTGTCTTTGTTTCTCTCTTTCTACATCTTTCTCTCTTTGAATTCTCTCTCTCTCTCTAGATCTCTCTCTCTAGATCTCGCTCTCTCTCTCTCTAGATCTCTCTCTCTCTCTCTATCTCTCTCTCTCTCTCTCTCTCTCTCTCTCTCTCTCTCTCTTTTCTCTCTCTTTATTGCAGGTTATTCAAGAAGCTAACCAATAAAAAACTATGGATCACAATTGTACGTACAGTTTCTATTATTTGTAGATCATTTGAATTGTGTTATTTTCATTACATACCATACTCACACTTATTGATATGCACTCATACACTGATACATGATGAAGATGCACACACACATGCATATACCTACATATACACATATACATGCACATACACACACATACACATAGAGTTATACATACACACACATACACAAGAACATGCACATATTGATACATACATATACACTTATACATGCACATGCATATACATACATATACGCACACATACACATGCACATATACACATATACATGCACATACACACACATACACATAGAGTTATACATATACATGCATATACATATACACACACATACACATGCACATGCACATACTCATACACACATATACACTTATACATGCACATGCACATACATACATATACACACACATACACATGCACATACATACATATACACACACATACATATACACTTAGGTACACACATATGAATGAATTATATAATTAAAGTATTAAAACACATGCTTAATATAAACAATAATAACAATCAATAGAACAAAACTCTTCATTACTTAATACCATACACACAATTCAAAACATAACTGAAATGAAAAATATATAGATAAAAAATATATATATATATATATCAATGTAAATACATATAATCCAATGTCATAATCAACTAAAATCCTAATCATCATCATCATGATCATCATCATCATCAGCAATATCATGATCATCCTGATCTTCCTCATCCTCATCGTCATGATCACCCTGTGACGATCGAGATCGTCCCTCCTGTGTTTGTCTCTCCACCTCATCCATATTTGTCTCCCCATAATACTCCTGTATTACATATAACAAACATAAGTCAATAAAATAATTAAAACATTCATAACAACAAAATAATTATATAAAATTTAAAAATACTCACAAAGGCATCAGGATGATCTTGTATATACTCGCTCAAACGCCGATATCCAAAATGTGTAGCATACTCGATCTCGTGTTTCGTAGGATATCGGCCATAATCCTTTCGCTGCAATGAAACAAATAAAAAACATTAGTTGCTTGCATTTTAACTAAAATAAAAAATATACTCACAATAACACATATACTTACAAACGTAGCTACAAAACCATTATGGCCCATTTGGCCTAAGTGCGATGTGTGGCCCGACTCCACTCTCTTCTTTGCAGCAGCCTGTTTATTCAAGGAAAAAAATACATAAATTAAATTAAAAAATTACTAGAATATCTAAAAATTATAAATATAAACTATTAATTTGTGTACCTTCTGCTGAGGAAATGATTCCTGAAGACGTAGCTGTCTACGAAAAAACTGCCACGACTCAGGTGGTATGTTAGCGATCCTCTTATTTTTTTCAACCATACAATATCTCCTGTTAATTTAATCTCAAACAAAAAAAAAAAAGTCAGAATACATACACATATATACACACACATACACATACACATACACATACCCACATACACATATACATGCAAACATATACGCATGCATATATGTATATATATACACATATACATACATATAACATAAACACACATATACATATCCACATATATATGTACACACACATGCATGCATATACACTCATTCATATAAAATACATGCATTTATCCCACAATAATATGTAGTTGTGTATATGTGAATATGTGTGTATGTATAAATGTGTATATGTGAATATGTGTGTATGTGTAAATATGTATATGTGAATTTTTTATTTATGTAGATAATCAAATTATTAATATCAAATACCATTATTTGTAGATTCTGATCAATCAGATGGAACTCCACCACCGTCTCCTCATCGTGCAACGACTTTATACTATAAGTATATGAAATATTTAATTTTAACTATATTTGATGGATACATAACTTATATTTTTTTTTATGTTTCTTATGATGTGCAGATTCTGATCAATCAGAGGGTACTCCACCACCTCCTACCCATGCAACGACTTCACATGTGTCCTCCGATAGGAATTATGATGAATTTTACTATCAAGAGCATATTATATGTTGGTGTAACTCTTGTTATGGCACGTATCGAAGACCACAATTGGAATGTATTCAACATGAGGCAGAGTATGGTACTTTTGAGCATGCACCATCACCTAGTCAACGTGATAATGCTTGGGTATGTATTTTCTATATATATTAATGTCATTATTTTATTTAAAAACCATGTATAAAATCAAATTATTATTGATATACAGGAATACTTGCTCAATGATGATGATGATGATGATTTTTCTCATAATGTTAATATACCTCGTACACGTCATGGACTTGTTGTTCATCAATTACAAGCAGAGGTTTCTAGAAATCCTCTACCTCCTAGTTTAGAGAATGAAATGGCTAGAGATTATCCATTGCCAGCTCGTGATCGTTCTTTAGTACAAACATATGATAGAAGAAGATATGGAGGATGGAATAGAGGACCACTTCCTTTAGATGGAGAGGTTTTCAACTTTTGGGGTAATCGCTATATGATTGCTCCATCCACTATTACTAATGCTGGTCGTGGTCTCTTTATTGTAGAGGATTTGTATGTGCCTCTGAACTCTGAAGTCACTCTTATGTCATTTTGTGGTCCTATATATGGATGGGGAGATTGGCATCGACTTTCACGTTATGTTCAAAGCATGAGTACTTATGGAATATGCTTGAACGCAGCATCTCTTACTAGTAGAAGGATTTTACATGCAGAAAATGAAAGATTATATATTGATGGAAGACCTTACACACATGGAAATATAGCAGGTTTAATAAATAGTAGTCGAGGGTTACATAATAGTTCAAGGACTAATTGCACATTTGAGGAGCGTGAAAATAGTCATGAATCACCATACATGAGTAGAGATGTATCAAGATACATAGTTGTCAATGCTATTACTACATTACATGCTGGTGATGAACTATTAGTGAATTATGGATGGCGTAGACCTCCAAGAGCACCTTTTAGCTAGAGAGAATAAAAATTTTCTATCCATATTTAATAAGTTATATACTTAATTTTATATTTGAAGTTTAATTTTTATTCATTTATGGAATACTAATGAGTTTTATTTATATGTGTAGATTCCAACGTATGATGTTGATGATATTCGTCCACAACATTCACAATTACCAATAAGACCTCATTTATCAGAAGCTTTCATGAGGAGGCTACGCAAAACTAAGCCTGTGCAATATGCAAAGTTGAAAGATCTATATTCAAAAGATGATAAAGTACAAGATTTGTGTGACAATGATGAAGATGATGGCATGGCAGATTTTATTGAGGATTGGTATCAAAATGACAGTGAGAGCATGGATATTTCTAAAAATGAGAAATATCTTCGAGAGGAATGTCTAAAGCATGTATATGAAGGAAGTCCTTTGACACGACTAAATGCGAGCTTACTTATTCTCAACCTTCAAAATCGTTTTGGATGGAGTAATGTATCTGTTTCGACACTATTAAGGTATAAATTTCAATTTTCTATCTATTTATATATATATATATGCATAAATATATATACATATATAAATACATGTAGGTTTTTATTCTTACTTTAGATAAGGTTATAAGAACAAGAACTTGAATTGAATGGAAACTTTTTGTCCGCGCATCTTTTAAAAATATTAATGCATCTTTCCAAATATTCGCAATGGTGACCTGGATGAGTCGCATGCACAGAGGCTACTCAAGAGACAGCAATCAAATTATAATGGAGTAGTCCACTTTGTATCCTAAAGTTCAGATGATCATCATTGACATGCAAGAGGTTTACTGCATACCCAAGAAATCCTGCTCTATCTTGACTAATCTCTGTGCATGCGATTCATCCAGGTCACCATTATATGAACATATGTGTGAATTGACAAGATACGACTATTTTGCGTAAATATTTTGAAAGACGCATTAATAGTTTTAAAAGATGCGCGGACAAAAAGTATCTATTCAATTCAAGTTCTTGTTCTTACCTTATCTAAAGTAAGAATAAAAACCTGCATGTATATATGTATATATATTTATTTACCTTTTTTAATATATCTTTTTTTGATAAACTTACAGGTTATTATCTGAAAAGTTTTTACCAAGTCAAAATATTCTTCCTACCTCACATGATGAAATGAAGAAGATAATCAACAATCTTGGTATAGATTATCAATGTATACATGCATGTCCTAACGATTGTATTTTATATAGAGGTGAATATGCAGACTCTTTGACATGTCCCAAATGTCAATCTCCTCAATATAAGGGTGAAGAAGGTAAAATCCTGAAAAAGGTATTGAGACATTTTCCATTGGCTCCACAGATTAGACATATGTTTCAAAGCCCCGAATTATCAAAGCTTTTGACTTGGGGACATGATCACAAAAGTACTGATGGAATAATCACAATTCCTCATGATAGTGTTGCTTTTCAGCATATTGATTCTACATGGCCTGAATTTGCACAAAATCCACAGAATCTAAAGTTAGGAGTTGCATTAGATGGGGTTAATCCATTCTCCATGAAATCCAGTAAATGGTCAACATGGCCAGTGGTAGTCATAAACTACAATCTTCCGCCATATCTTAGCATTAAAAAGGAGCATTTAATGCTTTCACTTTTAATCCCAGGCAAAAGACAAGTTAAAGATATGAATGTATATCTTGCTCCTCTCATTGACGATCTTCAAGAGTTATGGAGAGGTATTAATGTCATTGATATATCGAAAAGCATCTACGATTCGTGGTATTGTGGCTTGGACTATTCACGATTTTCCTGGATATGGCGTTTGTTCAGGTATTGATGTAATTTTTTTATTCAATATGCATGTAAATAAATATGATTTAATCTAATTATATTTTTATCATTTTCCATGATGCAGGAATATCTACTAAGGGTTATAAAGCTTTTCCATATTGTGGTGATTGGTTGAGATCAATCTATAGTAAGAATCTCAACAAAAATATTTATCTTCGACATCGACGATTCTTGCCTGATGATCATCCATTAAGATCTAAAAGAGAAGCGATACATTTTAATGGAAAGCTTGAAATAGGCCAGTGTCCAAAACCTATGACGCCTATGGATTGGTATAAAAAATGGACAGATGGACCTCTGATAGATCCAGAAGCAGAAATCTTCAGTGATGATTCAGATAATGAGTATGTGAACAGAGGTAAAGGGAAATTGGCACTCGCAGAGAACATATCAATATGGTATTCTTTGGAGTATTGGAAAGAGTTAAAAGTATGTCATCTTCCTGATCCTATGCATATATTCAAAAATATTGGTTATTCAGTATGGCAGCATCTTCTTGGACTAAAAGATACCACAACATCAAGGAATGATTTGAAAGATCAAAAATCCAAACCAAAGTTATGGCCAGTTTTTTATAGACATCGACAAGAAACGACTTATGCATCTGCTCCTTGGGTACTTACAACAAAAGAGATACAGACTATCAACAATAGAATTCAATTGATAAAGACTCCTACAGGATATGGAGCATCGTTTCAAAACATGTTTACTATGGATGACAAGAGCTTATCTGGATTAAAGACCCATGACTGGCATAACGTTTTGAAACATATTTTACCTTTGGTTATCGATGGATGTACAACGAAAGGAGTACGAGATGTGATCTATCATCTTGGATCACTTATAAGGTAATTATGATACTTTTATATTTAATATGTATGAATATTGGATATCTTTTATTTTTTAATTAACTTCTTTACAATTGTTTTTATGATTTGTATAGGTGGATTACATCCAAAGAGATCGATAAAAATTCGATCCCACAAAAAATACGTGAATGCAAAGAGCTACTATGTTTGATGGAAAAAGAACTTCCTACTTCATTTTTTGATATTCAAGTTCATTTACTAGTCCATCTTGTAGATGAGATAGAGATTGCTGGTGTTGTCAACACTCGATGGATGTTTTGGACCGAGCGATTTATGGGAATACTAAAAGGTTACATGCGACAAAGAGCAAAACCAAAAGGATCCATGGCAAAGGGTTGGATGCTTGAAGAGTGCATGTATTACGTTAGTGAGTACCTTGAAAGATTTCATGAAGAAGCTCCACGTGCATGGACCAACGAGTCTTCTTCAAAAATAACAGATGAGGTATTATCAGGTACGGGGGTTCCATTCTTATTTACATTTCAAGAAACAAATGATGTTTCTACTTTTGTAGCATATAATAGCGAATGCATGCAAGCATTCATTAGGGAGTACGAGGAACTTCAAAGTCTCCAAAGTAAAAGGCGAAAAAACAAAAGATCTAGACGTAATCTCGATAATAATGAGATTATAGATATACCTTCTTTCACGGATTGGCTATATAGTCGTTTGCAACGCGCCAACGCAAATAATGAAGAAATCTCAGATGAGCAAAGAGAGTTAATGATAGGTTGTGAACAGAAGGTAATTTTATTAAAATATATATTTTATTTTTTTCATATATGTATGTTAGTTTCTATTTACTAATTGAATTTATTTTGCAGGCTCGAATGTTCACTAATATGTGGGCTTTTGGAGAGCATATTAGAATCAAAGCCATTGATTCTTTACGTAAAACAGAGGATTCTAGTATTGTTGCTTGTTTCAAGCAACTATCACGTGCTAGCTCAAAAGACACGAACCTTATAGATAGCGAACTTGGTTACGTAGGAACTATTGGTATCTACGAAATTTCATTTTGTACATTCAAACAGGTAGAAAAAAGTTTATATATTTTTTTTAGAGTTAGTTATTTTTTTGAGCACCTAATAATGGGACGTTTTTGTTGTTATATATTTTGATAGGTCAGTTTGAAGGTTGACTGGTATTGAGCGGAGTATAAAGGTAGTAATTCTACAATAAGAAAGGAATTATCTGGGTTTTGGGCAATTGATTCTTCCAAGGTAATGCGATCTACTAAAGAACCATATATTCTTCCTAGGCATATTGAACAAGCATTTTTTTATAAAAACCCAGATGCTCATCCTTGGTGGCAAGTCATTCATGTGCAACCTAGAGGTAGGTCATTGTTTGAACAGTTTATTGTTAGAGAGATTGAAGAAAGTCCTCTTGATGATTCAACATCAGATACTGATACATCAACATCTGGAATAGAAATTAGACTCATTATACGTGATAATGATACTAATCTTTTTGATGAAGAGGATAATTCTCTACATGCTGATTCTACTAATGAGGAAGAGGAATTACCAGAAATAGATATTAATCCACCAATAGATGATGTGATTCATGAGAACATAGATTTAACAATAGAAGAAATAAATAAAATCAATAAGAATAATGAAGATGAGACTATATTGATGTCTTACCAAAATGATGGCAATAATGAAAACATATGAGCAGATTAGATAGTAACTTGAAGCTTTTGAATGGATATCAGATAATAGGTTTTTTTTATTAACTTGAATAACGATGAATCCTACTAGAGAGATGAAATCATGTTCTTCTAAGTTAGAACATGAAGCTCGGGGGTATGCCTAATTATTTTATATATAGCTTTATCTTCGAGGAGTAAATTTTTATCATGTATGTATGCATATGTGTGTGTATTCATGTGTATTATATGTATACATATATTAGTATGCATATATATGTATTTCATGTATATGTATGTGTTTGCATGTGTGTGATATATGTATACATGTGTTAAATATGCATGTGTATATATGCATATGCATTTATGTAAAATATTCATGTATTCATGTACGTAATATATGCAAGTGTTTATAATTGTATACATGTATATATGTATATGTGTCTATGTGTAAATATGTACATGTAAATATGTATGCATGTATATATATGTTTATGTGTGCATGTAGGCATGTACATGTATGTGTAAATATGTACATGTAAATATGTTAGTATGTATATATATATATTTATGTGTGCATTTAGGCATGTATGTGTGATGCATAATATATCTACTCCAGTTTATATTTATGTATCCTATCTACATGATGTGTATATATCTTTACATATATTATGAATCATGATCCTCGTTCATTCGACTAGCTATATATAGAGGCATAAGGTTGGGAGGAGAGACATCTCTCTAGTAGGACGTCGGAGGTGTACATATACTTCAAACATATGGCTAAAAGATTGAATTAGAGTTTTTAAATTAGGGATTTCAAAACCCTAATATCGAGATTAGTGTTCTCTCTCTCTCTCTCTCTCTCTCTCTCTCTCTCTCTCTCTCTCTCTCTCTCTCTCTCTCTCTCTCTCTCTCTCTCTCTCTCTCTCTCTCTCTCTCTCTCTCTCTCTCTCTCTCTCATATACATACATACCGTGCATTGTCACGACGATGCGCCATAAGTGTCCGTATCTCTTTTAAACACCATTTAAGAGACCACCCTGTCCCAAACTCCGTCTCAAGTGAACTGAGCACGTACTTTTTATCCCTCTCATCATGCTCACTACAAAAATAAAAAACATAATATAAATAAAACATAAGATATATATTTCAATTTATATGTAAAACTTTTACTTACTTCCACGGTAAGTGGATAAAGCGCAGGTAAGAGTTGCATAGTGCACGCATTCTCCTCTTGAACTCCAATCCATTTCCTATGTATACAATATTCCCCTCTGGCTCTATGTCGCACTCTAGTCCTAACGTGCCTATGCATGTCCTCATAGGCAACGTCTCTGCTCTGCTATCACGTGCTGGAGGTGGTATAGGTATCCTGAAAATAGATAGATAGAAATAAATAAAAATATGTGCTATAATATCATTAAAAAAGTTTATGAAAAAAAACATACCTATGAGCAGATAGCTCTCTTCCTGCGTGTGGATCCGCAAAAGAGCCCTCGTCTGATCACGTAAGCATTTGGATCGTATAATCCAGCTCCTCATCGGACATCTCTGCGTAGTCCCGCATTATGGCCCCTAGAGTATCTGACGGAACTCTTGCTCTCATAAGACTTTTTATGAGAGTGAGTTTTGCCTTTCTCTCTCTACTGGGATCCATAATACCTAACATATAAAACAAAATGGTTAGAAATCAATATATATATATGTGTATGTGTGTGTATGCATGTGTATTGTGTGTATGCATGTGTATGTGTGTGTATGCATCATTATGTGTGTATGTGTGTAGGTATATGTGTGTGTTGTCTATGTGTATGTGTGTGTGTCTATGAGTGTGTATGTGTTTATGTATATGTATGTATCTATGTGTGTGTATGTATCTATGTGTGTATGTGTATGCATGTATGTATGCATATGTATGTGTGTGTATGCATCATTATGTGTGTCTATGTATGCATGTGTATGTGTGTATGCATCATTACATGTGCATGTGTCTATGTGTGTATGTGTGTGTATATGTGTGTGTGTGTCTATGTGTATGTGTGTGTGTTTATGAGTGTGTATGTGTTTATGTGTATGTATGTATCTATGTGTGTGTATGTGTCTATGTGTGTATGTGTATGCATGTATGTATGCATATATGTGTGTATGCGTATGTATGTGTGTGTATGCATTATTATGTGTGTCTATGTATGCATGTGTATGTGTGTATGCATCATTACGTGTGTATGTGTCTATGTGTGTATGTGTGTGTATATGTGTTTGTATGTGTGTATGCATGTGTGTGTGTATGCATGTGTATGTGCATATGTGTATATGTGTGTGTATATATGTGTGTGTATATGTGTATGCATGTGTGTGTGTATATGTGTGTATATGTGTGTATGCATGTGTGTGTATGCATATGTATGTGTGTGTATGCATTATTATGTGTGTCTATGTATGCATGTGTATGTGTGTATGCATCATTACGTGTGCATGTGTCTATGTGTGTATGTGTGTGTATATGTGTGTGTGTCTATGTGTATGTGTGTGTGTCTATGAGTGTGTATGTATTTATGTGTATGTATGTATCTATGTGTGTGTATGTGTATGCATGTATGTATGCATATGTATGTGTATGCATATGTATGTGTGTGTATGCATAATTATGTGTGTATGTGTCTATGTGTGTATGTGTGTGTATACATTATGACAGTGTATGTAAGCATGTGCATTATGTATGCATATAAGTATGTATGTATGCATATGCATATGCATTATGTATGCATATGCATTATGTATGCATATGCATTATGTATGCATATGCATATGCATTATGTATGCATATGCATATGCATTATGTATGCATATGCATATGCATTATGTATGCATATGCATATGCATGTAAGTATGTATGTATGCATATGTGTGTGTGTATGCATATGCATGTAAGTATGTATGTATGCATATGCATATGCAATATGTATGCATGTATGCATGTATGTATATGTGTGTGAATGTGTGTGAATGTGTGTGTGAATGTGTGTGTACATGTGTCTGTATGTGTGTATGCATGTGTATGTGTGTGTATGCATCATTATGTATGTATGTGTGTGTATGTGTGTGTGTCTATGTGTATGTGTGTGTATCTATGAGTATGTATGTGTTCATGTGTGTGTATGTGTCTATGTGTGTATGTATCTGTGTGTGTGTATGTATCTATGCATGTGCATTATGTATGCATGTAAGTATGTATGTACATTATATGCATATGCATATGCATTATGTATGCAAATGTATGCATGTATGTGTTTATGTGTGTATGTCTCTCTATGTGTGTGTATGCATATATGTGTGTGTATGTGTGTATGTGTGTGTATATGTGTCTGTATGTGTGTATGCATGTGTATGTGTGTGTATGCATGTGTATGTATGTATGTGTCTATGTGTGCATGTGTGTGTATATACTATATGTGTGTGTGTCTATGTGTATGTGTGTGTACCTATGAGTGTGTATGTGTTTATGTGTCTATGTGTCTATGTGTGTGTATGTGTTTATGTGTGTATGTGTATGCATGTATGTGTATGTGTGTGTATGTCTCTCTATGTGTGTGTGTATGCATATGTGTGTGTGTGTATATGTGTGTCTATGTGTGTATGCATGTGTATGTGTGTGGATGCATCATTATGTGTGTATGTGTCTGTGTGTGTATATGTGTGTGTATGTGTGTGCGCGTCTATGTGTGTGTATGTGTGTGCGCGTCTATGTGTATGTGTGTGTGTCTATGAGTGTGTATGTTTGGATGTGTGTGTGTATGAATGTGTGTCTATGAGTGTGTATGTTTGGATGTGTAAGTGTATATGTGTGTCTATGTGTGTATGCATGTGTATGTGTGTGAATGCATCATTATGTGTGTGCATGTATATGTGTGTGCATGTGTATGCATTATGTGTGCATGTGTATGCATTATGTGTGCATGTGTGTATGTGTATGCATTATGCATTGTGTATGTGTGTCTATGTTTGTGTATTTGTGTGTATGTGTGTGTGTCTATGCGTATGTGTGTGTGTCTATGCGTGTATATGTGTGTGTACATATGTATGTGTGTGCATGTGTATGTGTGTGTGCATGTATATGTGTGTGCATGTGTATATGTGTGTGCATATGTATGCATTATGTGTGCATGTGTATGCATTATGTGTGCATGTGTGTATGTGTATGCATTATGCATGTGTATGTGTGTGTGCATGTGTATATGTGTGTGCATGTGTATGCATTATGTGTGTGTGTGTCTATGCGTATGTGTGTGTGTGTGTGTCTATGTGTGTATATGTGTGTGTACATATGTATGTGTGTGTGCATGTATATGTGTGTGCATGTGTATATGTGTGTGCATGTGTATATGTGTGTGCATGTGTATGCATTATGTGTGCATGTGTGTATGTGTATGCATTATGCATTGTGTATGTGTGTCTGTGTGTGTTTATTTGTGTGTATGTGTGTGTGTGTCTATGCGTATGTGTGTGTGTGTACATATGTATGTGTGTGTGCATGTGTATGTGTGCATGCATGTATATGTGTGTGCATGTGTATATGTGTGTGCATGTGTATGCATTATGTGTGCATGTGTGTATGTGTATGCATTATGGATGTGTATGTGTGTGTGCATGTATATGTGTGTGCATGTGTATATGTGTGTGCATGTGTATGCATTATGTGAGTGTGTGTCTATGCGTATGTGTGTGTGTGTCTATGCGTGTATATGTGTGTGTACATATGTATGTGTGTGTGCATGTGTATATGTGTGTGCATGTGTATGCATTATGTGTGCATGTGTGTATGTGTATGCATTATGCATTGTGTATGTGTGTCTATGTGTGTGTATTTGTGTGTATGTGTGTGTGTGTCTATGCGTGTATATGTGTGTGTACATATGTGTGTGTGTGTAAGTGTGTGTGTGCGCATACCTGTCAATAGTCTCGCTTCTCTCTCTCCCTCTCGCACGCGCTCTTTCTCTCTCTCTCTCTCGGTCTTTGTGTTCTTCCTCGCGTTCAAGGCCCGGCACAAATGTGCCGGGAGAATTGAAATTTTGTTTTTTACATTCCAGAGCGTCGCATATGCGACGCTCTGCAGTTTGCCAACATCGTTAAGTGCATTCTACTAGCGACGCTTCTGGTGTAGCGTCGCTTATGCGACGAGGCTCGGCCAAAAAAAAAATCGGAAATTTTTACCGTCACTTATGCGACGATTTCGTCGCATAAGCGACGGTTTTCGTTTTTTTCCCGATTCGGGGGCGTCGCTATGCCCCCCTTTTTCTTGTAGTGTAAGTATGTATCTTGGTGGGGAAATTATTTCACTCCTTAACAACAAATATGCAATGCTACATTGTAGGTGAGTGAAAAGTTGACATAACCTTCTCATGGGATCTTGGGGTTCAAAGATCTTGCCCAATGAAAAATTTGGAACATATGATAGACGAATTACAAGCTATTTTTCATCCCCATGACAATAATATTTATTTGGATGCTTTCAATTTAAGGTAAATGAAAGAACAATGGTATCGTAATGTAGCAAAGATATATGTGGTGACACTTGTGACAACAACAGTTGATGGGGATGGTTTTTGAAGGCCGTTTTGTATTGCAAAGGTATTAGATTTGAGAATGGACAAATATCCGAATAAGATATGTTCAATCACCATTCATTGGTATAATACCATAAGCAAGAATGCTGATACAAGAAAATATACATTGGAGATGATACGATCCTCAAACCCTGGATCAAAAAGTAAAAGGATCACTCCTAATACATCAAAACTTAACTTGGATGAGGTGGTAATACTTCTTTATGGTTACACATTAACAAAGCAAGACATTTGAGCATATCAACAATTAAAATTCTAAAGAAGAAACTTGTTGTTCATGTATATAGTGTATGTCATAGGTTGATAAGAATTTCAATGCGTGATCTCAAGCTGTTCGGCATGCATTTGGATTAAGATGGAGCCTTAGTTTCCTCTGAAGAAGTACATGAGATCCCTAAAGTTTCAGATGCTATGACATCAACCTTTGAAGGTGGTTGTAGTTTGGAGGAATCTATTTGAAATTGTACACAAGTTCTAAAGAATTTATCTAATTGTCATTTTTGAATTAAAAGTATACTACAAGGAGGGTTTTCTGGAAAAATGTGTAATGCGACCAATCATTTATATTTATAATACAGGGAGAGATTTCTTATGGGGATGATTTTTAGTTGCTTATCATTTTTTACAAAATGGAACTATATTCTTTGTATAAAAATAGATAGATTTAAGACGCTTTTAGAATTTTGTTTTTACAAATTTGCTCAGTTTTCATTTAATTTTGCCTCCGTTTTTGAAAGTATATATAATGGATTTTTTAAGAATGAGGGCCAGCACTAGTCCTTTTATGTAGAATCTAGGCAACATTCCCTTTTGAGTTCCTTTATTGCACAATAATTTTTGTTTCCAGTGCAAGAATCTCTTTCCCTTGAGTTGTGAAATATCAATAATAAAAATTGGTTTAAAAATCTCAAAAAGCCTGATTTTTGAGGAGGGAGATTTTTCTATATTTCTGGCGATGCTCTTTTCTTTCTATTTACTTGAGTTCCTTGAATTCAACATTGCATGGTAAGTACACATACTATCCGCGGGATTACTTGCCAGACACTATGGAGACATCATACTGTAAATGTTGTACAACAAAAAGATGTATTAGTTTATGGTTGGAAGGCCCATCAATCTGCAATCCAAAGAGTTAATTGTTCAAGGGTCCAACAACTCAGGAGGTTATGGGTCATTGTTTTGCAATCCGAGATCCATTTATTTCAACATATTTTGGGCAAATCCCTTCTAACAACCTATGGGCCATCATATAAGTACACCTCAACGACTCTCTAAACATAAAAGGCTGCATGGCAAGCCCATACAGGTTGGACTTTATTAGATGAGTCTACCTCACGTCTATTCTGATTAGGTTGAGTTTTTAATGAATAAATGAACGAACAGACATGGTACCAATGCCATCCCTATATTCCACAAGGGCCCTAGGTAGGGCATGGAACCATACAAGGACTGCTGGATTGAAGTTTATTTCATGTTTTACATAGCTTAAAGCGCAACTACAAAGTAGCTCCAGTTCCAGCTGCATGTTTTACATAGCTTTCCAACTAAAAAGTACCCAAGGCTTGCTAGTTTGTAGCTGCAAGGCCAATTAGTTTGGAATCAAAACGTGTAGGTTGTATGTCAGGCTAGTACATGATCTTTGAACCCAAGATCACACTTCACGGAGCTTGAAGCATTCCTACTAGGTCATAACCACTACAAATTATGAGCTACTTTCTATTGAGGAGTTTCACTTCAATCTACTCTGATTGTGCTCCATGATTTCTTATCAAGGGACTCAATATTTTTAAGAAGCCCATATGGCATAAAGCACAGACATACATCAATTGGCCCAGTTCAATCATCTCTCCAGGGAATGACCTCGATAAATGCATTGATGTGATTAACAGTCCAGAGGTCTATGCCATGGCACCACGTTTCCTGATATATGCACCGAACCTCAGATGTGGATCCATTCCTCAGCCTTACGTTTCCTGATATATGCACCGAACCTCAGATGTGGATCCATTCCTCAGCCTTTAGCTGGAGGGAGCGACGAGCTACCCATCCTTCCCCCACCCGTTGAATGGAGCTGTCATTCTTGATCTCTGAACAAACAATGAAAGCGATTATGAGTGATTTTGCAATCTGAATAAGACCTCCACTTTTGTCTTGTTTAACAAAGTCTCAACATGACCTCGACATTTTCTTCTCTCATGGGAGGCTCGGAATCACACGTACTTGAGAGAGGACGACCGTTGAGAAATCAAATATAATACAACCATGCCACACGTGCATAACCAACTCTACTGTAATCTCTTGCATAATGGCTCCAGTCTCCGTCCTCTCTCTTATGATAGACGGCGCTTCAGAGATTGACATACAGACATGGTTCGAAAATGGAAAACTGCTTGAACAACAAAGTCATCAAGTAGCATACAATTTAATGCCAGAGAGAGCCTCAAAAGCACACCCATCTGAGAGTGAATCACCTTTGGAAAAAATTTACAGCATTGGAAAAAAAAAACTTAACCATAGGAGAAAAGACTACTGTAATCTCTTGCAGAATAGCCCCAGAAGCCTTCCTATGACTCATGATAGGCGTTTGAGAGATTCACACGCAAACATGGCTCAAAAACGCATGTCTACTTGAACAAACAAAGTCATGAAGGAACATACAATCCCATCTCAGAGATAGAAATCCCATCGAACAACGGATTTTATCAAGTAGCAGACAATCCAATGCTCGGCTCTGAAGTAGCTTAAGCGTCGTTGTCTGATGATGAACCTGTTTTATGTTTTTTAAGGTTGTCGAGTAATGAGAGCTTCGCCTCCCCCCCAGCGACATGCCACCTATAAAAGGCGAAGTCACATTCTTTACGAGAAAGGCGACTGCGGACAAGTAATCATGCAAGAGAGAGAGAGAGAGGTTCCAGACAAAGATCGGCTTTGTATTTTATCACCTTCTTCATGCGCTTATATGAGCTGCTTCATGACACGTGTGAGGTGAAAGCGTTAGAGAGAGAGAGAGAGAGCGCTTTGTATTTTATCGTTTTTTAACAAAAGATCTGAAGTACAAGAGAATTACGAAAGATAGAAAGCAGCCTAATCAATCTGTCCGTTTCTTGGGATCCATTTCTTTTCCAGATTTTTTTTATTACAAAATCGTCGAATGTTTAAACGAAGGGACACTTTCATAGCTCTTCGTTTATGAGAGAGGTTCCAAGGTTGACCCTACGTCACTCCGTCCATATCTTGAACAACTCTTCATCTCTAATAACATTGGAAAGAACCTCCGATGTATTTTATCATTTTGTTCTTGTGTATTTTATCATATGCTTCATTTGTATACGTTATCTTCTTCTTGGCAAGGCACATATAGAGCTCTTTAACAAAGTCCAAGTTTTAATTTCATCATCTTGTGGTTGGATATTTATCGGATGCAATGAGTATCTGTGTATATATTTGTATGATCTAGGATTGACCAATAACTCAGGGTATGCAAACATTTGATCATATCTACGTCAAGAAACCTTCTTAGCATTATTCTCTTTTATCTTTCTATGACTCTTCTTTATAAGAATAAAAGGTTTCCCATGTGTAGAATGTCATAAATTGATTGTTAATTCCTCAATAAAAGTTTAAGATTAATCAACATTTGAGGAGCATTGCACCCTCAAAGTGAACACAGAAAGAAGTACACCAAATGACAAGGGTAAAGATCGATATATCCCAATCAAAAGAAAAGAGTGTTGGGTGTGTGAGAAAGTGAGGAAGCACATATAGACGTACACACAAGAGTGAAGAAGGAGATTGATACATGAAGAAATGTGATGGCCAGATACATTGCATGATAGATCAACCCCACAAGGTAATAAGCCTAAAGCTTTGCAAAAAGGTTCAAAATTTTCCCATGGAAGAGCTTTGGTGAATATGTATGCCATGTTATCTTGTGTAAGAAGATATACAAAATCAATATCCACATCATGAAGGTGCTCTCTCACATAATGAGATAATGAGCTTCAATGAGCTTTCTGCGAGCATGAAATACGATTTTTTTTGCAACTAACAATGCACGCTCACTATCAATGAGAATATGTGCAGTTGCATCAATCTCCATGCATAGATCCATCAATAGGCATTAAGCCATATACATTCCAATGTAGTTGTGAAATTGAGAGAATTTCATCAACATTAGGAACAAGCACTATAAGATCAGCCCCATCTTTGCATACATAAAATGTGCTTTCAATTGGACTACATGCGAAACCAAGATCAGTCAAGCGTGTGTATATCTTTGCATACCATGCATGTGCAGCTTTCTTAATTCCATACAAAGCCATACATAAGTGGCACACCATATGCTCTAGACCTTTGATGGAAAATACAAGAGGTTTCTTTACATAGACCTCTTCTTGAAAATTTTTATTCAAGAAAACAATTTCTATATACAATTAATGTACTTTCCAAACACAATGGGTAGCAAATGCAATCATAGAACAAATGGTAGTAATGCATAAAGTAAGTGAAAATTTCTTCTTCTCATAATCAATGCCATATTCATTTCCATAACCTTTTGCAACTACTCAAGCTTTGTAGGGATCAATGCTACCATCTGAATTTCTTTTAAACTTGTAAACCCACCTAGTACCAAAACCTTTTTTACCTTTTGGCGATTCACATAACTCCCAAGGACAATGTTTGTGGAAAGAATCCAATTCCAATTTCATTGCATCCAATTTATATCCTCACATGCATCTTTCAAAGTGAGTGTCTCATCATTACATATAATTTCAATAACATATACATCCAATAGGTCACTTGTTGCATGATGAGAGCTTCATCTTGTGCTACCAAGTAAAGGAGCACTCAATTTGGAATCTTGCATATTTTTATAGCCATTTTGGCACATCCTCGATAGGCATGCATTCCTCATATAATACATCATCAAATCTACATGATTGGTGAGCTGAATATCATGCTCATTTTGAGCCATGTGTGGTTGCAGGATTTTCAAATTCTTACCCAGTTTGGGCTAGACATTTTCAACCATGTTTGTCTGGACTTTTTAAGCCATGTTTTGTTCCAAATTTTTAGTAATCTTTGGTAAGATATCTTCAGCCATGTTTCATTGAAAATTATGAGCTCTTTCAACCTCATTTGGTTAGTCTACATGGACACAATCAAGTGCACCACTTTGAACCAAAGGCATGAGTGTATTAAACACATTTTGTGAACTAATTGTTGGCTAAAATTTGCATTAAAGTAAAGTAAAAGCTAAAGTTTTAGCAAATAGCACATTTTGACTAACAACAATTTTGTTCATCAATGAGTGATATGCTTGATAAATCTTAATCTCACTATAGTTCCAAAAAAAATACCTTTCTTTGGCTTTTCATTAAGTTTATGACATTTTTGTGATGGCACAAGAGCATATGCCAAACAAAAAAATATGTGTGTGCTTTGCAACACCATTTTGTTGAGGTTTATATGGAATTGTAAATTGGTGAGAAATACCTCTTCATAAAGAAAAGAATTGAGTTCATGTGACATGTTTTCATTACCCTACTCCTAAAGATTCAAACCTTATTGCCACAAAAATGTTTAGCCATAGCTTAAAATATTTTAGAGTAAGAGAATACCTCATTCTTTGCTTTCATAGGATACATCTAAGTGTGAAGGGTTGCATCATCAATGAAGGTAAAAGCATATACATAATTATCAAAACATGGACTCTTCATTAGACCACATAAATCACTATCAGAAAGTTGCAGGTTTTGCATAGTATGTGTAGCACCATCTTTGGGAAAAAAGAACGATGTGTTTCTCCAAGTACACAACCTTCACATGCATGCTTTTCAATGGATTCAAGAATCAAAAAGCCAAAATGCAATGGATGGAAGAAACATCTATTGATAGATGATGAACAATGATTAGTGATATGAGAATGAGTGATCTGAGAGCCATAGATGAATGCCTAAGTACTATGAACGACCACATATGATTATATCATGTACATGTGGTTACATAGAGAAAAAACCTCTTGCTAGCTCATAGAATGTTAAACATTAGTTCTAGAAGGGGATGATCATGTGTGAATAGGAAGATTCATATTTAGGTAGTTTATCTAGCTCAAGTGATATCCTAAAGCTCTTGAGTAAGTAGTAGAGGAGTGTGGGTGATGGCTATATTTTGACATTAAAGCACACTAGAAACCATCTAGCTGTAGAGCAAGAGGATATAAAGCATCAGAGGTCAACTATACACACAATCAATTCATCTAGCTCCTACACTTGTTACCAAATACATGGTGAGAGTGCTCTTTGGGAAAAATATAAAGAGAGAGAAAGAGAGAGAGAGGGGATAGACTTCATGAGTTTGTTTCTATCCTGAGGAAAAAATCAGTCTCACATGAATGATGTTCTTCCTCATCTCTCACACATGGTGGAGTTCATAGGCATTATGAAGAGTGCCATGAGGAGGCCGATGTCATGGATTTTATTGGGCAAAAGAGGCCAGATTTTGAAGCCCCTTATGGGGTTCAAAGTACCCCTCATGAAGCCCTATGCATGCATGTGTGACTCCAAATGGAGGAAAAATGCTTCTTTATAGGTAACACCGTCTAGAGATAGTTGCCAAGGCACAATAAAAGGCCCCATCCAACCCTAATCTCACCCTCAAGTTTGTGAGTACTATGGAGGCGATTTTGGTCCTTACACCGAGAATATAAGACCTTGAAATCATACATGGGAGGGATGTTTGCATAATTATTACCTAGGGAGGTCTCCCCTATGTTTTCCTATGACAAAAATGTGCCTCTGTCTCTTCTCAATTCATAAAAAATCAAGATCTTATCCTATGAAGAAGATGGTTTGAAATATATATAGCTTGATCCTTTTAGTCATAACTTGTTCATAGAAGATCCTAAATATAGAACTTCCACATCATCTAGATTCTACATCTCACAAGTTTACAATGAGTGGATGGAAACCCTATTTTAAACCACTATAAGAACCTTATGTAGAGCTTGGAAGTGGAAAATTTTACCTTCCTACACAATTATGAGGCTCCTCAAAAAGATTTTCAAGAATCAAAGAACTTTCTTCAACCAAAAGTGTTTTCAAGCCTAATCATTGGCATACTAGAATTTGGTACTACAAATTTGTACTAAAAGTATTTCTTGTACATAACTTTTAGTGCCAAATAGGTCTCTTGCTGATATTATGTTCTTACCAACACTTTGTATATGATTCGATGCCTATAGTGTTGGAGTTAGATGTCTGCGGAAGCACTCGAACAACACAAGGAAGAAGGAGAAGCTAGGAGGAAAACACACAATATTGAATGTATTACCACTAGAATGTACAAAAGATAAGTAGGCCCATTAGGGCAATAGGCATATATACAAGCCGGGGGAGAAAAAACCTCCTAAGGAGAGGAAAAAGTGCCCTAACAGTCCTAGAGTGTTCACACACATCACTACTTAATATATCAACAAATCCCCCCCTAGGAGTGATGCACTGAACAAGGAGCTAGCACTCATGTATAAGGAACTACCAGGTTTCGTGGAATCAATCCACAAAAAGATGCAAGCCCAAAGCTTTGCGGAAAGCTTCAGACTTCTTCATAGGCAGAGCCTTCGTGAAAAGGTCTGCAATGCATGGGCACATATGCCAAGCTTATCTCCCCAATAGAGAAACTCTCCCTGAAATAATGATAATGCAACAAAATGTGCTTAGTGTGAGCATGGAACACATGGTCCCTTGCAATTGTCAATGCGCTCTGACTGTCAGTGAAGATGGTGGTGGCAGAAGACTGACCAACACCCAAATTAGCCATAAGGCATCTAAGCTACTCAATAGTTGTTGTGAAAGCTGCCCTATACTTAGCCTCACAACTAGAAGTGGCCATAGTAGGCTACTTCTTGCTCAGCCAAGATATGGATGAGCTACCAAGCATGAAGCAAAAACCACTAGTTGACACATGAGTGTCATAGCAACGAGCCCAATCACTGTCTGAAAAAGCATGCAAATTCGGCGGTAAAGATCCCCCCTTGGGATAAAACTATCCAAGTAGTCGGATACCACTCGAGTAGCTAAAGATGCGCTTAACCACCTGCCAATGCTTGACACCTGGGCAATGCATAAACCTACTCATTTGTGAGATAGCAAACTGAATATCTGGCCAAGTAATGCATAAGTAAATCAAGCATCCAACAGTGTGCTGATAAAGAACAACATCAAATGCATCTCCAGCATCATGAAGACTCAATCGTAAACCTGTCTCCATAGGAGTGGCAATGGGCTTACAATCCTCAAGGCCAAAACATTGCAATAATGTGTCAATATATTTCATTTGACACAAAGACATTCCATCATCAACTTAAACTAAATGCCCAAATAGTGATGCAAATGCCCCAAATCAGACATCTCAAATGAGGCATGCAAATCAACCTAAAAATGAAGAATATGCATGTCATGAGGACCAATGAGAAGCATGTCATCAATATACACCACAATGATTAGAAGCATAGCATGCTAAACATATAAGGTGATTTCACTTGGACTACTCTCAAAACCATGTGCAATGAGATAGGCATGTGCAATGAGATAGGCATGTATCTTTTCATACCAAGCATGTGGTGCTTGCTTTAAGCCATATAATGCCTTCTTTAACCTGCATATCTGGTTTTCTTACCCTTTTTGCACAAAGCCATGGGGTTGAAAAAACATACACTTTTTCATGCAAGTCACCATTCAAAAATGTTATTTTAATGTCCAACTGATATACATTCCAACCACGATGAGGTGCAAGTGCACTGATGCTATGACCGTAGTCATTTGACAAGTAGGAGCAAAGGTTTCATCGAAGTCAATGCCTCTTTCCTATGCATAACCCTTTGCAACAAGCCTGGCCTTATACCTATCAATTGTTCCATCAGGTTTATGCTTTAGCTTGTATACCCACTTAGTGCCAATGGCCTTCTTGCCAAGAGCCAAGTCACATAAAGACCAAGTACCATTTGTCATGATAGCATCATATTCAGATTGCATTGCAGTCATCCAATGTTTAGAATTTTGTGCTTCATCAAACAAAACATGTTTAGTCTCATCAGAGAGACTAGAGGCAGCCATAACATAGCAATCTGATGCAAAAGAGGCACTATGAGAGCCTAAATGAGTACAATATGATAGAGGTGCATCTAATTTGCTATCACACAAACTCTACACCAGCCATTTTGGCATAGTCTTTACCTGCTCAATATCAGCTCTCTCATCATTAAGTGCATTATGTAAATCTACATCAGAAATGGAATGATCTCCATCATCACATTCAACCTATAGAGGCTAAGAAGTTGCCTCATTAGGACCATCACTAGACTATCCACTTGTAAAAAGAGGCAAAAAAGTATCATACATGCCTTTCGAGCTAACAAATGTCTCCTTAGTACATGAAAGTAAGGGTTGAATAGGATCTTCCACAAAAAAAACATCACGGCTAACCAGAATGTGTTGAGTCTGTGGATGATAAAGAAGATAGCCTTTGCATTTAGAACTGTACCCAACAAAAATACCTTTTACTACTTTATCATCCAGTTTTCTATGATATTGTTTAGGCACTAATGCATATGCCAAACAACCAAAAACATGCAGATGAGAAACACATGACTTGCAACCATGCCAAGACTTATATGGAGTGATGGACTGCAACACTTTAGTGGGATACCTGTTAAGTACATATGTTGCACACATCACAACCTCAAGCCAGAAACGATGTGGTTAGGTCTAACTCTTGACCATACACCTCACCAAATCCATGAATGACATGTTCATTCATTCAGAAACTTCATTTTGTTGAGATGTATATGGCAATTCACAATGATGTTTTGTCCCATGTTCAGCCAAAAATGCATTAAAGTCAAAAGACATATATTCCCCCCTTGATCAGAATGGAGGGTGCCAATTTTACATGCTCATAGATTTTCTACCAAAACTAGAAACTTTTTGAAGCACATAAACACTTCACACTTTGCTTTCAATGGATATACCCATGCATGCCTAGAAAAATCATCAATGAAAGTCATAAAGTAAAGATAATTTCCAAAAGAGGGTGTCTGCATAGGACCGTAGAGATCACTATGAACAAGCTACAATTTCTGCTCGAACTGAACCATTTTTTGGAAAGGAAGAATGCTGCATTTTGCCCAAAATACATCCTTCACATACATGTTTACCAGGTGCCTCAAGTTTGGGAAAAGAGGACACCATTTCAAATTTTTGCAGGCATAGCAAACTAGCAAAATTCAGATGACCAAAATATGCATGAAAAAACTTTGCATCTGACATAGCGTGAGAATCATGTACTGCACATGTTGAATCATTTACAGATCTTTCATAGTCTATGAGCTTATAGAGCCCATGACATAAAATGCGAGAAGCAATAATGATGTTGCCATTTGAAAGATCATGAACTGTACATTTGTCATCAACAAATTTCACAACCAAGCCAATCTTGGCTGATGTAAAAATTGATAACAAATTTTTCTTCATCCCTTGCACAAACAAAGCATTTGACAAAGTGAAATAACTACCATTAGCAGTAGTCAAATTGATCTTACCAACTCCCATAATAGGATAAGAGGTGTTGTTGGCACATATAATAGTATTCCCTGTAGGGACAGGCTCGAGTGAAGAGAAGAAATGACACTGTGAGGTAATATGTGTAGTCACCCCACTATCAAAGTACCAAACATCTAAGTCTATTGTAGACATGCACTGCTCATGAAAAGATGGGTCAAAATTGCAAATAGTAGTAAACACCCATTCTTCATGCTCCACAAGATTAGTAGACTCTATTTTTGGTGTAAAGGCCTCTGCAACAACCATTCCAGCCTCTTTAGCAACCAGTTTTGGACAAATCTTAATGACATGATCATTTGCTTTACAATATTTGCAAAACAATTTTTGCTTTTCTGATTTCTTCTCATCTTTGTCTTCCTTCTTCGAATGTGCAACATTTGCAGATTTCTACTTACTAGTAGAAGAGCTCCATTTACCTTTCCCCTTCTGACTAGCCAGGAAAGCTTGATCTACAACATGCATGATGGACCTGTACTACCTAGACTGATCTGTTAAAAATAAAGAAGTAAGCTCGTATATATTTTTGCAAAAAGGATTTTCTTCAACTAGAAGGAAAATATAAAAATGAAAAATGGAAGCATTTACTTCAGCAAGTAGTGGAGACCAAAAGAGAATCAATCAAAAGAGAATCAAATCCAAAAACTGAACTCTAAGAGGAGTGGCTATCCAAAGTAGTGGAGAAATCATGGAGAAGAGCTCTCAAACTCATCATGAGAGATTTTGGTCACTTGGCTATAAAAGAGGCAAGGGAGGAAACTCAAGTATAGAGGAAGAAGGCGTGGAAGTCCCCTTGTAGTTAGTTCATCTGGTGTGAGTCATTTCATTGAGTTCTTTCTCATAAAATATGTCAAGCCGCACACCCATTTTTGAGTAGTCTACTTGTGAGAGTCATATCTCTCAATATATGTATCCAATTTTAGTGTTTAAACATTCATTGGAAAGCTTATCTTGATTACTTCCACTATCCAGAACAGTTTTATCAAATTCTTAATGCTCTATGAGTTATTCAAGTTTTAGTGAAGTCTAGTTTTCAGCCCAACTGAGTGGACAAGTAGCCTGTATTGAATCAAAGAGTTTCCAACCCAAATCCACTCCAAATTGAGTGTTTGATAGCTCATTTGAAATCCATAGGTGTCTAGTTTGAGTGACCAAAGTTTCAAGTTCATTGGTACCAGTTTTCATTTGAAGGTTCAACTATTGGCAAAAGTCTTGATCCTGAGAAGGTCTTCTACACTTTCCACTGTGAATAGGAGAGGAATTCTCCAAAAATTGGTATCAGCGCATTGGATCTTGAAGAGGCAAAGCATTGGGAGCTGAAGTAAAGCAAAGGAGAAGCTACAAATCAAGGGGGAGCTTCGTGAAGTCAAGAAAGAGCGCCACAATATACTTGAGGTAAACTTCAATCTTGGAAGTTTTCAATGGCTGATTTAGGGCAACAAGTTGAGAAGTTAGACAAAGAAAACTTTCAATCTTGGAGGTATAGAATGACAAATTACCTTAAAGATAAAGGTTTATGAAGTCTAGTTAGTGGAGACGATCCACAACCGGTTGACCTTGAAGATCCCAACATTACTCCGGCACAAAGGAGACAATTTGTTGATTGGGAAGAGAGGAATCGAAGGGTGATGTTCCTCATCTCACAAGTTATTTCTAACACTATGATTGGTCATGTGCAAAGCTTAGAAATAGCCAAGGAAGTTTGGGAAGCATTGGAGAAGGTGTATGCTACCTCAACAAGGTCTCGAAGGATGCAACTCAAGAACGAGCTCAACAACATGAAGAAAAGCTCAAACCAAAGCATTAGTGAGTATACATTGAGGATCAAGGAGCTTCGAGATCAACTAGCATCAATTGGATGCAAGATACAAGAGGAAGACATCGTCCAAATAGCCCTCAATGGCTTGAGGAGTGAAGAAAAGTGGAAGCCCCTCATCACAAACATTCTTTATACAGATCCTCTCCCAACATTTGACGAGATTATACCAAATCTTGTGGCTGAAGAGGTTGCACAACAAGGAGAAGGCAACAAAGGTAAGGACAGCCATAGTCAAATATTATATGCAAGACGAGGTAGAGGAAGGAACTCAAGAGGAGGCTCGAGAGGAAGAGGGAGAAGTTACAACAACACAAATTTTAGCCAACACAACTCGGAGGACAACAAGGACAACTCAAATGACAACACACATGGAAGAGGTCGAGGAAGAAATAGAGGAAGAGGTCGAGGTTCATATAATCCTCATAAAGGTATAACATGTTATCATTGTGGTAAACTAGGACATTATGCAAATGATTGTTGGCAAAAGAATGGAAGGCTGAATGGAGGCAACCAAAGGAGCCAAAATAACTATGTGAGTACATCAAGTGAAGGAGAGAAGCAAACCATGCTTGCCATGAAGCATGACTACAACAACTCAAGAAGTGATGAACAAAAATGGTTCATAGATTCAGGTTGCAGCAACCATATGACATGCCAAGGATATTTATTCACAAACTCAACAAGTGGAAAAGGATATGTGGAGACCGGCAATAAAACTCAACACACAATTGAGCATGTTGGAGATATCAAGCTTGGAGATAGAAAGGTATTGGCTGATGTTCTTCATGTTCCTACTATTGCAAAGAATTTGATTTCAGTAGGACAAATGGTAGAGAAAGGATATCATGTTATCTTCAATGAAAAAGGCTGCTTTATAAAGAATCCAAAACAAGGATTCAAGCTCATTGCTCAAGGAAGGAAACAAGGTAGGATGTTCACCTTGGACATTCAACAACCACATGGAAAGGTGATGTATATTTAGTTTGGAAACAAGAGGATTGTTGAAATTGATTTGTGGCACAAAAGGTTTGGACATATCAACATTCCCAAGCTCAAGGACATGAGCAACCATGAAGTGGTAAGAGGTCTTCCAAGATTCAATAATGCTCGACTACATGAGTTTTGTGAAGCATGCCAACTAGGAAAGCAAACTCGACAACCATTCAAGAAGAGCAACTATGTGGCAAGGAATGTCCTCAACTTGATACACATGGATGTATGGGGACCATCACAACAACCATCAGTGGCTGGTAGTAGATATTTTGTCACTTTTATCGATGATCATTCAAGAAAAGTATGGATGTTTTGCATAAAACAAAAACCAAATGTGTTCTCCATGTTCAAGAGATTTAAAGCACAGGTAGAAAAGGAAACATGACGCTACATAAAGACCTTGAGGTCCAATGGAGGGGGAGAATATTTCTCCAAAGAATTTTTAGATTTTCTTTATGAAAATGCCATCAGGAGACAATTTACATGTAGGTACATGCCTCAACAAAATGGAATAGCTAAAAGGAAAAATCGACATATCACAGAAGTTGCAAGATGCATGCTCAACGAGATGAAGATGCCACTAAACTATTGGGCTAAAGCAACTAGTACGGCCGTTTATTTGATGAACAAGTGCACAATGGCTGGAGTGCATAATCTAACTCCCGAGGAGGTTTATTCTGGTAAGAAACCTGACCTTACACATCTCAAAGTTTTTGGATGTGTGTGTTATGTTCACATCCCTCAAGAACTAAGGACAAAGATGGAGGCAAAATCAGAAAAATGTATTTTCATTGGATATTCATCAGAGAAAAAGGGATACAGGTGCTACAATTCGGTGACAAAGGAGCTACGAGTTTCATGAGATGTGGTATTTGATGAGCTAAGACCATGGTTTGGAGACAAAGGGAAAGAGAAGATTCTTGAAGAAGATTGCAAAGATGATGGAGGTGCTATCCAAGAACAATTTCAGCAAACAAGCACTCAAATGTTAGGTCCAGAAGCTTCTACATCACTTGGAGAAAGCTCAACATGGAAGGGGAGACTAAGGAGTCATTCCTCATCACCAACATCATGTTATGAAAGATCTAAAGCTGAAAGTGCTGCCCAAAATAGTGATTCAAATGCAAGTGAAGAAGAGTATGAAGAGGTGATCACACCAAAGGTAAAGTTGAACCGGTTGAAGAAGCAATATTCAAAATAAAATGAAAGGAGGTCTTTGAGAGCAAGGTATCCAATTCAAAGGTTGAGCTATGATAGTTTTATTGCAAAGCATTTTGCATATATGACACAGGTGGTCAAAGACAAAGAACCGGATGCATATGAAGAAGCATGTACACAAAAATAATGGCAAGAAGCTATGCAAGAAGAGATGAAAGCTCTCAAGGACAGTCACACATGGGAGCTAGTTCCAAAGGCTGAAGGTATGAAGATTGTTCCAAATAAATGGGTGTTTAAAATAAAGAGAAATGCTGATGGTTCTCTAGCTAGGCATAAAACTAGACTAGTAGCAAAAGGATTCACGCAAACTCACGGCATCGACTATGAAGAGACTTTCAGCTCGGTTGCAAAGATGGGAACAATTAGAACCTTGATTGGAGTGAGTGCAGCAAGGAGATGGCCATTATAACAACTTGACATAAAAAATGCTTTCCTCAATGGTGTGTAGATTGAAGAAAGCTTTCTATGGGCGTAAGCAAGAACCACATGCTTGGAATCAAAGATTGGTCGAGTACCTCACAAGGTGTGGGTATAGAACAAGTAATGCAGATCCCTCTCTCTACATGAAGAAAGAACAAGGCAAGTAGGTATATATTTGCATATACGTTGATGATCTCATCATAACAGGAAGTAATGTTACAAGAATACAAGAGATAAAAAGAAAACTCGGTAAGGAGTTTAAAATTTTAGATCTTGTTGAGTTGAAATACTTTTTAGGCATTGAGATAGTCTATGGGAAAGATGGCATTTACTTGATGCAAAGAAAGTACCTATTGGATGTTCTTTTCAGATTTGGAATGAGTGAATGCAAACCACTCACTCAACCTATGGACACAAATGTGAAGCTATGCTCAAATGATGGAGAGAAGTTACATGATGTAACTACATACAGGAGTATTATAGGTTCGTTGATCTATGCTACAATCACAAGACCAGATTTGTGTTATATTGTTAGAGTTCTTTCTCAATTTATGCAAGCTCCAACAAGTGAACATTTAAATTCAGCCAAAGGAGTGTTAAGATATGTGAAGCACACAGTCAATCATGCCTTTTTTTATAGATATAATGAAGAATTGTAGGTAAAAGGCTTCAGTGATGCTGATTGGGCTGGTTCGAAGGAAGATAGAAGATCCACTTCAGGTTATGTGTTCATGATAGGTAGCAAACCTATCACATGGAGCTCGAAGAAGCAACCTACTATTTCACTATCATCGACAGAAGCTAAATATAGAGGATTAGCCTTTGCAACTTGTGAAGCTATGTGTATTAAGAATCTCTTGGCTAATCTTGATGTGCAGGTGGAGACCATTCCAATTTATGGTGACAACATGTCAAGCATTCACTTGACAAACAATCCAATGTTTCATGCACGAAGCAAGCACATAGAAGTGCATTATCATTATGTTCGAGAAAAAGTTTTGAGCAAAAATGTGGATATAAACTTCATTGGAACTAATGACCAAGTTGCAGACATGTTTACAAAGTCCTTAGATGCTTCTAAGCTAAAGAGGTTCAAGGATGACATCAACTTGCAGGATATGGCTGAAGGTGCAAGATCACATGTGACCTTGAGCGAGAGTGTTAAAAATAAAGAAGTAAGCTCGTATATACTTTTGCAAAAAGGATTTTCTTCAACTAGAAGGAAAATACAAAAACAAAAAATGAAAGCATTTACTTCATCAAGTAGTGGAGGCCAAAAGAGAATCAATCAAAAGGGAATCAAATCCAAAAAATGAACTGTAAGGGGAGTGGTTATCCAAAGTAGTGGAGAAATGATGGAGAAGTGCTCTGAAACTCATCATGAGAGATTTTGGTCACTTGGCTATAAAAGAGGCAAGAGAGGACACTCAAGTATAGAGGAAGAAGGCATGGAAGTCCCCTTGTAGTTAGTTCGTCTGGTTTGAGTCATTTCGTTCAGTTCACTCTCATAGAGTATGTCCAACCACACACCCATTTTTGAGTAGTCTACTTGTGAGAGTCATATCTCTCAATATATGTATCCAATTTTAGTGTTTAAAAATTCCTCAGAAAGCTTATCTTGAGTACGTCCTCTATCCAGAATAGTGTTATCAAATTCTTAATGCTCTATGTGTTATTTAGGTTTTAGTGAAGTCCAGTTTTCAGCCTAACTGAGTGGACAAGTAGCCTATTTTGAATCAAAGAGTTGCCAACCCAAATCTACTCCAAATTGAGTGTTTCATAGCTCATTTGAAGCTACACGTTTCTAGTTTGAGTGGCCAAAGTTTCAAGTTCATTGAAGTTTTTAATTAGTACCAGTTTTCATTTGAAGGTTCAGTTGTTGGCAAAAGTCTTGATCCTGAGAAGGACTTCTACACTTTCTGCTGCGAATAGGAGAGGAATTCTCCAACATGATATTCTTGCAATAGAATAGAGACTCACTCCTCAAATGACAAGGCATTTGGATTGCCTTTCATCATCAAACAAAAATTAGAAACAAAACTCTAATATGAATCAGGAAAACTATTCAGAACGGTTTGCACAAGTGAGCTATTTGGTATAAGTTCATCAACAAAAATCAATTGTTCTTTCAAATCCTTGATCTTTGTGAGAAAATTGTCCATAGAATCACTTTCATTCATGTGCTCACTCTCCAACTGTTTTCGGAGGTAAGCAACACGAGCATCATTCCTAGCCTGGTACAATGAGGTAAGTGTATCCCAAGCATGCTTAGCTGTTCTTCAAGAGTGAATGTGAGGAATACTGGCACATTTGACAGACAAGGCTATCAATGCATGTGCTTGAGCATCTCTTCCATCCCAACGAATGTGCTCTATAGTAGGTGCAATAGAAACAATAGCACGAATCGGAATTTGCAGAATATCAACATCTTCGACACCATGTCCATCAACTCTAGCACTTTTGTTTACAGTACCTCTATTCATAGGTGTAATAGGATGTCTTTCAACACCCTACACAATATTCCATAGTCCTTTTGCGACAATACATGATGCGTCATATACAGCGCCGACCTACTCTGATACCAATTGTTAGAGTTAAATGTCTACGAAAGCACGTGAACAGCACAAGGAAGAAGGAGAAGCCTGGAGCACAACACCCAATACTGAATGGGTTACAACTAGAATGTACAAAAGATAAGTAGCCCATTAGGGCAATAGGCGTATATAAAAGCTAGGGGAAAAAACCTTTTAAAGAGGGAAACAAGTGCCTCAGCAGTCCTAGAGTGTTCATACACATCACTACCTAAATATATCAACATATAGCACTCTAGATATTTATTGTAGAAGTATACTTTGTGTATCCTACCAAAATTTTTGGCATTTATGCATAAGGTTGCATTAATCATAATTTAGCTATGATTACATCTAGGGAGTAGTTAGTTTCTACGTAGATAAAATCATAGATAAATATTTTTGAATAAATTTTGAATAGTTTTTGTAAACAATTATTAATCAAATTGATTGCGAAACAATATATTTTTATTGAACCCATTACTTCTAAGTACGGACAAGATCGATAGATTTTGTGCTTGTAACAAACAAAACATAAAATGTTATTTTGATCTGTAGCTCAAGCGTAAGCATCACCTCCTTTACTTCTCAATCTGCAGAGACATGAGGACTAGTATGAAGAATGTGAGCATGTGAAGGCACAAATTTGTGACTGCGAAGCACACTAGCATGCACACACATACACACAGATACGCACACAAGGCAAGATCAAAGAGAGGAACAATGGAAAGCCTCAATTACAAAAGTGTTCTCCTCCAAAAGCTCAAATCCACAACAAGCTAACCTGAAAAATGAGCTCTCTAGCTCTTTTTGTAGCTTTTTGACTAGTTTTGGTCCTGTCTAGACCTACTATGGAACCTTGTTAAAAATTAGGTTCTAAGGCTTATCTAAGGGCTCAAACGGATTCTAAAAAGTATGAAAATCGGTAAGATCATACTTCTAGTACTTTTCAAGCTCAAGGGCTGCTCTGATTGAACAAAATGGAGTTTATAAAAATATGAAATGGTATTTACAATGTCTTTTCATGATGAAAATCACTATTTTTATAGGGATTCCTCTTGAAAATTTGACATGTACTTCTTGGAGTTCATTTCTTGCTCCTTCTTCTTGTGTGTCCACTTCTTTGGCATGTTCAAGCACCTCGTTCCTAACCTTGAGTGCTAACACTCCCCCCCTCTTGAGTTGGTCGTCCCTGACATGCCCTTGTTGTAGTGGTTTTTCCATGTATTGCTTTGAGAGGTAGTGTCCATCATGTATGAACAAGAGCCATCTATCTTCCAAACATAGCAGGGTCAGTTTTCTAGTTCTTCATCTATACTTGCGAGCCTTTGCAAGTTGTAGACCCTTGGTATGTACGTCGTCCATGGATTCTTGCATGAAGATATATTTGTGAGCTTTCAAAAGTTGCTAGGTGCTCAAAAGAGGTTGTCCGTGTTGATTTGGAGGAGCTATCAGGGGTGGAATGCTTCATTGCTATTGTTGTTGTCACCTTAATGTCCTCTGAATCTTTCAAAGAAGATATTCATAGTAGTCATGCCAAGTACTCATAACCCATAACGAGTGATGCATTAGTGTGTCAGTGCATGGGTTGAAGAAAGTATGTTCCTTGTGCACGGCCTTATAATGTGGCCCTATGCATGCATACTCGAAAAATGCATTGGAAGAAGTGTTTTGTAACAAGTGGAGGTCTTGAGTTAAGTGCTCAAGGGCATGCTGACGAAGAGGTTTCTTAATCTATCATGGTTATGGTGTTGCCAAAGTAAGGATTCTTACCATGGTGAATGGTCGATCGATGTTGATCTCTTTGTGTTGTACGCCTATCACTGTGATGGACCATGGGTTGGCCTATCGTTGTCGATGAATGCCCTTGTTGATGGTCCACTGATGAGATTCTTCGAACCCCTGGTCTTGACTCCTCTTCAAAGCTACATTTTCCGAATACTAAGAATTGAATTTCTTTATATTCCTTGATAAACTACATTGGTTAACCAGACCAAGCTTAGTTTCACATATTCTCTTTAGCTCACCATAAGCAAGAGTCTTATTTTTCTTAATGTGATCTCTAGCCTCTGCATGTGCTTCTTCTCTAACCCTTATCTCTTCTTCTTTTCGGTTCTTAGCAGTGTTGAGTCTCGTTAGCATATCCTTTGCAAGAGGTTCTTGATACAGCTTGACTCTATATCCACTAATATAGTTTGGCAAGATGTCACCTTCTATCATGGAAAATTGAACCACACCACTAGTGGAAATTCTATGAATGATCATGGGTCCATATCCTCTTTTCTCTAATTTACAAGCATGTTGGTTTAGTGTATAAAACAACACTATATCTCCCTCTTTCAATGCTTTATCCTTGATGTGTGCATCAAAATAAACCTTTTGTCTTTTCTTTGTAGCATAGATGCATTTTGCTACTCGTAGCCTCGTCTCACCTAAGCAATCTAGATCAAAGATCTTGGAGGAAAATTCATGTCCATTCCACTCATGCTCTTGTGCTACTCTTAAAGTTGGGATTAGGAAGTCCGATGGTAGCTCAGCATTTTGTCCAAAGAGCATCTGAAATGGGGTGGCATTGAGTACCGTTTTGTAGGAAACTCTGTAAGCCCAAATAGCATGATGTAGTTGTTTATCCCAATCAAAGCGTTTATTATTTACCAGTTTTATGAATACATTACATAAGATCTTATTTGTGCTCTTAGCCTATCCGCTAGCTTGTGAATGATAGGGGGCAGACTTCTTATGAACCAGAAAGAATTCTTGGAGAAGGTTTCAATAACTTCATTCAAGAAGTGTGCACCTCTATCACGTACTTAATCTATTGGTAACCCATATCTGGTGAACACATTTTCAAATAAGAACTTAGCCATTGTTTGAGCATCATTCTTCATTGTGGCTTTGACTTCCACCTACTTTGTGAGGTAATCTATGGATATACTCCACATGGGCATTTCTAGCTAGGAGGTTAATAGGACCTATAAAGTCCATGCCCACTTTCGAGAATGCCCGTCCTCCCATCATTGGCCTTAGAGGCATCTCATCTTTTTTTATTGTCCGTCCTCCCATCATTGGCCTTAGAGGCATCTCATCTTTTTTTATCGGATATAGTGTACGTTGACATGTATCACATCTTTTCACATAGGTATGTGCATCCATATGAAAAGTGGCCACCAAAGTCCTAAGAATAGAATGATCTTAATTACTCGATCAGGATCGAAGTGCCCGGCTGCAATGCCACTATGTGCAGTTTCTAAGACTTTAAAATAGTCTGATTCATGAACGCACAGTCTTAAGTAACCACCTTTGCCTCTTCGATATAGGTTGTCTCCTACTAAGGCGTAGTCTTGAGCCTCTTGCTCCATGCTTCGTTTTCTTGCTAGGTTAGCCTCACTAGGTAGTGTTCGTGATCTCATAAATTCTACGAATGGAGCACTCCATTTTGGAATTAACGACACGTGATAAAGGGTAGCATGCTCCACTAGGGGTCTCTCCTAGCACACTGGACAATTCGTAACCCAATCATGTATTTATCTATCCATACTAGGCCAATACACTCCTAAATGTTTTAGATTTTGTAATGTTCATTGTTTAGAATAGTAATTTCGTAGCAATCCTTCATGAGCTTGTTGCAACCAACTACTATGTTCATCATCCTCAACACAACAAGCTAGTACACCCTCCACATCTTGTTTGTACATACTTCTTGCCAATATCTTATATTTTTGTGATCTTACTAGTTCCTCTTTGTTCGTTTTCACATTCTTATTTACGGCTCCAAAGGTTAGGATAGGTACTAGCTTATTTGCCCATTTAGGAACAACTACTAAATTGAACAAATAAGCATCATGTAATTCATCAAACACTCCTTGTGGTGATTCTCCTGAAGTGATGCAAGAAAGGTGATCCACCCTGAGGTGGGTCTTACCTTTCCTGACAACAACTTCAAATTCGTATTCCATTAGTAAGAGGAACCATCTTACTAAGCATCGTGCACTGCAAGCTTTATTGACCAGATATAATAAGGCTTGATGATTTGTGAAAAACTTGAACATGTTGGCCAATAGATAGTGTCTAAACTTCTTCATGGCATATACCATGCCTAAACCTTCTCGCTGAGTTGTGGTATAGTTTTGTTCATCTACGTTTAGCTGTCTACTAGTGTATGCTATAGATAGATCTAGATTTCCTTCACCTGTGGGTTGGGCTAGCACACATCCTATGGCGTGATTGGATACATCCACATGGACATGAAATGGTTTATTCCACTCAGGAGTGGTCAGTATTGGTGTTGTGCACAAACTTCTCTTTAGCTCATTGAAGGAATTCTCGCATTCGTCATTCCACTCAAAGTTTGTTAACAAGGCATAAAGAGGTTTAGCTATGATCACATACCATAAAGGCTTGTACTTCTTCAATGTTCCTTGGTCTCGACAACTTTGTTATGGTTCTTACTTTGTCCTCATCTATTGATATTCCGTTCTTTGAAGAAATATGACCGAAGATCTTACCTTGACATACCATGAACACACACTATCTTTGATCATAGCGGTGTCGGAAAGTTTTCAACCTTTTCGTTGATGACCAGAGAAAATGAAAAACAATTTTATTGGTGAACTCTATCCTTTTATATCATTGATGATCAGTTGTGTTGAATGGAATTAACTACTTTGACAGTGTTTACAGGTATGAATGATGAAGCAGAACATATGTTCATATTAGGGTTTACTTTACATTGAATGTTGAATGTGTTTTATAGATTCAACTTTAGGGTTTCTTGAATTCATGTGTTGTTTATAAGATTGGGTTAATGTTAGGGGTTTAGATAATTTTTAATGGGTTATCAGTGATTTCCAAAGGGTTTTAATGGGGTTTTGATGGGTTTTAAGTAGGTTTTCCAAGGTTTTCGAATGTTTCAAGGGTTAAAACAATTAATATTTAATGAAATTAATCTATAATTAACATTGGTTAACTTATAAAATTAAAATATGGTCTAATTAGTTACCTTAATAGTTTGTGTGCATTTAAATACTAAGGTCCTAATTAATTAATTTCTTAACCTAAGCTTAATTTAAATGAATTATTAATTAAGAAATTTAGGATAATTAAATTAAAATGAAAATGAAGTGGATAATTAATGAGTGGTATATATGAATAGTGTTTAAAGAATGGTGTGAGTTAAGTGTGTAATTAAAGTGGTTAAAGGGAGTGGTTAAAAGTATGGTAATTATGTGTGCAAAATCAAAGAGTGGCCTAAATTAAGTATGCATTTAAAGTGCAAAACGTATGTGGTGAAAAGAATGGAGAAAGTGAGTTATGTGAGAAAAGTCAATTTAAAGTATGGTGGATAAATGTGGGTTAAAGAATGGATGAGAAATAAAGTAGGAAACCAAAAGAGTGGTATAGAGAGGATCTGTGTGTGTATATATATGAGTATGTTGTGCTAGTTCTTCTAATGTTTTTTTCAGGTACTCATTTTATTCCTTTACTTCTTGCTCTTAATGATTAGAAGAGAGTTAGCTGTTGAACTTATTTTGAGTGAAAGCTTCCCTTGTTACTAGATTTTTGTTAGTCTTAGAGAGAAAACATATTTGTAGAGAGAGAATGCTATCTGATTGGCACTATGGTGACCAAATAGAGAGAGTATATATTTTCTCTTTGTTTTTTTTGTCCCTTGATTCCGGCTGCATAGCAGTAGCACACACGAGAGGCGAGAAAGGACAGAGGGAGATGCATGTTTGTGCAGGCCGTTCTGATGGCAGCCGGCAATGGCTGGCAGAGATTGTGGTGTTCTAATTAGCATGACAACAAGAATTGATTTGTTTGATTAGTTTTTCCCTCTCTAGCGGCACTCAGACGCGCAGAGCACAGAGATTGCACGAATAGAGAAAAGGATGTGGCGAGCTGTTGCGCTTCGGAGAGAGAGAACGATTGTAGAGAGAGGGAGCTGATGGCTCTCATAGACATAGATGGCTGCAGAGCGCGCATGGCAAATCTGACGGCTGATGGCATGTAGAAATAGAGAGAATATTCTCTCCACTTCCCCCCTCCACGGACTGCGCGCGACAGTGCCAAAGAGAGAGAGAAAGAGAGAGAGAAAGAGAGAGAGAGAGAGAGAGAGAGAGAGAGAGAGAGAGAGAGAGAGAGAGAGAGAACGGAAGAAAAAGAGAGAGAGAGAGAGAGAGAGAGAGAGAGAGAGAGATAAAGAGAGAGAGAAAGAGAGAGAGAGAGTGAGAGAGAGAATGGTAGAGAGAGAGAGAGGGAGAGAGAGAGAGAGAAAACCGCAGAGACAGAGAGAGAGAGAGAGAGAACGACTTTTTATTTAATTTTCCTTTTTCTTTTTTAGTTTTTTAGATACTGTTTTCCCTTTTTTATTATATTAACATATGTATTTACTTTATAGTTTAGATATATTAAATATTTAATGTTTATATTTAAATATTATATTATGATTTTATGATTATATTTATTAAATAATTACTGAAAAATAAAAATATGGGATATAAAGATATATTTTTTATGTATTTTTAATTGTAAGTGGATGATTTAGTATATATGATTATGTATGTGTGTTTACATAGTAAATGAATGAATTGCTATCCTAATGTTTTTTGTGTGCTCTCAGGTTAGCATGAAGAAGAAGCAACTTAGCCTTATTCTTTTCCAAAGAACTAATTTTTCCATCCAAATCTTCTTTATCCCAATACTTAACCTATACATTTCTTACCCTACCCTTATCCCAAGCTTCTTCAACTTGATAGACACCTAAGTTCTTTTACCCAAGTATCATGATAGTGCATGTTAGATATTAGGATATGCACCCATGTTAGTTTAGTGCATGAACCATGTTAGTGTTAGATCTTGAACCCATGCAAGTATGTTAGTGCATATTAGATGTTAGAAATTTATGCATCTAAGTTAATGCATGCTAATTAAAATATGTATTTAAGTTGTTATGCGTATTACGTTGTATGTTCATGCATGTATGTGTTAGTGTATGTTCATGCATGTATATGTTAGTATGTGTTAGTGTATGCATGTGTGTGTTAGTATTAGGTATGTATGCATGTATATGTTTAGTATACATATGTGTATTAGTGTGTGTATGTTTATCCATGTGCATGAGTATGCATGATCATTTAATGCATGTGCATGAGTATGCATGATCATTTAGTGCATGTGCATGAGAGTATGCATGATCATTTAGTACATGTGCAAGTATGTTTATGTATGATTATTTATGTATGTATGTTAGTTAAATACATGTTTATTTATGAGTAAACAATGTATGTTGATGTATAGTAAATAATTATGTAAATGAATTATTTATTGTAATGTATCTATTTTAATAAAAGAATGTATTTAATATATATGTGCTTTAGAAAGTTAATTACTTTAGTGTTAAATGCTAAATGAGTGTTAAATTTTATAAAGATATACTAATTTTTGGAATTTTTTTTCAGAAAGCTATTGGCGAACTGGAGATTCACATGTGACCTGAAGTTTGAAAAGCAGAGATTTTCCTTAGTTTGAAACTTTTATTAGCTTGTATAGGCTATCTTTTAGACTGTCATTTAAAAACATCATCTTATAGGTTGTATAGGACTTTGGTTATTAATTTAGTATCATTTACTTTATGTCTAATGAAAGTTCTTTGAATAGTTCCATTCTTCCTTCATCAACTTTTGAATTGTTATTTCCAAACCCAATAGAAGATAAAGCAAGTTCTTCGAATAATTCCTTTCTTCCTTCGACAACTTTTGAATTATTATTTCCAAACCCAATAGAAGATAAAGAATTAATAAAAAAAGTAATAGTAGAAGAATCTTTGCTCGATCCTAGAACAACTATAACTTTACTTTCTACTGTTCCACCTAGTGTTAGTGAAGATCTTTTTCCTCCAACTGTAGATAGAAACGTAGAAACCTTCCAAGAAGAGACAAACAAAACTATAAAAAATCAAATAGTTAGTGAAAAGATTATCCTACCTTCTTATTTTGACGCAGTTGAATGTTATAGGAACGCTACACCCTACGGACCTTAGGAAAAAGTTATACTTGTTCTGCATAGATACCCTGCGTGCGCCGTTCGCGAGACGAATGAATTGATCCGCCAGTCGTTAGAAATCGCTCCCACGTTTTGAACCCGACGTGAACCCACGGCACAGTGGGACAGGTGTAACACTTTTCCTTTCCTAGCATATGCACTAGCTTGGTTTCAGACGACGTGGTTGCGGCAGCTTGAGGCGGTCATCGTGTAGATGCAGATAATACAAACCTTGTAATTCCCTGGTTGTTGAGGGCTGAGCTTATGCTCTGAGCGCCTCCACGGGAATAGGCAAGTAGTAAACCTCATCTCTACACCCTTACCATCAAGATTTTGAAGAAAAACATTTGCACTCACAGCACTTAGATTTTTGTATTAGGCATTTATGATCAACAAATGTAACTTGAAAATTTCACATGCACACTAGCTTCTGCTCCAACTGTTTGGTGTCAGGTATATTTTCTTAACTTGCAACTGTTTGTGTCTATTTAACTAGGATTTTAGGAAAGTTTAAGATAGTAGGAATTGCTAGATTTAACTTTCATTTCATTTAAAAGCTAGAATTTCTTTTCATTAAGATAGTAGGAATTGCTAAATTTAAATTTCATTTCATTTAAAAGCTAGAATTTCTTTTCATTAAGATAGTAGGAATTGCTAGATTTAAATTTCATTTCATTTGAAAGATAGAATTTATTTTTATTAAGATAATAGGAATTGCTAGATTTTGAATTTTATTTGAAAGTTAGAATTTATTTTCATTAAACTAGTAGGAATTGTTAGACTCAAAAAGTATTTTATTTAAAAGATAGTATTTATTTAAGATTGTTTGATTAGTGCAATTTTAATTAAAACAATCAGAAAGAAATTTATTTGAAAAGTTAGTATCTAGATTTAATTATTAAGGATTGTTAGAATAGCATAATTTAGCCTGAAAATTCATTAAGAATTTTCATTTGGAAAGTTAGCATTTATTTTTTAAGACTTGTTTAAAAGTTTAAAATTTAAGTAAAGCTGGAATCAGGTAACTTAGTTAGTTTGGTAAGGGAACAGAAATCCAAAGTTCAAGAAGAAGTTAAGGATTATATTAAGAAACTTAGGTCTAGATCTAACATACAAACCAAAATGGATGAGTTATTTAAAAATATGATGTCAGAAACCCAAGGCCAAAAAGTAGTAGAGGCTATGTTAAAAGAAAAAGGAAAATTTACAGGAGTTAATGCAACTAATTACTTAGACACTTTTGAAGACCTAGCAAAACTACACGGTTTACCAATTGATAAATGGGTAACATTTTTAGTAAGACTTGTAATAGGTTCAGCCATTAGTGTTATAGAACCTTATAAAGCACTTGCATGGGAAGAATTTAAAAAACAAATGCATAAAGAATTTTATTTAGAGGATTTTAGTCAACATAGTAGGGAGGGATTTATGAAGTGGCTTAGCACTCCCAAAAACCAAATATCTCTTACACAATTACATGGGGAATTTATGAAGAGATTTTCACAATTACCTAAACAAGATAAGACTGCACTTACTCCAGATATAGTACTTTATTTCTTAAAAATTTTGCCTACAGACATTAGAAGTGAAGTAGAAAGAAGACTAGAGGAACCTGGAAAAAGATATGGGTTAACAGAGGATTGGGGGGTACTTAAACAAGTAGTTGAAATAGTAGCGCAAATGAAACAGAGACAATCATTATTATATGATATGAATTTAAGTTTTCCAACAGTAGGACCAACTACTCAAAATCCTAAAATCAATATAAACTCTAGTTTAATTGAACAAGCATCAACATCTAAAGTGCCTAGTGAATTACAATTTGAAATATTATTTAATAAATTAGATAATATGATGCAAATGCATACAAACATATCTAAGGAAGTGGCAACACTTCAAAATACAGTTCATTCCTTAGTTAGTCAAGATAGAACAATTCTAGGACCTCAGTTTACTCATGCTCCACAAATGAATCCTATACCTATAGTAGCTGTAATGAATCAACCAACAACTCAGAATCAACCAGTAGCTCAGAATAATGAACGAAGAGGCACACCCACCCGACGATGTGTTTGGTGTGACTCCACTGAACATATGTCTTATGCTTGTGAATCATTAAAAGAGGCAAAAGAAAGAAAATTGGTTATTGATATTGATAAAAAACTATGTGATTATCGCACCCACCTCCCTCTAGCTGTAAATTGGGGAAAAGGTGGGATGCAAAAACTATATGAAAATATATCAGAAGCTCAAAGAAGCTCATCTGGGGTTAGATTAGAATGCGATGAAAGTGATTCAGATTATGATACATCAAAAGAAACCAAAAATTATTCAATAGAAGCATTGATAAAAGATAGAGATGATATAATGAACAAAACTGCATGGAACTCGCCTATAGATAATTTCTCTATCTTCTCACATAATGCAAATGTGGAAGAAAAGAGAAAAAGAGATGAAACTCAAGATCTAGATGAATCTAATCAAAGAGTAACTAGAAAGCAATTGAGACAAGAACCTAAAAATGTACAATTTAATGAAAAAAAAATGTAGAGTCAAATGAGCAGAGAAGAAGAGAGATACGGGAGGGCAAACAATTGGAGACATCAAACAAACCTAGTGAATTAGATTCAAAGACTAATGAAGAAACAGATAAAAATGAGGAAAAAAACCAAGAAGCCTAAAAGAATTCCAAAAGCTATTTTAACATCAGAACTTGAACAAAAAAATGACACAAAGGAAATACTGTATGATATTCTTTTAAAAAGTCAAGTGACTATGTCACTTGAACAATTATTTACTATAGCTAAATTAGAATTTAAAGATAACTTTATTAAGATGATTAAAAGAAAAAGATTTCCCTTAAATACTGATATTGAAATGCATGATAATGCAGATGTAACTCGTATTTCTAAAGATTCCTTTTCTTCTGATTCTGATGATGAAGAAGAAAGTGAAGGATATGTTAATAAAAGTTTTTTAGGACCTATAATTCCAGATAATATACAAGAAAAGTCTGAAAGCAATTACAAAAAGAGTTTTTGGGCCAGGGGAACACCAGAAATCAAAGTAAATTTAGGAGATAGGAAAAATTCTTGTACAACTTTAGCTTTACTAGATTCAAGTTCAGAAATAAACGTAATATCAAAAGAATTATATGATAAATTTAGATGGCCTATAGATAAACAGCATGGGTGGATTATGAGAACAACAGATAATGGATGTGGTGCACTTCTAGGAGCATGTGCCAACATTCCAATTTCAATAGGTGGCATAAGTGAAACATTTCATTTTCTCATACAGGATAACTGTTCTTATGAAATTATCTTAGAACAACCCTTTATCTGTGAAACTCGTATGGAAACAAAAATGATGGAAGATGGCTCTAGGTATGCAAGATTTAGATCAAAAGATGACTTACAATCCTTACAAGTAATGACCATTAATCCAAACCATAATAGAAATAGAGAACAAATTAGGAAAACACCTATCAAATCACAGGAGAAAATGCACGAGAGTCATTTACCTCTTAGTGATTCTGGAACATACTTTGATCAAAATTTTTACTAGACACCATTGTTGAGCGAGACAACAGTGATAACTGATTTGATATCTCGCATAAATGTGTAAATAAAATAGAAAATATTTTTGTTTATTTTTCTTCTTCAAAATTATAAATAATAAAGATATTCCTAGAAAAACAATGAAAAAATATAAAAAATATTTTAAAGATAAAGGATATATGTCTAAAACTAAAAATTTATTACATTAAATAAATATGATTTAATTCTTCCTTATGTAGTTGTAACTATATTTGAAAATGGTACATTTAAGCTTAGAGAATTTGATGGTTCTTTATTGAAAAATTTGATTGCAGGAAAAAGAGTTAAACTATTTAAAAAGTGAAATAATTAAGAATATGAAATTGAAGAAATTGATGATGATGCTGATGCTGATGAAAATGAAGATGATGATTAAAAATCAGGTGAAACAGTTTTGATTATAGATTCTTTGATTTTTTGTGTATATGCATAGCATTACTGCATGGATTAAAAGGATATGTTCCAATTTATTTAAAAAATTCAAAGTAGAATTAAGATATAGAAATATCTAAAATATTTATGATTGAAGCATAAAAACTCGTATTTATATGAACTGAATCAGAAAGTTAAATAGAAATTTTGGAATTGGAATCTTGTAAAAGAAAAGGTAGTCTTATTTTGAATATATGTATATGCTTAAAAGAAATTCTTATTCATTAGCAAATGGGATTTTGTAACTTGCTTTTATTTTTTATGAGATCTGACCTCTAAAATAAAATAAAAAAAATTTAATTAAAACCTTCATACCCAATTAGCTTATATGTATGTGTCTGTTGTTAGAGTGCTATGTTGGGCTAGTAGGCGGGAGGAACAACCTTGGTCGGGTGATCAAGGCCACGAGCTGCAGCTAGTTTCATCATAGGCCTAACCTATGTGTTGTCTTGCGCCTACAAGGATCGGTAGGCGGGTGGAGTTACTCTGGTCGGGCGATCAGAGCCACGAGCTGACGTCGATTTCATGTAGGGCTGACATAGTTTGTCGTGCGCTATGCCGGGTTGGTAGACAAGTGGAATAAACTTGGCCGGGTGGACAAGTCTAGGAGTCGCACCCAATTTCGGTATAGGCCGATTTGTAAAGAAATAAAGAAAGAGCTGAGTTGGGATGAAGTAAGAAAAATGAAATGATTTAAGCAATAAAAAGAGAGTCAGACCATAGGAAATAAAAGTAGGAGGCATATAATTATGTTATCTGATGGGAAAAAGTTTTCTTTTTGTATATGTTGTTATGAAGGATAAGTTACTTATTCTTAGCAAGTGACATGAACAGAAGGACTATAAGACTTATGATTTATTCTTATAAATATTTGTTTAAATGTGGATTCAAAAATATGACATGATATTTTATAACTTATTTCTATGTTGTTTTTTTTATGATTTATACTAATTTTTTTAACTCCATAAAGTTGAATCCATGATGAAATAAAATTTTGAAAAAAATAAACCTTATTTTCAAAAGAATTTGATATGTTCCATTTGAATCTGCAGGTTGGCCCATCGAGGACGATGTGCAGGATTGGCCGGGGCGAATGTCGGAAAGTTTTCAACCTTTCCGTTAATGACCAGAGAAAATGAAAAACAATTTTATTGGTGAACTCTATCCTTTTATATCATTGATGATCAGTTGTGTTGAATGGAATTAACTACTTTGACAGTGTTTACAGGTATGAATGATGAAGCAGAACATATGTTCATATTAGGGTTTACTTTACATTGAATGTTGAATGTGTTTTATAGATTCAACTTTAGGGTTTCTTGAATTCATGTGTTGTTTATGAGATTGGGTTAATGTTAGGGGTTTAGATAATTTTTAATGGGTTATCAGTGATTTCCAAAGGGTTTTAAAGGGGTTTTGATGGGTTTTAAGTAGGTTTTCCAGGGTTTTCAAATGTTTCAAGGGTTAAAACAATTAATATTTAATGAAATTAATCTATAATTAACATTGGTTAACTTATAAAATTAAAATATGGTCTAATTAGTTACCTTAATAGTTTGTGTGCATTTAAATACTAAGGTCCTAATTAATTAATTTCTTAACCTAAGCTTAATTTAAATGAATTATTAATTAAGAAATTTAGGATAATTAAATTAAAATGAAAATGAAGTGGATAATTAATGAGTGGTATATATGAATAGTGTTTAAAGAATGGTGTGAGTTAAGTGTGTAATTAAAGTGGTTAAATGGAGTGGTTAAAAGTATGATAATTATGTGTGCAAAATCAAAGAGTGGCCTAAATTAAGTATGCATTTAAAGTGAAAAAAGTATGTGGTGAAAAGAATGGAGAAAGTGAGTTATGTGAGAAAAGTCAATTTAAAGTATGGTGGATAAATGTGGGTTAAAGAATGGATGAGAAATAAAGTAGGAAACCAAAAGAGTGGTATAGAGAGGATCTGTGTGTGTATATATATGAGTATGTTGTGCTAGTTCTTCTAATGTTTCTTTCAGGTACTCATTTTATTCCTTTACTTCTTGCTCTTAATGATTAGAAGAGAGTTAGCTGTTGAACTTATTCTGAGTGAAAGCTTCCCTTGTTACTAGATTTTTGTTAGTCTTAGAGAGAAAACGTATATGTAGAGAGAGAATGCTATCTGATTGGCACTATGGTGACCAAATAGAGAGAGTATATATTTTCTCTTTGTTTTTTCTGTCCCTTGATTCCGGCTGCGTAGCAGTAGCACACACGAGAGGCGAGAAAGGACAGAGGGAGATGCATGTTCGTGTAGGCCATTCTGATGGCGGCTGGCAATGGCTGGCAGAGATTGTGGTGTTCTAATTAGCATGACAACAAGAATTGATTTGTTTGATTAGTTTTTCCCTCTCTAGCAGCACTCATACGCGCAAAGCATAGATATTGCACGAATAGAGAAAAGGATGTGGCCAGCTGTTGCGCTTCAGAGAGAGAGAACGATTGTAGAGAGAGGGAGCTGATGGCTCTCATAGACATAGATGGCTGCAGAGCGCGCATGGCAAATCTGACGGCTGATGGCATGTAGAAATAGAGAGAATATTCTCTCCACTTCCCCCCTCCACGGACTGCGCGCGGCAGCGCCGAAGAGAGAGAGAAAGAGAGAGAGAGAGAGAGAGAGAGAGAGAGAGAGAGAGAGAGAGAGAGAGAGAGAGAGAGAGAGAGAGAGAATGGCAGAAAGAGAGAGAGAGAGAGAGAGAAAGAGAGAGAGAGAGAGAGAGAGACAGAGAGAGAGAGAGAGAGAGATAGAACGGTAGAGAGAGAGAGAGAAAATGGCAGAGATAGAGAGAGAGAGAAAGACTTTTTATTTAATTTTCCTTTTTCTTTTTTAGTTTTTTAGATACTATTTTCCCTTTTTTATTATATTAACATATGTATTTACTTTATAGTTTAGATATATTAAATATTTTATGTTTATATTTTAATATTATATTATGATTTTATGATTATATTTATGCCTAAATATATTTATTAAATAATTACTGAAAAATAAAAATATGGGATATAAAGATATATTTTTTATGTATTTTTAATTGTAAGTGGATGATTTAGTATATATGATTATGTATGTGTGTTTACATAGTAAATGAATGAATTGCTATCCTAATGTTTTTTGTGTGCTCTCAGGTTAGCATGAAGAAGAAGCAACTTAGCCTTATTCTTTTCCAAAGAACTCCTTTTTCCATCCAACTCTTCTTTATCCCAATACTTAACCTATACATTTCTTACCCTACCCTTATCCCAAGCTTCTTCAACTTGATAGGCACCTAAGTTCTTTTACCCAAGTATCATGATAGTGCATGTTAGATATTAGGATATGCACCCATGTTAGTTTAGTGCATGAACCATGTTAGTGTTAGAGCTTGAACCCATGCAAGTATGTTAGTGCATATTAGATGTTAGAAATTTATGCATCTAAGTTAATGCATGCTAATTAAAATATGTATTTAAGTTGTTATGCGTATTACGTTGTATGTTCATGCATGTATGTGTTAGTGTATGTTCATGCATGTATATGTTAGTATGTGTTAGTGTATGCATGTGTGTGTTAGTATTAGGTATGTATGCATGTATATGTTTAGTATACATATGTGTATTAGTGTGTGTATGTTTATGCATGTGCATGAGTATGCATGATCATTTAATGCATGTGCATGAGTATGCATGATCATTTAGTGCATGTGCATGAGAGTATGCATGATCATTTAGCACATGTGCAAGTATGTTTATGTATGATTATTTATGTATGTATGTTAGTTAAATACATGTTTATTTATGAGTAAACAATGTATGTTGATGTATAGTAAATAATTATGTAAATGAATTATTTATTGTAATGTATCTATTTTAATAAAAGAATGTACTTAATATATATGTGCTTTAGAAAGTTAATTACTTTAGTGTTAAATGCTAAATGAGTGTTAAATTTTATAAAGATATACTAATTTCTGGAATGTTTTTTTCAGAAAGCTATTGGTGAACTGGAGATTCACATGTGACCTGAAGTTTGAAAAGTAGAGATTGTCCTTAGTTTGAAACTTTTATTAGCTTGTATAGGCTATCTTTTAGACTGTCATTTAAAAACATCATCTTATATGTTGTATAGGACTTTGGTTATTAATTTAGTATCATTTACTTTATGTCTAATGAAAGTTCTTTGAATAGTTCCATTCTTCCTTCATCAACTTTTGAATTGTTATTTCCAAACCCAATAGAAGATAAAGCAAGTTCTTTGAATAATTCCTTTCTTCCTTCGACAACTTTTGAATTATTATTTCCAAACCCAATAGAAGATAAAGAATTAATAAAAAAAGTAATAGTAGAAGAATCTTTGCTCGATCCTAGAACAACTATAACTTTACTTTCTACTGTTCCACCTAGTGTTAGTGAAGATCTTTTTCCTCCAACTATAGATAGAAACGTAGAAAACTTCCAAGAAGAGACAAACGAAACTATAAAAAATCAAATAGTTAGTGAAAAGATTATCCTACCTTCTTATTTTGATGCAGTTGAATGTTATAGGAACGCTACACCCTACGGACCTTAGGAAAAAGTTATACTTGTTCTGCATAGACACCCTACGTGCGCCGTTCGCGAGACGACTGAATTGATCCGCGAGTCGTCAGAAATCGCTCCCATAGTGGCATTAACTTTTTAAGGTTAATACACACTCGTAATTTTCCATTCTTCTTGGGAACCACTATAATGGGGGACACCCATTCAGTATGCTCAATCTCATTGATAAATCCAACTTCAATCAACCTGTCAATTTCTTCTTTTATTTTAGCTGCATAAGTATCATTATAAGAGTAGGGCTTTTGTTTGGTGGGCTTGGCATCAGCCATCATGGGGATCATATGAGAGCATATTTTCAAATCTAATCCCTTTAGGTCTCTATAGTGCCATGCAAACACGTCCCTATATTCACTTGGTAAAGCTACAAGCTCTACTTCTTCTTTGGGACTTAGGTCTTCTCCTATGTACGTACATCGCTCTTCATTCCCCTCAATGGTTACCACAATTGTTTTTGGACTTTTCTTTATTATCATACGCTTCTCCTGCGATGGCCTCTCTCTTGGGCATTTGTACCAAAATTGTTTGGTCTTCAACTTCATATTTCTTGAAATTCTCTGGTACTTCAAACAATGATTCCTCATCTTCTTGTTTCACTACTTTTTTGTTCTTTTTCTTTTGACCACCTTCACTTCCTTCCTTTGAATTTAGCGTTTTAATGCTTGTGAGAGGTTCTTCTTTTTGAGTAAATACTCCTACATCTTCTAGATAGTGCCTCTCTAACTTAAAGCAACTATCCATCACAATGGACTCTAGATCATCGTCATCCTCATCCTCTTCTATGACATCACTAGGGTCACATTCCTCTTGCAAGGCCTGACACATGAACACTGAAATATCATAACCCTCCTCATCAAAATGAGGTGTCCATTGTTTTTCATTGACAACAATGTCCATGGTGACTAGAATGTCTGCCCAACAATGAGGCTCAAATTCCTCATCTAGAAAGATCATCGGCATGTAGGCTGGGTCTCTAACTGGTCTCGTTTCTTGAGAAGTCCCTTCTTCTCTCGCTTTTAGGCATCTCTCATCTTCCTTTGCAACCTTGTACATCCATAATTGAGTATCTTCATGTATCGAGGATGGATTAGGTGAACTTTCAGAATGCATAGAGAGTGAATCTTCCGATGCCTTGTGTATAGGATTCCACTATATGGGTGGTACATCTCTAAAGGTGTAATCCTTCAAATTGACCTTAGTTGTGACTCCTAAGTGCTGCAAGTACAAGGATTTGGTTCCCCAATCTTGTTCTATTTGAAGTTGTCTTAGGAAGGGCCTTCCTAGGATCATCTCATAGACATCATTTTTACAAAAGTCACATATAGAAAAGGTGTGTTCAAACTCTACTGCACAAGTGGTTAGAGCTATCCTTTCTAGCAATCCTAGAGGTCTTTCAATATGGCCATCAACGATTTGAAGCTTCATTCTAGTTGGTCTTAATGCAAGCTTGCCCCATTGCTTCCATAAGGAGGTGGTCGCAATCACAACACCTGCACCTGCTTCTAATATAGCTTTGGTTGTGTAACCCTAGTAGGTGATTGGAAGAAAAGTATTACCTTCTTCACCTTCACTCATGTCTCCTATTTTGTGTAGAGGTATCTCTGGGACTTTTTGTTTAGAGCCTAATTTTGACACATTGGAATCAAGTTCTAGAACTTGATTTGCCACATGTTTCCATATCTCTGGTTTTGCTTTGAGAAGCTCTTCTACGGTGAGATGACACTAAACCCTAGTGTTCTTCATGACAGCAGTGTTCCTTGGAACCAGTGAGTCTTCATGTCTTACCAATATTGTGGGAGCTCTGATCTAAAGAGATTTAGATTCCCATGGGCCTGTGAATTGTGGTAACTCTTGTAAAGAATTAGATTCATTATCTAATCTTCCATCTTCTTGTTGCTCTACTTGGTCTCCGTAAATAGATGAAATGTCTTGGGGAAATTGACCATGAACATCATCAATTTCAGGAATAGGAGGGGATTATCCTTCTCCTTGGCCCATTTCTCTTCTTGTACTTCCCGCAAGAACTCTTGAGAGTACTGTTGAATTGAAAGAGGTGTTTCCCCATCCATGGAATTAGAAACATAAACTCTCGTTAGTGGTGAGCTTTCTCTTTCAACAACTCGTTGAGCCTGTGGTGGTAAAGAATCTTGTGGGTTATTTACCAAGTGCTTTATTCTTTCTAGTAAACCCTAGAAATGCAAACCTAGTTTGATAGCATTTGCGTGATTGAACAATTGATTGGTCTCAAGCATAGCCTGAGCTAGTTCTACCATTTTCATGCACATTTTTGTCCGTTCAATCTCTAAATCTGCTCTAGGGTAGCTCTTTTCTAGGTTTGCAATTGTTGGCCCTTCTTGAAGACAAGCCTAGTAAGCCTTGAACATCATGTCCAAGCATTATGGGTTTGGATCTGTAAGAACGGACCCTAGTTGTGGTTTATTTACAATGGATGGTGGGGTGGGATGAAGTGGAGTAGATGGAGTTGTAGCATGCAAGGCATTTTGAGAGGCGATATCCTCTATTTTTATTTTTGCATCTCTCAAGCTTTCTTTGAGTTTAGATAGATTTCTATTCCACTTGCAATTGGCCTTCTCTCTTGTATCCTTCCATGTTCTTGTTTTCCTCTTACTAGTCTCTCTTGATTCACTTGACTCTGATTGTTCAACTAGCTTATCTTTTTTTAAGGCTTGTGCCTTGGTAACTACCTATATAGGAGCCACATTACTGCTACTTGAATTTGAATCCACCACTAAGCCTACCACATTAATCATTGTAACCTTGGGTGCACTAGAAGGGTTCCTAGGACAATCTTTAGGGAGATGTTCTTTGCCGCACTTAGGACAAAAGCCTTGTATTGTGATGTTTTATCCTTGTCCTGGAGTCGACGAATGGGGACATTTAGGAATGAAATGGTCACCCTAACATGTAAAACATGGTCCTCTAGGGGCTTGTCATCTCATTTGTCTCAATTGAGGCATGGAGTTTGGATTCATATACATGACATTGGAGTATTCTCGCTCCCAATTTTGTTCCATAGGTGGTGCCGCACATTGATATGACTAAATCTCACTATTTCCTAATGACAATATGTAACAAGCTCATGGACTATCTTCATGAGTGTCGTCAGAGCTCTGAGCATGAGGGTCATTTTTTGAGACTAATGGGGTCATTGGTATCAGGGGAGCACTAGATTGTGCTCTCTAACTATGCTAGACAAGATTTCGGAAACACACTTCAAATTACAAGAACACCCACATAGGAAAAATGATACAAGATTACGTAATTGATACAATACGTCCCACAACCCAGGATCAATAGGTATGGAAAACTCGACTAAAGATGATACAGGAGATCCCACAACCCGGGATCGTAAGTATGGAACAAGATATCCGGATTACAAGAGCTTCCTTCTGGGAGATGAACTAGATACAAGAAAGAACTTGACAAGATCTTGTACTACAAGATTACAAGAGGACAAGATAGGATGTCCAAGAACTAGACTAGACAAGACTGGAACAAGGAACAAGACAAGAAATGGAACTGGAACTTGGAGAGTACTTGGTGGTCACGACTCCTTCAGCTCCCAAGAGTGGTATTGGAAAGACTAAGAATGAATGTGGTGAAGCCCTCCTTTTATAGGTTTTCAAAGGCAGTGATCTATGGCGGTTATGAAATGTTGATGTCATCATGATATCATCAATCCTAAATGGGACCTTCGAATATGAGAATCGAGCAAGTAAACAGTCGATCTTAGGGTTTTGGCACATTCGAGACTCAATGGATCTATTAAGGTTCTCCTTTGCCACTACATACTTAACTGGAATCACGTTGGCAGGAGCTTGCAATTGGTTTTCTAGGACCGATCGTGGTCTATATGGTGCCTAATATTGTTGTTGGTATTTAGGTTGATATTGTTGTGGTGGCCTATAATACGGCTATTGGTATTGGTTCTGGTACCTACCCTATTGGTAAGGATGTTGATAAGTTTTTCTAATAGCCTGCTTATTGTAGGGACAATCTTGAGCTATATGGTTCGTGTATTTTCTCATGGTGCCTAATATTGTTGTTGGTATTTAGGTTGATATTGTTGTGGTGGCCTATAATACGGCTATTGGTATTGGTTCTGGTACCTACCCTGTTGGTAAGGATGTTGATAAGTTTTTCTAATAGCTTGTTTATTGTAGGGACAATCTTGAGCTATATGGTTCGTGTATTTTCTCTCAATAGTGCAATATGGGGCATTCCTTTCTCTCACATGCTCGTTTTGCATTAGGCAAACGTTAGCCATATGGTCCCCTCTGCAAGTATAACATTGGTTCAATGAGGTGACTCTTGGTATTTTTCTATTTTGGACTCCTAGCTTCTTGGCAACTTGCTCAGCTATCTCATCTATTTTCATGGAGATTCTCGAAGTATGACTGGTAGAACTATCAAAATCCTTATAGAGTTTGGACAATCCTAGCTCCTCACCCAAGTTGTCTTCTATGTCAATACACATTTGCACACACTCTTCAATGGATCTAGGCTCTTTCAAGTACAAATATGATCTTAACTTGGTGCTTAGTAAGCCATCTAACAACAAAGCCACTTGTTTGGTTGGTGAGGGTAGCTTTGGCACAGGGCATGTTTCTAAGTACTATCTGAATCGTATTGTTGACACGGCAAGAGCTTGTAATTAAGCTGCAAAATTTGCCATGCCACAAGAACCAAGCTAAAGTGATGTTAGAACACCTCAATAATCATCAATAGCTTAGCAATCTTCTGAAACTGAAAACTTTATTACTATGTTTAGTGAAATCTAGAAATTCACTTTACAGAAAACTTTGACTTTTCTTCTGGCTTCAATTTTGATCTGATTTACTTCAATCTTCACAATTCTTTGTTTGCTTACTATTAGATATTCTTTTCGCCACTTAAATGAGCCAAAACTGTGTTTGAAAACTCACCGAAATATCACCGGAACTCCATTGGACTCTCACCGTAATCACTGTGGTCAGTCGAATCATGATTGTCAAGCACTGTCACGATGGTGTGTCAGCGTCATGATGATGTGTCAGGATCGCGATGGCATGAGCCAATCGCCACGATAGTCAGTGATCATCGCGATGGTTAGCCACAGTCACCATGATGAGTCACCATCGTGTGATGATCAGCTAAACTTTTTATTTCAAAAAACTGAGTTTAGATTTGTGAGAGCGCTTACCTTAGCTCTTTTTCATGCAAACATTTCAACCAAATACCCACCTTTGTCTGAGAGTCATGATGGTCAGCTTGTATGGAAATTTTTGATAGAAAACTCAAGTTTTTACGTGTGTTTCTTACATATTCGTGATGTCCAAAGGCTGCCTTGCATTGTTAGTGCACCAAAAAATGCAAAGAAGCACCTATAAAATATCTCTCTCTCACAAGTGAAATGAGGGGAATGGAATGGGGAAGGTGAGAAGACCAAAAAACTGAAAACTCAACGGAGATGGAGATGGAGGATGGTGACATGATGATGGTGATGATGGAGATGAACTAAGAAAGAGAAAAATTAGGGAAAAGTAAAGAAATTACCTACAACTCCAACGTCACAACTCTACGTCTTACCATCACACGCTCGTCCTCGAAGCTCTCTCCCTAACTATGGCATTAAAATTTGGTGTAGCTCAAGTGTAAGCACCACCTCCTTTACTTTTCAAGCTGTAGAGACATGAGGACTGGTATGAAGATCATGAGCATGTGAAGGCACAAATGTGTGAGTGAGAAGCACACTAGCATTCACACACATACACACACACGCACACAAGGCAAGATCAAAGAGAGGAGCAATGGAAAGCCTCAATTACAAAAGAGTTCTTCCCCAAAAGCTCAAATCTACAACAAGCTCACCCCAAAAATGAGCTCTCTAGCTCTTTTTATGGTTTTTTGACTAGTTTTGGCTCTGTCTAGATCTAGAGTTTGCCCTCTTAAAAATTAGGTTCCAAGGCTTATTTGAGAGCTCAAACGGAGTCTAAAAAGTATGAAAATTGGTAGGATGATACTTCTAATACTCCTCAAGCTTGAGCACTCCTCTGCTTGAACAAAATGGAGTTACAAAAATATGAAATGGTATTTACAATGGCTTTTAATGATGAAAATCACTATTTTTATAGGGATTCCTCTTGAAAATTTGACATGTACGTCTTGGAGCTCCCTACTTGCTCCTTGTTCTTGTGTGTCCACTTCCTTGACATGTTCTTGAACCTTGTTCCTGACCTTGAGTGCTAGCGTGATCTATGAAAAGATGTTTTCAATTCATCATCCTAGATAGTTCATTGACTATTGATCATTGACATGGATGATAATAAAATCTTGTAATGTGAGGCCAGTAGAACCTCAAAGTTTCTAGAGGAACTATATTGTAGGTGATAACATAGTAGTTTTCATGATCTATAGGGACTCAACAGTGTTGAAAAATGGAATCATATCTAATTGGTGTTATATATGTAGGTAATATGACAAGGATTTTGAAATGGATTCAATCTCACATACATCTTAAAAAGAATCTTCTATTTTAGGAATAGAAGGTCTTAGTCTTATGCTCAAAGCTCAAAACATGGTAGAAAATGACCAGAGAGCTTTTGCACACATCTAATTTGAGTGTATACCTAACTAAAGCAAGTTATCACATCAATTTAGCTTTACCATACACTGGAAAATGAATCTAACAAGTCAAGGGGGTCATCTTGACTTTTCAAGGTCTAGAAGGTGTGCAGACATAGTCACCTTCCTAGCTTCATATCTTGAGCTGTATTGAACCAAACTTGATGAGATTTGATATATATGTACTAGAAAATTCAATCTAACTAATTAGAGTTACAACATAGAAAAACAATGATTAGACAAAGAAATGGATTTCACAAAATCACTATAATCATGAAGATGCAACAATAGACAGTCAACAAAATGTACTTGATGAAATGTATCAAAATGTAAATGTTAATGAACACATGATACAAGGCAGGTGTAGTGGACTAGTCATACATGAAGTGAGCTCACTGATGTAGCTTAGTATCTCTCAGAATAGCTCATTCAGCCCATGATTGAAATCATATCTATTTATACTCATAGTTTGAGTTTGAAATTGAATTTTCCTTTACCTAAAAGTAATCCTAAACTTTAGGGACTTGATTGTTTTGATTCTTCTACAAAATGAGTCGTAGTCACTTTTCCTAGATTGTAGGAAAGTGAATTGATCCCCTCCAACAACTAATCCCACCTTCATTTGAATTCAAAATTTGTTACACTTATGTATTCCTCGAGTAGCTTTGATGTGAACCTTTTCCCTATACATGGGAACTTTTTACTCTAGTGCTGGATAGAGGTTTTTTCCCCATGTTACCACATACTTGATACTCTCATATGTGGTGGTACTTTCTACTTAGGGATATTATTCAGCTCTTACTTCAGTTTAGTTCATTGTCAATAGAGAGAGCTATTCTAGCCATCGTCTTCTCCGTGTGTCTTGCTATGTCTGTGCTCCTTGTGTGTGCTTCTTGTGTGTCTCTCACACTTCTACACAGACCCAAAAGTGGTATCAGAGCAGGTTTAGCTTCTTCTCAAGTTTTGGTTTTTCGCGTCACGGCGCACACACTTTTAACAGTGCAAATCGACTTCAGAGCATATAACTGTGAATTTTAGCAGCAAAGAAGCATTTCCACCAAGTGCATCGGGGTTTTATCTCCATTTCAAAACCATTCATGCAGTCAGAATCGCCATCAGAGTGATGATTTGTGAGCTAAAATTTCAGCATTCATTTCATCTTTCATCGAAGTGAATATTTTGTCACATTCTTGCTCCTTAGTGAAATGGCGGGCAGCAATGACTTGTTTGGCATGCGTCAAGCTGAAGATAAGCTTGATGGGACCAACTATCCAATCTGTTCTTACATGATGAAGCATGTTCTTGTTGCTAAACAACTTTGGAACATAGTGGCAAATGTAGATCGAAGACTTGTAGGTTCTTCTACTTCATAGTCTACTGTCACAGATGGAGCTTCTTCTTCGAGTACAGTGGTTTCTCCTTCTCCACCTACATAGGAGCAGCTTAGATGGGATGGAAAAGATTCTCAACCTCATGCTTTGATTGCGCTTTCTGTGAAGCATAATATAGTTCCACACATTCGGCCATGTTCTACATCGAGATAGGCATGGGACACTCTTGCTTCTTTGTATGTCGTGCATAATGAAGCACGTCTTGCATACTTGAGGAAGCAAATTGAGGATGTATGTATGGCTGAAAATGAGTCGGTGGATGTGTATGTGACACACATCAAGGACTTGAAAGACGAAAAGGCAAACATAGATGAGATCGTTCCGGAAGCATTACTCATTTCAACATTGTTGAAAAGATTATCGGAATCTTTTCAAAGCTTTGCTAATACTCTCCATTTGGTTGCAAAAGGAAATCCTAATATGTATGCATTTGATGAGGTTGGGTCTCTTCTTTTGCAAGAAGAGCAATCTAGAGTGAATAGGAGTGGTTTGATTGAGGGAACACAAGCACTTGCTATCTCACAAAAGGGGAAAAGCAAGTATGATTCAGCTTTGGGTTCATCAAAACCAAAGCCTCAAGCTTCCTCCTCCACTCATTCCTCTAATGATATTTATTTCCAAAAGAAGAAGAGATGCAAATATTGCCGAAAGGTTGGTCATACTATTGATGAGTGTAGAAAGCTTGCTAAATGCACTAAAAAGAAGAAGGAATCCGGCATGTCTATTGCTGAAAATTCATCAAATGTAAAGAATGATGCAGCTAACATGGCTCAAGATTTTTGGGCATGTGTTGTTACATGTCATTATGATGCTTCTTTTCATTTTAAATGTATGGTTGTGATTGAGGCTGATTCGGATTGGTTCTTTGATAGTGGTGCTTCAAAGCACATAACATCATGCAAAAGATTGTTTGCCTCTTTGAAAGATGCACCCAAAGGAGGACATGTGGTATGCGCAAACAATGCCTCTTATCCTATCATTGGAGTAGGAGAAATTGAGCTTATGGCTGCAAATGGAGGTGTGATTCTCTTGAAAAATGCATTGTATGTGCCTGGTATCCAGAATAACTTAATTTCAATTCCGTTGATTGCGAAAGTTGGACTTCATGTACACTTTGTTGATGATAAGTGTATGGTTCATGATTTCAGCAATGGCGATGTTATCGTGATATCCGCTACATTATGTAATGTTTTGTATCACATGGATACATACAAGATGGCTACCTCAAATGCCTTGGTTGTTCATACTTTTTCCATGGCTGAAATGGATCTTTGGCATGCTCGTTTTGGTCACTTGAACTTCAATAGTTTGCATTACTTGAAAAAGAAGGACATGGTTATTCGTTTGCCTACACTTGAGTCCATTGGAAATCATGCATGTGAAGTTTGCATTCTTGGAAAAATGCATCGTGCTTCTTTTCCAAAAGATGCTCATACACATACTACAAGAAAATGCAGCTTGTTCATAGTGATGTATGTGGTCCCTTCAAGACTCCATCTTTTGGGAAGCATGTATATTTTGTTACCTTCATTGATGATGCTACTCGCCATACATGGGTGTATCCTATGAAAGCAAAGAATGAGGTATTTTCTTCCTTCAAAGCATTTTTAGCTATGGCTCAAAATTTTTCTTCACAAAAGCTTTTGACTCTATGCACGGATCGTAGTGGTGAATAGATGTCACATGAGTTTAATGCTTTTCTTTGTGAAAGAGGTATTTCACACCAATGTAGGGTGCCATATACACCTCAGCGAAATGGTGTTGGTGAGCGTAAAAATAGAACTCTACTTGAAATTGCATAATGTATGGTTAAAGGAAAGCATCTTCTTGATAAGTTTTGGAGCGTAAAAATAGAACTCTACTTGAAATTGCATAATGTATGGTTAAAGGAAAGCATCTTCTTGATAAGTTTTGGGATACCATGCCCATGGAGGCTCCACTAACAGCGAGGCCTGAAGAGTTTCTGAATGTGCGAAGAATTCCCATCTCGGATCCACCGAGTGGCCTAATAGAAAGAGTGAAAGGACATTCGCATTGGTTCAATGAGATGCCAGGAGATTTGGGAGATGCAGATCATATTTGGGAATCCAAGTTGGAATTTGGAGTTTGGTGGACCTTCCAGTTCTTCTCACGAGAATTTGAAGCATTACAAAATGTAGCTCCTCTTCAAGATATTTGGCAGAAAGCGGGATTGCTGGATTATTTTAGTGCATCTCTACCTAAACTTGATTTCCTTAGGTGCTATTACTTGATTGCAACTCTGAAAGTGACAGGAGATAAAGATCAGTCAAGCACATTCCTGGTGCCTTCTCTATCAAACCAGGAGGAAATGAAAAAGTTTGAGCTGAACATAACTTTAATCCGAGAAGCCCTTCAGATGTACGGCACCCGCCACCACCCACGGATGCTGAGTTTGCCTCCATGGCTGCATTGGAGGAGGGTACATCCTTTGACTTTGAGACTTTCTTGCAAACAACGCAGCTGTCTGAGGGTGAACTCTTCTCAGACACTGATGGTCCCGGATCATCATCCCAAAGAGAACGGCCACATAGTGATGCAAGAAGAGTACATTGGGAAGATGAGGCACAACACACTCACGTTGAAGGCACACAGGAATGAGAAGAGGCACAGGAAAATGAATCATAGGAAAGTGAGGGGGAAGCCCCTGCCTACACTGCACAACTCAAACGGCTCTACAAAACGATCAAGCAAGTACAAAAAAGGCATAAGTTGTCAGAAGAGGCAAATAGAGCACTGGTGAACCAGATGCTGCAAGTGGAGAATGAAGACCCTCATTTTGTAGAACCATTGAATCTTTTGGCAGATACTTGTGGAATAGTAGAAGTCATGCGGACCATGGTATATCGTACCACCCCTCAATAGGACCAATCACGGATCGATACGCGACCGCAAAGGGGGAAAATGATTCAGATGGAAGTCTCTACCTCACTCCCTACCACAGCTCAGGAAGATGTGCACATGACCAGCCCCACTAACACTGATGCACACGACGATAGCACACAGATACCATCTTCCCCATCACCTCCCATCCAACCCACTGAACCCCTTGCCATTAGCATCACTGAACAACCCACAAGCATCCTTACTAAACCTATACCGCACACCACCATTTTGCCATCCTTACCTATCCCTACCTCTATCATTGCTTGCCCATTTTTCGAACCTCATATAGGTCATCCCGCCACCCATCAAACCATATTAGGCCACCCATCTTATCAACCAGCTCTTGGACAGCCACATCTCCCTACCTAAACATTAACACACCCAATTTCCCTCACCACTACATTTCCTCTTTCCCAACTCCAACCCACTGGGCCCTTCCTAACCTCCCTAAAACCTACACAAACCACCCTACCTCCATTTTTGGCAAACCTTGTAAATATAGTTCAACAAATTGAGAATCATAATAGAAAGTCCCTTTCCCACCCCACCTCCCCCACATTCACAGTCACCACTAACACACCACCCACCATTCCAGTATTCACGATTCACGATTCACACTTCACACACAATCACGTCCAATCCCATGGACATTTGACCCTCCACCGGACCACTCACCACCACTTTTGTCTCAACATCACCACTAGTAACTCCATGCACATCACCACATACACCCATTGTCAGCACCACATCCACCTTTCCCTTCCCCATTTCCCAACCCCTTGCATCTCTCAGCTCCACCTCTGCATCCACCTCATTTAGTCTTGCACTAGACACCATGCTTGAAGCTCCCGCCCAACTTAAACAGGAATATAGGTTGTTGGAAGACAACAATAAAGAGCTTTGTACTTTGTCATCCCACCTCCAGGCACATGTCAAGGCCTTGGAGCTGAGTAATATTCCATTACAACAAGAGGTTACCACTCTCCAACAATCGCATGCGGAGCTTGAAGCCAAGTATACAGAGACGGGTAAAGCGATGGAAGAACAACTCAGAGATCAGCTAACCCGCAATGCAAGACTACAAAGAAACATGGCTTTACTCCGACGACACCTAGCAGTTGCCCAAGGAGAGAATAGAAGATTACAACAACAAAATCAAGACAATCTCGAAGCCGCCATAGAAAACACTCCAAGGGCACCCATAGACCCTGCTAGCTTCCGGGCTATCCCCTCAGAAAGTATCCAGCAAATATTGGAAACCTATGCCAACCTCTTAGAAGCACATGATCAGCTTGCCAACCAAGTGAAAGAACTACAGAAACAACCAATGCTCATACCACACATGACAGAACCAAGGAATGTGGTCAATGCTGCTACTTCACCAGAGCGAGAATCTTCCACGGCCAACGAGGTACTTGAGCTACGACAACCATTCCTATGGAAGCAGTAACCATTCCTAGGGAAGAAACCTTTGAAGATAACTATGAGCCTCAACCTCTTCCAGGAGGCAGAATCACGGAGGAAGGACACCACACATATGAGGAGCCCCCTTCGGCATGGATGAAACAAGTAGAAGAAATGGAGCCAACTCATCAAGAGCGTATATCCACTCAGATGTTGGCCATGAAGACCATTGAAGAGACCATACTTCAATCAGAATATTTCAGGCACCTCGCCTCTAGAAGACTGATAACTAGTTAAGAGTTACAGTATAAGCCCTACTTTGTGCTATTGGCAAACTACAACGCTGAAATCAAAAGAGTCACCAATAGGTCTCCTTCCTTTGCGACACAGTTCCAACTAGAGGACATCCCGAAAGAAGCTAGAAAAGGTGTCATATTCTAGCTGGAGGCAAAAATTACTTGAGACCTATCCGGAGATGCTATGAACATGGGATCATGCTCCCATGCATTTGAAGTATAACCCTTGCTTTGGGCTAGGGCAATGCAGAAGATCATGGAAGGCATTTGCCATAAAAGTTCAGAACAATAATAATTGCAAACAATGGCTAAATTACCCCTCCATCGCACCCCCAACAGGCACACCAACGGTAGCTTACATGATGGCTACCATCAGACATTGGATGCCATGCCTACACCCCATGCTTGATGTCGCTGTGCAGATGATGCTCAAAATCCTGGACATGATGCAAGTAGTGTTAAAGACTTTCTGCAATGTACGTAATATCCAGCCTCCAATTCCGGGCTTCATAAATGGTAATTATGATTTACTTTATGATATGAGCACGACCCCGAGTATTCGAGTTGCTTATGCATGGCATGCACGAATAAGATATCTCCCTGCTTGCTATAAGCAAACTTTTGATGACATGTTCACCACGGGGTTTTGGCAGTCACACTCAGAAGTGTTTGTACCACGCCCAACCCACCTGCTACAACTATTTGCATGCAAACAGACAATGCACTCAGAGCTCTACACCACGCCACAACCTGACATGCCTGGCGTAGTTAATTGGGATGCCATGCAAAGAGATCTGGTCAGGGGACTACGGATCAAAGAACAAGAATTGGCAACCGACATACTATAGCAGTACATTGATCAAACTGTGGAGCAGAGGTCTGTCAGAGATGACAGATGCTAGGGGGGGGGGGAAGAGTGTTGGCATCATATGGGAAGAAGCAAGTACGGGCATGCATGCAGATCTAGTACTAAGGCAACCCATTTAATTTTTCCAATCCTTACATTAGTATAAAAGTGATTCTCATCACTGACAACCATTGTAAATACCATTTCATCTTTTTGTAGCTCCATTTTGTGCAAGCCGAGGATTCCTCGAGCTTAGGGAGCCTTAGAAGTAATTGCCTACCAATTTTCATATCTTTGAGACCTCGTTTGAGCCCTCAAATAAGCCTTGGAACCTAATTTTTAACTAGGTCGGACACTAGGTCTCGACAGGGCCAAAGCTAGTCAAAAACTATAAATAGAGCTAGAGAGCTCATTTTTGGACTAGCTTCTTGTAGTTTTGAACTTGTATGAGAACTTTCTTGCAATAGAAGTGATTCCATTGTCTCTTTCTCTCTTTGTGCTTGCCGTGTGTGTGTATGTGTGTGCATGTTTGTGTGCTTCTCACTCACACACTTGTGCCTTCACTTGCTCGAGGTCTTCATACCATCCTCATGTCTTCCCAGATTGACATTAAAGGAGGTGCTACTCATCACTGAGCTACACCCTTGCGTCTTGTTTAGCTTGAGGCACTCCAGTTTGGTGCCCTTCTCGCTTGTCACAACAATGACATCATCAAACTTATTCATAAAAAAGGGGAGATGAACATAATTGAGAATTGGAGACCTATCACAATGCTTCAAACCAGATATAAGATTCTTGCTAAAGTCATTACCAATAGGATATCCTGCCATTTAGAACAGTGGCTTAGCAAAGACCAAAAAGGATTCATTACGGGAAGGTAAATATTGGAAGCCATCATTCATATCTCGAAAGGTATGGAATTCGCTCAAGAATCTAATCGGAACATTGTCTTCCTCAAGATTGACTTTGACAAAGCCTACGACAGATTGGAATGGGACTATATTTTACAATCACTGAAAAGACCTTCAGGTGTAGTCAAAGATTCCTCAAGATGATCTCCACTCTCCTTGGTAATGCTTCGACCAAAGTTAATGTCAACGGGCAAATTTCAAAGGCAATCAAACTAAAACGATCCATCAGGCAAGGTTGCACATTGGCCCCGCTTCTCTTTGCCATCACCATAGAAGGACTTAGCCAGCTTGTGGAGCGAAAAATGGAGCTTGGTCACATAAGAGGAATCACTTTGCCACATAACTCTAGGCAAATGACCATTAGGCTATTTGCAGATGACACAAATGCTTTTGTTCACAATGACGATACCAGCCTAGAAACCTTTTGGTGGTGCTTTGACACTTTTTGTGTGTCCTATGGGTCTAGAATTAACCATTCCAAGACAGCGTTCAAGGCTATCAAAGGGACTCAACCCAATCTCCTCACTGTGCAAGGATGCCAAATCATTCAATCGGGTCAGGTCGTTCGCATTCTTGGTATCCCCATGGGATTCAATGTTACTCTCGAACAAAGGTGGGCTTGGGTCCTCACCAGACTTAATAATAAACTTAACTATTGGAGAGGGTTGCAAATTAATCTTGCTGGCCGGGCCATGGTGATCAACACATTCCTCATATCCTCAATCATATACTATCTTTCTTGCTGGAGACCAAAGGATCATGAGTTAGCCAAATGGGAAAGTACTTGTAGGAACTTTCTTTGGAGTGGGGACCATAACAGGAGGGGAGTGCCTAAAATCGAATGGTCCATATGCACTAGCCGAAAGGAGAATGAAGGTCTGGGTATTATGGACATTGGCAGCATGGCCAATAAACTTGTGGCCAAGTGGATGATTAAGGCCTCGTGCAACAGAGATTCCACTTGGGCCACATTAATTTTCAAAAACATGAATGTGATTACTCTGATGGGCTACCCTGGATGGAAAAACCTCGACATCCTCACCCTCTTATTTTCTTCGATTCTAGTCTCACCCAAAAGATCGATCCTGGTAAGATCTTTGTGGTTGAGCTACAACAGATTGAAACCACACATCAGAATCAGTGAAGATTGGAAGTGGGTTATAGGTATAAGACAAAATGACTCTATTTGGTTCCAATCCAAGGCATGAGAAATGTGGAGCCTTGGAATGTCCTAAGTGCCAAGAGACTCTGGAATAAGGGATTCAAACAATGTAAGCACCTCTGTAAATAGGTCACGAATAGATGGGTGGACTTTGAGGACCTTGACCCTAGTGCTGCGGTCACGTATGAGGAATGGAATGTTTTATTGAGCAAACACCATGCTTGGGACTACTCTAAAATCCAACTACTGATGGGACAGGATGCTCAGGACCTTATGGGCCTTAAATGGTTTAATGGTAATCACCTCTCCAAGCTTCCTTATGTCGAAGCTCACAATGACATTCACATCTGTCTCATCAAGAAATGATGTCTCAACTGGATGTGACTTTGATGGAATATGAAATTTATGTCTATCTCGCACCCTCTCATTGAAAACAAAAAGTCGGTCCTCCTATGGCAAATTTTACACCATGGAATATGGACCAATGCAGAAGCTACCAAGATCTGTGGTGTTCTGCCCTGGTGTAAGCGGTGTTGCTATAGCAAAGAGGATATTGGTCACCAGTTCTTTGCTTGCCCTAAATCCCTTCTGTTATGGAGGGTCCTTTGTTGTTCTCTGGGACTCCAAGAGCAAATCAATTGGAAGCAAGCCCTCATTGGTGAAGCGATCAGTTGCTTTGTGGCATTGTGGAATGCGATCAAGGGAGAGATCCTCTAGAAGATTTGGCGGGAAAGATGCGCTCACAATTTTGGCAATACCCCCAAGGAGTGGTCGATCGTGAAGTCCCTATTCCTTCTCGACAAAAGAATTGCTTACTATAAGAAACCCCCCCTTCATACATCACAAAGAGCTACAATATATCAACAATAAGCTTAAAACCAAGTGGGCTCCGCATGATGGGGATGCGAGGTTTATCAACCTCCTCTATAACTTCATGTAAGCTTTGTAAGGTCTACCACAAAGGCTCTGGCAGATTGTCGGAAAGAAAATTAGACTTTAGAAACATTTCAGTTGGATGCATGCTCTATTGGGAGAAACGTTCAGTTGCTTTGCCTCTCTAGAATGCCATCAAAGGGGAGATCTGGCAGGAAAGGTGTGCTTGCAACTTTGGTGACTGCCCCATAGTGTGGCCAATTGAGAAATCACTGTTTCTCATTGGCAAAAGGATCGCTAACTGTAAGAAGTCCCCCCTTCTAGGCATCATCAAGCGCTCCCTACAACAAGCTTAAACCCATGTGGGCCCCGCATGAGGGTGACTAACCTTTATTGTAATGTCATCTAAACTCTTTAAAAGCTACCCCCGCTCTGTGGGATTCGGGGGATCCCATGGGCACTATTCCCCTTCTGTTGTACTTTTCTTTTAATTAATTCAAGTCCTGGAGAGTAGGCTAAGGCCGAACTTCCTTTATTAAAAAAAAAAAACATATACCCATAACTTTTAACTTTTGGTAGCTATGAGCTTGTTGTAACTAACAATAAACTTGTATGTGATAGTTACTTTGTAAGTGTCCTAAACATGTACGTGTCCTTTAAAGTTCTCTTATAAGGTTCTAAAATACCTTGAATATCTCAATTACGCTTGCAACTAGTGTTGACAAGAAAGAGTAGACAGTCATTTCGCTAAACTACTTGAGGTCTTCAATGTCCCCAATTCTTTTGCTATGTTTCTTTAGCACCTCATATGGATACTAATGATAGTATCCTAACTTAGGTACTTTGTTCACAAGATTACTTGCATTCATCTTGATCATGAGAGATATCATAATGAACTGCCCTCTCAAGAAAGATCTATAATTAGTTCCTCTTTTGTATGTAGTATTAACCTCTCGGGTCTTTAGATTCCTTTCTATGATTCATCGTAGATACATTAGGCTCTCACCTACCAATAGATATAATTATGGTGTTAACGTGCCCTTATTAGCTTTCCTTAAATGTATTCATTACTTTGATAATATATGTTTGATTCTCCTAACTATGCCTTTCCTTGGTCTTATACTTAATCTCTCTTTCTTAATGTAAGAGTTTCATAATAGGCAAAAAATAATGATATTTTTCTAAATCTTTTTTTATTTCATAAATATTTCTTTTCCATCTTATCTGATAGGAAACACCTCTATGATTTTCTATGAGTATGTTAATCTAAGTTTTGTAGTTTGGCTTATGAATGGTAACTATATCCCTAAGTTCGATTGAAAGTATGTTTGTCTAAACGCTCGAAATTATTCAAATGATGCTCTCACCATTTTCTAGACTTTCTTACAACTCCTATTATCTCTTAGCGAAGAAAAAAACAATTTTCAATCTTAATCTAGCCATAATCTTAAAAACCCTTGCTCTTGTTTTTTAAGAATTTCTAAATGAAAAAATTATTTACATATCATACATCAGTACAATAGAATCAATAATTTTCAATGTGTATTTTGACGGAATCCATTGTAATTTACATAAAAATAATCTTTAGCATGAAAAATGTCACTTTAATTGTAGACATGGAAAGATGCATATGAATGTGCATGGGTACTATAGGTATTCCTTGATATAATGGTCATTATGGTGGCCTAAAATTTGTCGGTATATTAGTCAATATACGGGTCCATATGGTGATTGGAAACCACACATTAAATTTTTTTTAATTAAATAAAACCAAAACAATTTTCACCGCTATACTAGTTAGTATAGTAGTATGAAACCAAAAAAGGTTACCAAGCATGTGACAGGGCCTATATTTGTATAGGTATGTATGACATGAATGTGCACAAACCATTATATAGACATCATAATCATAAACGTTTACATCAACATCATATTCATAAACATATGCATAAACTTGTACATAAACATCATAATCATAAACATGCACATAAACATATACATAAACCTCATAATCATAAACCGTAAATAAACACCCTAACCATAAATCTGTGCAATGCATAAACCGATACATAAACATCATAATTATGAGCCTTAAAAACTTAGTATCATAAAATCCTCATAAACTTATACATAAAGATCATAAACATGTATATAAACATCATGGAGTTGTACATAAACATCATAGTCATAAATCCTAACCGAATATCATAATCATAAACACCATAGTCATGAACCTATATAGAAACTTTATAATCATAAACTATAAAAAAAAAGTAATAATAGCCTTAATTGAAATTGAGAATACTCGACATACAAAACAAAATAATCTATAAAATGATAAATACAAATAAATTGCATCCATACGATGCCAGCAATATATATATATATATATATATATATATATATATATATATATATATATATATATATATATATATATATATATATATATATATATATATATATATATATATGCTTATGGCAAAATACACTAATTAGCTTAACCTATAAAGCTAGCATTTCAATATTACTTCATAGTCCTCAATACATCACAAACCTACCACACATATGTTGTTTCAATGGTTCTCATTCATGTATTAGTTCGTAATCACATCTTGCTACTCTCATTACCACTTGCACTTGATTGCTAGAATGAGATAATTTGAGATGAAAACTAATGTATGAGGATTTACAAAGTAATGTTGAACCTTAGTTTAATCTCGAACCTTAGTTTGATAGCTTTTTGGCTTTGAAGAAGTTTAAGATTGCATTTATTTATGTATGTATTTGTGTAAGTAAGTACATAAATATGTAATTAAGTAGGTAATTATGTAAGTAAGTGAGTAAGTAATTAAGTACATAAGTAAGTAAGTAACTAAGTAAGTACGTAGGTAAGTAAGTAAGTAAGTAAGTAACTATGTATGCAAGTAAGTAAGTATGTATGTATGTATGTATGCATGCATATATGCATTTATGTATGTATGTATGTATCTATATAAGTAAGTAAGTAAGTAAGTATGTATGTATTTAAGTTAGCAAGTAAGTATTTAAGTAAGTAAGTATGTACATACGTAAGTAAATAAGTAAGTACGTAAGTACGTAAGTACGTAAGTAAGTAAGTAAGTAAGTAAATAAGTAAGTAAGTAAGTATGTATGTATGTATGTATGTATTTGTATAATTATGTATGTATTTGCATAATTATGTATGCATACATGTATGTATGTATGTGTGTATGTATGTATGTATGTATGTATGTATGTATGTATGTATGTATGCATGTGTCTATGTATGTATGTATGTATGTACGTATGTAAGTAAGTAAGTAACTATGTATGTATGTATGTATCTATGTATTTAAGTAAGTAAGTAAGTAGGTAGATAAGTAAGTAAGTAAGTAAGTAAGTAAGTAGTTGAGTAAGTAAGTAAGTAAGTAAGTAAGTAGGTAAGTAAGTAAGCAAGAAAGTAAGTAAATAAGTAAGCAAGTATGTATGTATGTATGTATGTATGTATGTATGCATGCATGTATGCATGCATGTATGTATGTATGTATGTATGTATGTATGTATGTATGTATGTATGTATGTATGTATGCATGCATGCATACATGTATGTATGTATGTATGTCTTTAAGTATGTATGTATGTATGCATGTATTTATGTATGTATGTATGTATTTATGTATGAATGTATGTATGTATTTATGTATGTATGTATGTATGTATGTATGTATGTATGTATGTATGTATGTATGTATGTATGTATGTTTGTTTGTTTGTATGTATGTACATATATAACATGATATATGATTCCATATGGTAAAAAATATTGGAGAATGTTTCTCCTTAATATGGAACTAGAAAATATTATAGTTAGGCATGCATGCTGGTGATAGAATACAACATATAGGCCATAATCAAAGCCATGCAAGTTAACGATAAAATCGCTTTGAAATGGTTTTTCTTCACGCGCAATAAGATTATCCACTTACAAAAATTCATTCCAACTCTAAGTAGTATGTAAGTACATGTGTATGTATTTATGTACTTATGCATGTAATTATGTAAGTAACTAAGTATGTATGTATGTATGTATTTATGTATGTATGTAAGTATGTATTTATGTAAGTACCTACATAAGTAACTAAGTAAATATGTATGTATGTATGTAAGGAAGTACCTAAGTAAGTAAGTAAGTTAGTAGGTAAGTAAGAAAGTAAGTAAGTAAGTAAGTAAGTAAATAAGTATGTAATTATGCATGTATGCATGTGTTGCTCTAGCACAATGGTGAGAACCACGTTAAGAAGCTCCACCTCCTTAATGTCAATCCGCGGAAGAGATAGGAGTGATATGAAGATCGTGAATGTGAGATGAAGTGAGAGTGAAGGTGAGAAGCATAGAAATGCACACACACATACACACACGCTACGAAGAGACAAGCAAGACACAATGGAAGGTGAGAAATCACTTCTATTACTCAAGAACACTATTACAAGCTCGAACTAGCTCTAAGCTCACACTAGCCAACATGAACCAACCTCAAAAATGAGCTCTCTAGCTCTTTTTATAGTTTCTAGACTAGTTTTGACCGGTTTCACATCTAGTGACCGGCATAGTTAAAGAATAGGTCCTAGAGGCTATTTGGAAGGGTAAACGATGTCTAAAAATAACGAAAATTGGTACGCACATTCTACCTAAGCTCCTCAAGCTCGAGGACTCCTCGGCTTGCACAAAATGGAGCTATGAATTAGAAAATGGGATTTTGTCTATATTACATATGTTACAAGAGTGATGAAAATCACTGTTGGATGTTTGAAGAGGTAATAAAAACATAGTTGTTTGAAAAAATGATCCGACTGGCTCCCTGCTCCATGGTTACATGCTTCCGCGTCGTCTGTGCCTCTGGCTGCTTCCAACACCCCCCTCCCTCTCGCTTCTGTCGTCCCTGACAGAACCTTGTTGTGCGGTCTGCCGGATGTAGTTTTGTAGGAGGTCGTGAGCGAGGGTGTGCTCAGATACTCGAATGCCTCGGGCCAGATCAGCCTCGAGTTTCTCCCAATCTATTGGTTGCGGTTCGTCGGATGGTGGGAGTCTGTAATGCGTGGAATACACCAACTGTTCGCGGGCAAATAATTGCAATAAGTGAGTCGGCCTGCTGATGAACACTTCAGAGTGGTATTCCCAAAAGCCGGTTGTGAACATTTCTTCGAATGTCTGCTTGTAGCACGCCGGTAAGTACTTGACTCTGCAATGCCAGGCATAACACACCCGGAGCGATGGCGTCGTACTCATGTCATATGCGAGATCCAAGTTGCCATGCTCAAAGCCCGGGGTATTAACATGTGGTGCTTTGACTCGCCGGAAGACTTTAAATATCATTTGCATCATGTCAAATATCTTGACAGTCATATGCGTTGCTATATCGTCCATATATCTCAAGCGAGGGAGCCAGTGACGAATCGTTGCCATCATGTAGCCAATTGTCGGTGGTCCTGTAGGTGGCCTGAAATATGGGTATTTCAGCCAGTCTTGGCACTGCTTATTGTTTTGTACTTTGATAGCAAAGGCAGTCCAGGAGCGGCGTCGTGGCACTGGTCCCCAGCACGGATTATACTTTAAATGTAAAGGTGCCTTAACCCATGTGCTCATCATTTCAGGGTACTCTTGTAAAAGATGTGTACGCCAATCTGGTTGATAAATAGTGCCTTGTTGCGCATCCAGTGGCAAGTCTTCAGGCTCAAATTGGGTTGCATGTGAGGGCTTCTTGCCAGTTCGCTTCTCTATGGCCAGCTGGTATTCGGCCATTAGCATGAAGTATGGTTTGTATTGAAGTTCATGCCCAGATATGTACCTACGTGGGGCCAATTGAGCAAAGTAGGGAGATTGCAAAATTCTTTCTTCGATCATGGCCATTGCATGTAGTTGGGCCTCGACTCTAGCTGAGTGCGTTGTTCCTATTTCCTCAACAGTTTTCATCCATGCGGGGGTCGGAAGTTCGTACGTCATCTAACCTTCGGCCGTGACGCGTCCGCCTGGGATGGGTTGTGGCTCGTACGCTTCTTCAAATGTTTCCTCCACCGGAATGGTTATGTTCTCGTCGTCCGCTGGGATCTCCGGTGGGGAGTCAGGCCGTGGTGGTGCTTCATATAGATCTATGCGTGATTGGAGTGTGGTTACATGGGCCCGTAATGCGTTGAGTTCCTCTATGAGGTCAGGGGAGGGGTCCACAGGTTCTGGTACTTCTGCTGCTACTTGTACTTGTTGTGGTGCCGGTTCTCTGAGCTGTAGTAGCTTGTGATCTTCTTTTAACTTCTGATGCTCTTCGTTCATTCGATCATAGTCCTCTAGCAGTCTCACGTGATCCTCTAGCAACATCTGCATCGATTCGGATGGGATTGCCTTGAATCTGCTAGGACTTAAGGGTTGTTCTGGATGGTCCAATGCCGCTTCCAAATTCTCTCTATTCTGCTCTTGGAGTCTCTGGTTCTCCTCTTTTGCTGCGGCTAGGTGTCTCCTGAGTAAGCCCATATTCCTTGTCAACGTCGCATTGCGTACTGTCTGGGCTCTTAATAAATTATCCAGATCAGCAGTTGCCTCTTTTGTTTTCTCTTCACTTTCTAGTTCTAGCTTATGATATGCCTCTCGTAGTTCTTGGTATCGCGTATTTAAAGAGGCATTCTCGATTGATAATGAATTAAGCTGCGACTGTAATTCATTTGTCGTCCTCTGCAGCTGTTGATAATTGTTGCCAAGAGATGCAAACTCATCTCGTACTTGTGTCATGCATGTGAACATTTGTTGAAGTGCAGTGTCTATGGCTGGCGATAATAGTAATGGAGTGCTAAGTGAGGATGCAGTGGAAGTAGATGCAGCGGGAATGGGGAATGGGGTTGGGAAGGTGGATGCAGTGGTGATCGTGGAAAATTGTGACGTACCTAAATATGATGGTGCTACGAGTGGAGTGAGTGCTGGTGCGGTGGGTGGTGAGATGTCCATGTCACTGGACGTGTCAAGTGTGGTGACTGTGAAAAGTGGTGTGTATGTGGGTGGCTGTGTCGGTGTGAAGACGGGATTTACAAATGTAGAGTAATTTACAGGGGGGATGGCTGGAGCAGCTTGGTGAAAAGGGGAAATAGGAGTTATAGTGGGTTGGGGAGGTGAAACTGGTGAGAAGGTTAGTGGGGTTAGGAAGGTGAAAGGGTATCTTAAAGGTGGGGGAAAAGATGGGAAGGATGAAGGGATGAAGGGGTTAACACGGAGGCTAGGTGGGGTGGGTGCGGTCATGGTGGCATGAATGGGCAGGGTAAAGGCTGTGGCTATGGTGCCGTGGACTGGTGTGGATGTGGGAGGAGCAGGTGGGTGTGCGGGGGATACAGGATGGGCGGGTGAAACATGAGGTGAGAGAGGAGTAGATGGTGTGGATGTTATCTCAAGGATAGTGGTAGTCTATACAACGGTAGTATGTGGTGGGGAGTCGACTAGGGTAGCTTCTTCGGTGATGGATCTTTCCGGACGTAGGCGTGCATCTTGCGCATGGTGGGATGATTGAGGACCTACCGGAACTCGAATATATTCACCGGGCTTCGATAACAGGCGAACTCTGCGAGGGTCATATTGGGGGAGTGGCTTCCTTTGTAAATATCTCAATGCTTCGACCGGGCCAATGGATTGGACCAGTTCTCTGAACCCTCTGATGTAAACTTCTTCAAACCCTCCGGAGATGAGTTCTTGTTCGATTAGGGTTTGGCTCTCTTCTTCAGTCAATTTCTTCCGTGCCCAGACTTTCTCCATCGTACGGTATAATTTCTTGATTGCCAGCGTGTAAGCTGCTGCTTCGAAAGTCTCCTCTTCATGCGTGCTGGTGTCACCGTGTGCATCAGTTTGTTGGCCTTGGCCATCTGTCTGTCCTTGTTCTGGGGAATCATGCGTGCCCTGGCTGGCTTCATCGTCACCTTCATCGTCATCAGACGCTGTTCTTTCATCATCAGAGCTCGACACGAGCTGTCCTTGTGGCTGACCCCTGGGTGTGGTAGGGTAACTCGGCCTTTCAAATTCTTGAGAAAAGAACTGTCCTGAAAACTGGAACTCATTTGAGAATGCATCAGGCATTTCAAAATCGAATGTTGTGTTTATCGGTTCTGCCTCCATGTGTGGTATTGGGAAAGAAAAGGCTTCCGCACCAATAGTGGTGGGAGCTTCTGCTGTCGTGGTGGTGGGTTCTGTGGTTGTAGCTGCCTGAGGTGCAACGGTACTAGTAGTGCTCTCTGTTACCACTGGTCTAGATAACCTTATGCGAATAGGTTGTACTATGGGAGTGGCTTCTGTCGGTGATTGCTCTGGGGAGGGTTGTGGTGATGGTGACCCTGGCACTTGAAGGCAAGGAATAGTGCCTCTCATGCGTTTACCTGCCCGTGCTCTGCTGGGCTTCCTGGCTTTCTTCGTCGTTCCTTTGAATGCCTTTAGCTCTTCTCCTGTTAATGCACGTTCAATTGGCAAGTCATAAGCCAAGCACATATAGACAATTCTTGTCAGCGCACAACATCCATTAAGCACTTTCTTTCGTTCCCATCTGTGTTGTGCCAAATACATTTGATCAATGATCCAGCTCGCCAGATCGACAGTCTGAGGTCCAGTACAGGCTAAGTATAATCCAAACCATATTCTTTTATGTGGCATGGTGAATCTGTCCTGAGCGGGGAATGCAAAATGTTGCATGCATATCCGTAGCGGCTTTGACAGCTCAGGTGTAATTGCTGAGATCTCCTCCCACTTAGTGACATCACCATGCTTCATCTGCTCTGGGACTAGTCGTTCTTTCTCCGTTGGAGTGTGGGTTCCATGTATTTTGATGGCGGCTCTGATTAAATCCTTCGAAAGATAAAATCTTTTGTAAGGTGGATCTTCCACTAAAGAAGGTAAGATAAAGGTTCCTGGGATATCCTTACTCTCTGAGGCCAGCAAGGTAGTGATTAAATAATAACACCTATAAAAGTCAGGTTTGGGCAGAGGATCACTGAAATACTCTGTGAAACCGGCTCTGGCCCAAACATGAGTTAAGTCCTGGGTGTTCTGTAGGTCTTCGAATTCCCTGGAGAAAAATTGATACTTGCCCCATGTGCGGTCGTCAAATGTCATATTTGCTTCAAAAATGAAATCAGCATCAGATAAAGGTCCTGCTAGGCCTTGGAACCAGTGAGAGTTACGGTGTATCTTCTCGGTGTATCCCATAGGTGGGTTATCGATCGGCATGGGCCCTGGAAATCCTTGGAATTCTGGCGGTGGAGCAGTCGGGTGGGATTCTGCTCGTAAAACATTGAGGGGCACTGCCGCCACGCTGGGGCCTGCTTCTGATGGTCCTGCTTCGGTTTGCATGATGATTAATGCGCTAATGAGAAAGATCTGCTACAAAAGATTAACACATTAGCATGGAAATTAATTATGATCCCATTAAAGTGAGACCGCAATCCCTTTCCATAACTGATGCGTTACCCGTGTAGCCAAATGCTGTGATGTGATGGATGCAATGCTTCTTGTAGCACTAATGCAGGTCTCTAGACACCTACACTTCTCAGATTAGGTATACATTTCTTGATGAGATGAGATTATGAGTGATGTGTGATGATGGTGGGTGAATTTATACAAGGTTTAAAGGTTAGTGATTTATTACAAGGTTGTATGTTAGTCGGGGGGTAGTTAGACAATTGGTTAGGGGAAGACGGTTGGACACGCTTCGGTATCCATTTCCTAAGAGTCCTTGAGTGGGTGGTGGGTTTCTGCTGAGGTACAGAAAGTGATATCGGTTTTGGTGGTATTGAAGGATGAAAGGATGTCGGAGGGGTATATATTACATGGCTAGAGGATTGGGCTATAATACATTGTTTGGGTACCCAAATCTGCGTGGGTGTGGGTCTATGGATAAGATATTTCTTGGCGATCCAAATTTGTCGAATGCTCGGACTTGTAGAAGAAGGTAGGGGGGATGGTGGATACTGATTCTGTTTCTGCCCTGCCTTTTTCTTGTCGATCTCTGCTTGGTTGGAGTTCTTTGGTGTTTTCTGTCCTTTTGGCACCCATATTTGTCTGGTGCCGCTTCCTTTGGGTGGCCTAGACTGCTTTCCTTGTTGTGTCTTCTGATACTGCCGTCGGTCAGGGTTCCTTCGTCGTGGTTGACTCTGTTGTGGTTGAGGTTGAGAGGTCGGATGGACGCTCTGCTTTGGAAAAGAAGGGAGATCCAACACTTGCGTGACCTGCCCATTAGGAAGTGATTCGTTCTTTAACTTTAATCTAGGCCAGTCCGCAGCAAGTTTGGAAGGATGAGCACCGCAGGATGGTGTGCTCGTTTGGCCGCTGATGCAACCCACCTGACCGCTGATTGTGTCCATCTGCCCTAGCGGTTGGGTAGCTGCCTCTTCTAGTTTGCAGGAAGTCCCAGGGAAGATCTCCTGTCGTCCTTGTGATTGACAACTATCTATAGCCAAGACCGAGCGGGTTGGTGTAGACGTAACGTGATTGATCTGACTCAAGATCTTCCGGTCTTCCATCGCATGTATTGCATAGGGTCTAGGGTTACAAACCCCAGTCGGAATGCCATTAGGGAAGTCAAGCGGTATCACTCGCTTCTGTTCTAAGGTCCCAATCTGTAAGGAGCCTTGTCTAAGATTTAGGTCCACTGAGTGATCGTATAGCCAATCTTGGCCAAGGATTAGGGGTTCTATCAGGTCGTCATCATGGCACACTAGTAGCTTCGCTGTCATGGTCACATCCTTAATGAGGATAGGAAGGTCCACCTCGCCCATGCAAGGGGTTTCCATGCCTCCTAGCCCTATGAGGTATGCCTCAATTGGCCGCATTTCTATTCCTGAATCCTTATAGTGGGACCATCTAATCGCGCTAGTCGCAGCACCTGAATCAATTAAAGCCCTGAGCTCTTGGCAAGGGTTGCCGTGCTCTAGCCTAACTGTAATGAATGGTCTCCTGTCCGCTATGCTAGGATGAGTGGTTGACTTTACTTGACACATGGCCATGGGGTATCTGGGTGTATTTTCCAGATGGTTAGAATGTTCTCTCCCTAGTCCCTGTCTTCTTAACTTCATGCGCTTAATGCGTTCTATAGCTTCTGCCTGAGCTTCAGCTCGTATTCTATTTTCTTCCTCCTTACGCTTCTTTGCCAATGTGATTCGTCTAAGCATATCCTCCGTAAGAGGTTCCTGATATAACCTGACTCTGCAGCCACTAATATAATTAGGCATTATGTTTCCTTCTAAGGTGGCTAGCTGTACTGCTCCACTTGTCGAGAGTCTGTTAATGATCATAGGTCCATAACCTCGCTTTTCTAACTTCCGTGCGTGTTGTTTCAGCGTATATACTAGAACTAAATCTCCTTCTTTTAGGCCTTTATCCTTCACATGTGCATCAAAATAAGCTTTCTGTCGCTTCTTCGCTGCATATATTCCTGCTGCTGCCTTTAGCCTGGTTTCTCCTAATCGTTCCAAGTCCATTATTCTTGCTGATAATTCATGGCCGGTCCACTGATGTTCTTGTGCAACCTTAAGGGTCGGTATCAAGAAGTCCAAAGGAAGCACTGCATTCTGACCATAAACCATCTGAAAGGGAGTTGCATTGAGTACGGTCTTGTAGGCCACTCGATATGCCCAAACAGCGTGGTGTAACTGTTTGTCCCAATCTGAACGTTTGTTGTTCACGAGTTTTGTCAGTACGTTACAAAGGATCTTATTAGTGCTTTCAGCCTGACCGTTGGCCTGAGGATGATATGGTGCGGATTTCTTGTGAATCACCATAAAATCCTGTAACAAATATTCAATGACTTGGTTTAGAAAGTGAGTTCCTCGATCGCTCACTAACTCAATAGGCAATCCATATCTTGTGAAGACATTTTCAAATAAGAATTTTGCAGTTGTGTGTGCATCATTCTTTTTTGTGGCTTTTGCCTCTACCCATTTCGTAAGATAATCTGTGGCAACAATAATATATTCCGCATGTGTACCTTTTGCAGGGGGGTTAATGGGTCCTACAAAGTCTATACCCCACTTAGAAAATGCGCGTCCGCCCATCATGGGTTTCAATGGCATTTCATCTCTGCGAGTAGGAAACTGAGTTCTTTGGCACACATCACATCTCTTAACATAGGTATGAGCATCCATGTGAAGAGTGGGCCACCATAATCCTGCAAAGAGGATGGCTTTGATTATCCTATCGGGTCCAAAATGACCTCCTGCGACACCTTGGTGTGCAGTCTCTAGTATGCTCAGATAATCGCTTTCATGAACACATTGTCTTAGATATCCATCTCGTCCTCTTTTGTATAGATTATTGCCAACCAGTGAATAATCTTGAGCTTCCTGCTCCAGACTACGTTGTCGAGCTAAGGTCATTCCTTGAGGGAACGTGTTCGTCCTCAAGTATGTCACTAAGGGTTCACTCCAGTCTGGTGTGAGAGACACATGATATAAAGTAGCATGCTCTACTGGTGGTCTTTCACAACAAACATAGCATTCCTTACACAACCTGTAGACATCTGCTTCCATCGTAGGCCAATATACTCCTAGTCTTTGCAGAGTCTGTAGTGTTCGATGTTTTGAATGATGTTGCTTTAATGCACCTATGTGTGCTAATTGCAACCAATTCGCATGTTCTGATTCATCTACACAGCAAGCAAGAATCTTTTGATTATCCTGTTTATATATGCTTCCTGCTAAGATTTGGTATCTCTGAGACTTGGTAATCTCTCCTTCTTTGATCTTTATCCTAGGGTTCTTGGGCCCGTATGTGAGAATAGGGACTATAGACTTAGCCCATTCTGGTGCTATCTCAAGATTGAACAAATATGCATCTGGTAAATCATCCATTACTCCTTGAGGAGCTTCTCCTGATGTTAATCTTGAAAGGTGGTCAGCTCTAAGATGTGTCTTTCCTTTCCTCACTACCACTTCAAAATCATACTCCATGAGTAATAGGAACCAACGTATTAGTCGTCCCGTGTTACATGGTTTGTTGACTAAGTACAATAGGGCTTGATGATCTGTAAAGAACTTGAATTTGTTGGCCAACAAGTAGTGTCTAAACTTCTTTACTGCGTAGATCATCCCTAATCCTTCTCGTTCCGTCGTGGTGTAATTTCTTTCTGCTGCGTTCAATTGTCTGCTTGCGTAAGCTATGGGGAGATCTATGTTACCTTCCTTCGTGGGTTGTGCTAACACACATCCTATGGCGTAATTGGATGCATCCACATGTACATGGAATGGCTTACTCCAATCTGGGGTAGTCAATATAGGTGCTGAGCACAAGCGTCGTTTAAGTTCATTGAATGAATTTTCACATTCATCGGTCCATTCAAAATTGGTTAAAAGAGAGTACAAGGGCTTAGCTATGATTGCATACATGTGTATGAATCTCCTATAATAACCGCAATGGCCCATAAATGCCTGTACCTCTTTCACATTAGTTGGTCTAGGTAATTCTGCAATTACCTTCACCTTTTCTTCATCCGTAGAGATTCCATTTTTTGACACAATGTGTCCTAGAATTTTGCCTTGTCTGACCATGAAAACGCATTTTTCTGGGTTCAAACAAACCTGATATTCTCGACATTTGTCAAATATTTGTCTTAACTCTGGGATATGCGTTTGTCTTACATTAGAATGAGCGCATATGTCATCGACATAAACTTCCAAATTCTTGCGTAAGAATTCCTTAAAAACATGACACATGAGTCGCTGGAAAGTGGCGGGTGCATTTGTTAAGCCAAAAGGCATTACACGAAATGCAAATATGCCCCATTCAGTGGCAAAAGCTGTCTTGTGTTGATCTTCTGGAGCAATGGCTACTTGATTATAGCCCGAAAATCCGTCAAGAAAGCTGTAAACTTCCTTGCCCGCAACTCTTTCCAATAGATGTTCTGTGATAGGAAGAGGATAACTGTCTCTAATTGTGGCGGCATTAACTTTTTTAAGGTTAATACACACACGCAATTTCCCATTCTTCTTGGGCACTACCACAATGGGGGATACCCATTCGGTATGCTCAATTTCGTAAATGAATCCTGCTTCTATCAAGCGATCTATCTCCTCTTTAATCTTCGCAGCGTAGTTATCATTGTACGTGTAAGGTTTCTGTTTCGTAGGTTTTGCCTCTGGAGTCATAGGGATTCTATGAGAGCATATATCTGGGTCTACTCCTTTCAAATCTTTGTAACTCCAAGCAAACACATCTCTATATTCACGCAATAGGGCAACTAATTCTTCTTCTTCTTCAGCTGTCAAATCATGCCCTATGTATGTACATTTTTCTTCTTCTCCTTCTATGGCTACTATTACTTTCTTGGTTTTCTCTCGGTTATCATATACTTGTCCATCATTCACCTTTCTATTGGGCATTCGTACCATGATTCTTCTATCTTCGATTTCATATTTCTTGAAATTCTTGGGTACTTCAAACAAGGATTCTTCTTTTTCTGACATGGTTTCTTTCTTCTTTCTTTTCTTGCCTTCACTTTTGCTAGTCAGTTGAGTGGCTATTCTCACGTCATTCATAACTTCCTCCTGTTTCTGAGGGTGAGTCTCTACTTCGTAAAAATATTCTTCCTCTGATGCAAAGGGTGGGTCCATGATAATTGATTCTAAATCAAAATCGCTGGCATCCTCAAATGCATCAGTGTTAGGTTCACACTCTTCTAAAATTGCATCACCCATGATTGGCTCTATCGTGAAAACTGAAATGTCATAGCCATCCTCGTCACAGTGGGGTGTCCATTGTTCTTCATTGATGGCTACATCCATGGTTGCTAGTATTTCTGCCCAACCATGGGGTTCAAACTCTTCGTCAGGGAATATTACAGGTGCGTAAGCTGGATCTTGAAGGGTTCGTGGATGTTGTTCTGCACCTAAGGTCCTTGCTTCTAATCTTTCTTCCTCTTGTTTTGCAACTTTACACATCCATAAATGAGTATCTTCGTGCAACCAAGAAGGATCTGATTCTAATGAGTGCACGGATTCCGTCTCTACTGGTGTCTTATGGATGGTATTCCATTGTATTGGGGGTACGTCTCTGTGTGAATAGTCTTTAAGATTGACTTTAGTGGTCACTCCTAAATGTTGCAAGTACAACGAATTAGTTCCCCAATCTTGTACAATTTGCAACTGACGCATGAATGGTCGTCCCAATATCATCTCATAAGCATGATTTTTACTAAAATCACAAATGGCAAAGGTATGCTCAAATTCTACACCACAAGTGGTGAGAGATATTCCTTCTAGTAAGCCTAATGGTTTTTCTATGTGTCCGTCAGCCATTTGTAGCTTCATTCTGGTAGGTTTGAGTGCTGGCTTACCCCAACGTTTCCATAAAGCGGTAGTAGCAATGGCTACTCAGGCTCCTGAATCTAAGATGGCTTTCGTGGTGTAGCCCTGATGGGTTATCGGAAGATAAGTGTTACCTTCCTCTCCTTCGCTTACATCTCCGATCTTTTCCACTGGTATCTCTGGTACCTTATTATGTGATCCTATTTGTGAGGGAGTAGTAGCGAGCTCGGGGAATTGATTTGCTACATGTTTCCACAATTCTGGTTTTACCTTTAACAACTCCTCTAGAGTGAGGTTACACTGTACCTTAGTGTTCTTGATCACTTCTGTGTTTCTAGGGATTACTGATTCTTCATTCCTCACTATTATCGTGGGTGCTCTCATATTAATAGACTTTGCTTCCCAAGGTCCGGTGAACTGAGGTAATTCTTGTAAAGAATTAGATTCAAAGCCTGTGTGTTCACTCAGTTGTTCTTCCTCTACATCATCATATAGAGGGAATGTCTTGGGGGAATTGCTCCTGCAAATCATCTATTTCTTGAATAGGAGGATGAGTTCCTTGTTCTTTTCTCCATTTCTCTTCTTGGATCTCTCTCAAAAATTCATGTGAGTACCTATGTATAGAAGACAAATTGTCTTGACTTTCTGAATTGGGTATTTGAGACAAGGATGGTGCATTCCTTTCCTGTGTCTCTGGGACAATAGGGTTCCTATGATGATTCTTTTTCTCTTTGCTCTCGATCAAATATTCTAGCCTCTCCATTAGTCCTTGAAAGTGTAACTCCGGTTTTGCCATGTTATTCCAATTAAGATATCTCGAGGCTTCGAACAGTGCTTGTGCTAATTCTACCATCTTCATGCAGAGTTTAGTTCTCTCAATTTCTAGATCAGCTCGAGGGTAGTTCTTACTCATTTCAGCTACTTGAGGTCCCTCTTTTAATCTAGCCTGATATGCACGAAACATCATGTCTAGATTTTCTGGTATGGGTTCTGCTAACACTGATCCTGATGTCTGAGCTGGATTCTCTTGATTCAATTCCTGCGAAGTTAATTCCTGGATTTTAGCTCTAGATTCCTTTAAACTTCCTTCCAACTCAGTTATCTTTTTACTCCATTTTCTCTTAATTCTTTCTCTAGAATCTTTCCAAGATTTTGTCTTTTTACTGCTAGATTCTGCAACTTCACTGGTTCCGGCTACTTTCTCTTGATTAAGCTGTTGGTTTTGTAAGAGCGCCTGGGCTCTGGTGATAGCTTGGATAGGCACATATGTAGGGTTGGATCCATCTGCGTTATTCACAATACCTATCACATTGATTGGTGTCACATTCGAAGCATTAACTGGGTTCTTAGGACAATCTTTGATTATATGCTCTTTGCCACAATCGGCACAGAAGCCTTGGATGTTATAGTACTGTGATTGCCCTGCTATGGGAGGATGTGGACAATCCCTTATAAAATGATCTCCTTGGCACCTAAAGCATGGTCCTCTAGGGCCCTGTGGTCTCTGTTGTCTCAATTGGGGCCGTGGGTTTGGGTTTGTGTACATCACATTAGCATAGTCGGGCTCCCAACTAGGTTCCACTGGTGGACTATCATAATGATATGTCTCCACATGTTCTGGTGACTCCGTGTAATATGCGGGTGGACTATCTACATGCGTAGAGTCAAAACTGTTTGAGGTTGGATCACTCTCTGTGATCAAAGGTGAAGAAGGCACTAAGGCCCTACTTAGGTTCTCTTCTGCAGCAGCATATTTGACTGAGATAACATTCGCTGGTGGTGGTGGCTGCTGAGCTAAGACAGGTTGAGGTCTCTGTTGAGCCTGGTATGGGTAGTTCTGAGGAGGCCTATAGTAATAAGGCTGAGCATTGTAATGGCCTTGATACCTACCTGGCTGCTGGTATGCTTGCGGGTAGTTCTGTCTCACAGTCTGTTTGTTGTATGGGCAGTCTTGAGCCGTATGATTCATGTATCTTCTTTCAATTGTACAGTATTGGCCACTAGGGTTGGCTTGTGGTTGTGGTGCATTGGGGCACACATTTGCCATATGATCACCACCACAGGTGTAGCAACGCTTGTTCATTAGTACCCTAGGTTTACTAGAAACTCCTAGTTTCTGGGCCACTTTCTCTGCTAGGTCCTCTATCGAGCTAGACAATTTCGTGGATGCTAGAGATGAACAGTCTGAGTCCTTATAGACCTTTGAAAGTTCCAACTCGTCTCCTAAGTTGTCTTCAATGTCTATGCAAATTCTTACACATTGCTCTAGCGTTCTGGGTTCTTTTAGGTACACATAGGAGCGTAGTTTAGAGCTCAACAAGCCATCTAGGAATAATGACACTTGCTTGGCTTGTGAGGGTAGCTCTTGCATTGGACATCGTTCAACATATTGTCTAAATCTACGTCCTGCGAGTCTAACTGTTTCTTGAGGGGTCTGTTTAAAGCTATGAATCAACGAAGACGTATCATGTCTAATCCCACTTTTAGAGAATTCAGTGATGAATGACTCTAAAAAGTGATGGATGTCCCTAAATTGCCTTTGCTGCAATGGTTGGAACCAAGTTAAAGCTGTATTCTTTAACGTTAGTCCAAATGCGTTATACTGCGTGAACATGTCTTCAACTTGTTCAGCTCTTAGTACTTGCTTGAATTCTGCTACATGGTCATAGGGATCTCCTATTCCATCAAAATAATTTTTCATGGATTTCACTAACTGTGTGGGTCTCAATATTCTTGCGTGTTCACGTGGTCTAGGTAGAGGAAAATCGTCTCTACCACCTGGCATTCCATGATCTCTTTGTCTATCCGTGGTTGTTCTATCTCTCCCTATGGGATGAGTGAAGCTTACTTCGGGTCTTTCTTTATTCTTTTCTCTTTGATTTCCAAGGGCTGATGATGTTCCTGCCCCTTGTTGACTTGTATTCATGTTCATTCGAGATGGAGGGAATACCAATTCACCTCTCCATGTATATGTGTTTCTAGCGTGGTCGCGCACCACAAAGACTCTTTCTGAAGTCTCATCCAGGTATACGACCTTTCCAGGTGTATCCGGGTCCTTGAACTCGTAGATTGTGATGATTCCTACCTCACTAAGTAGCTCTGTCTTGTATCTCCAAAAGGCTTCATTAGTTTCTTTATTTACAAACAACTCTATGCTTCTGTTGTCCTGAGGGATCCACTCCGGGATTAGTACTCGTGTCAGCACAGATTTCCCTCTAGGTGTTCTAGGCTCTTCTAATGGTTCTTTTCCTTGAGACTTAGTTTCCGTCTCTAGCTGAATTACGCCAAACTCATTTGTATTGTTTGGCTGCGTACTTAAGATGTACATCGTTCCTTCCTTGTCTATGTACGTGTCTCTTTCGAATTTCACCACTAGACGTTCCAATCCAATGGGTTGATCGGGGTTGTGCATTTGCACCACTTGCCTTTGCAATCCATCCTCATAGATGCGAGCACCTAATCGGTTGGTTCGGATAAACTCTAGTTGAGTCCTATAGGGTCCCTCTGGTTTTTCTAAGTATGCCACATTTGACCCTTCTTCTGGTCTATGTGTGCTAAATGCCATTTCTGATCCGCTGGTGTCTGAGCTCTCGTAGGGGTAATTACTATTCAATTGCTGAGCCCACGATCGAGCAGTCGTTCTTACACTTGCCTCTGATGATCTAAGGCTTCGTCGGTCTGACTTACCTATATGTTTGCCCGATCTAAGGTTCATTAATTTTCTTCCTTGCACACTCAGTACACGCTCAATTTGTCAATGATTCTTTGTTATTACTATCTTGATTCCTTTTTAGATTTCTTTAGATTCTTGTTTCAATGTATGCGTCAGGTATTCGACTTTCCGTGGTACTTTGAGTTCTCGTTCCGTCAGACTTATGTTCTTTCCTTTAGGTTTTCGTGTCACACACCTTTACCTTAGTCTTGGACTTGATAAACTTAATCTCTTGAACTTGAGGCGTTCCTATCGTCTTAAATTCACAATGCTAACGTTTATCCTAAGCTAAGAATTGACTGAGGGGGTTGAGTAATCTTCCAACCTCAAGTCAGCTTTTCTGGTTGCTCTGATGCCCAAGAAGCCGCGCTTCCCAAGCTTGATGCTCTTCACTGCCTTGCTTTGGTTTCCCTTGATTGTCCTTGCTATACCTAAAAAAAATCCAATGTTAGACCAATTCACAGTTGGATGATCAAGCACTTGAGTATATACACCTTTAAAGTCCCTTCCCTTTTGCCCAACTTTTCAATGTTTGCCCCCTGGCTTTCTAGTCCCAAACTAGGTCAACCTCAAAAATAGCTTATCTAAAAATAGATGTATTCTTTAAGAAAAAAACAGTTGAGGTCACGTAGTACTCGTCAAGAGCTTTCTAATGAGCTATTAAGCTCAAAAAACGGACTTCGGATGAAAAAGTTATGACCGTTCAGGCCCTGGGGGGTAAAAACTGACAGACAGGTTTCTCTCCAAATATGAGCTAAGGGGTCTCCTATGAGTATAATCACCCAAAAATTTCCCAAAAATTGCCCCAAAATTGGCCAAAAAATGAAACCCTAAATTTTGCGATGGGGATGCACAATCGCGATGGCGTGAGACAATCGCGATGGTCTGGGACCGTCGCGATGGCGTGAATTTGGACCGTCGCGATGGCGTGGACTTGGACAATCGCGATGGTCTGAAAGTGGACAATCGCGATGGCGTGGTCCTGCACAATCGCGATGGCATGGTCCTGCACAATCGCGATGGCGTGAGTTGGGACCGTCGCGATGGCGTGGACTTGGACAATCGCGATGGTCTGACCGCGATGGTCTGACCGCGATGGTCTGGGCGCGATGGCGTGAGCCTATCGCGATGGTTTGAACTTTTGGGCTGTCGCGATGGCGTGAAGTAGCACCGTCGCGATGGTCTGAAATTACACGATCGCGATGGCGTGGGTTAGCACCGTCGCGATGGTCTGACTTGCCACGTGGCACCGTCGTCGCGATGGCGTGAGCCAATCGCGATGGCGTGACACAATCGCGATGGTCAGAGACCGTCGCGATGGTCCGGCCAAGCCGTCGCGATGGCGTGAGCCAATCGCGATGGTGTGACACAATCGCGATGGTCAGAGACCGTCGCGATGGTCCACCAAAATGCAAATTTTGTGAATGCAGCTGTGGATTCCTAGAGGTGCTGATGTCGCCTACACGCTGGTGTGGTCGCCTTCTCCAAATTCCGAACTTTGCAAACCATCGCGATGGTCTGACACAGTCGGAAATTTCTGACAGAAGATGATTTTCTTACCTTTTCCAAGCTTTCCTGATGCACTGGAGCTCTGGACCTGCAAGAAAACTCAAGAAAACAAAAGTACACACAAGCACAAAAGTTCTCTCTCACTCTCTCGCATGCACAAATGAGGGGAAATGAGGAGGGTGGGTGGATATGGTGAATTTTCTGATTTTTTTGGAGATGAAGATGATGATGCGGTGATGAAGATGGAGTGTGGGGGAGGTGAAAAACACTAAAAACTAAGTAAAAACAATAACAAAAACTGAAATTTTTACCTTCCAACGCCACCTCTTGCTATACTCTTACCATCACACATTCGTCCTAGACTCGATCCCCGGCAACGGCGCCAAATTTGGTGTTGCTCTAGCACAATGGTGAGAACCACGTTAAGAAGCTCCACCTCCTTAATGTCAATCCGCGGAAGAGATAGGAGTGATATGAAGATCGTGAATGTGAGATGAAGTGAGAGTGAAGGTGAGAAGCATAGAAATGCACACACACATACACACACGCTACGAAGAGACAAGCAAGACACAATGGAAGGTGAGAAATCACTTCTATTACTCAAGAACACTATTACAAGCTCGAACTAGCTCTAAGCTCACACTAGCCAACATGAACCAACCTCAAAAATGAGCTCTCTAGCTCTTTTTATAGTTTCTAGACTAGTTTTGACCGGTTTCACATCTAGTGACCGGCATAGTTAAAGAATAGGTCCTAGAGGCTATTTGGAAGGGTAAACGATATCTAAAAATAACGAAAATTGGTACGCGCATTCTACCTAAGCTCCTCAAGCTCGAGGACTCCTCGGCTTGCACAAAATGGAGCTATGAATTAGAAAATGGGATTTTGTCTATATTACATATGTTACAAGAGTGATGAAAATCACTGTTGGATGTTTGAAGAGGTAATAAAAACATAGTTGTTTGAAAAAATGATCCGACTGGCTCCCTGCTCCATGGTTACATGCTTCCGCGTCGTCTGTGCCTCTGGCTGCTTCCAACAGCATGTAATTAAGTAATTAATTAATTAAGTAAGTAAGTATGTATGTATGTATATATGCATGGATTTATGTATGTATGTATTCATGTATGTATGTAAGTAAGTATGTATGAATGTATGTATTGATGTATGTACTTATGAAGGTATGCATGCATGTATGTATGTAAGTAAGTAAGTATGTATTAATGTAAGCAACTAAGTAAGTACTTAAATAAATAAGTGAGTAAGTAAATGTGTAAGTAAGTAAGTAAGTAAGTAAGTATGTAAGTAAATAAGTAGGTACGTAAGTAAGTACGTGAGTAAATAAGTAAGTAAGTAATTAAGTAAGTAAGTAAGTAAGTAAGTAAGTAAGTAAGTAAGTAAGTAAGTAAGTAAATAAGTAAGTAAGTAAGTATGTATGTATGTATGTTTGTTTGTGTGTATGTATGTATCTATATAAGTATGTATGCAAGCAAGCTAGTAGGAAATTATGTCTTTATTTATCAATGCATGCATGCATGTATGTATGTATGTATGTATGTATGTATGTATGTATGTATGTATGTATGTATGTATGTATGTATGTATGTATGTATGTATGGTTCTATGGTGTTATGTGTGTATCTATGCATGCATGTAAGTAAGTAAGTAAGTCAGTAAGTAAGAAATTACATAATTAAGTTAGTAAGTAATTAAGTAAGTAAGTAAGTAAGTGTTGCGAACATTTGTTTTATGCAGGGTACAAGTTTCAAATTATGTAAATACCTTTGGGAAGTCTTAAAATACTTCAAGAAGGCTCATATTATTCATAAAATGTAGCAAAAATGCCACGTGAGTTCTAGAACATGGTGAGTAAAATTAGTGAGTCACAAAGGAGCTTCAGTGGTGTCCTAGTGGAAGGTCGACTGGCTAGTTCTCAAAGTCCATCAATACTTTGCTTATTTGAGCACTTGAGTCATGTAATACCTCCATCCAAGTGTCTACCACAAATTTAGATGTATTAGGAAAGTTTTAGATTAGTTTCCCATGCTATAAAAAGAGGAGAAAAGTCGTGATCTTGTGGGATGTCCAATAGAGTCATATGTGTATCTCTACACTATTGTAGTTTTGTATGCAGAGATTGCAGAGCTTGTATCTCCCTCATTATATATCCAAATTACATGTTTGATAGCTCATTGAAAAGCTCGTAGTGTCTACTTTATTCCTGTAAATTTTCATAATCATTGGATTTGTGAACTGAGAGCAATACTCTCTGCAAGTAGTGTGTGTTCTCTGTTTTTTATCCCTGCTGAAGGTCTCCATTAAACCTCAAACTTGCAGAGGTCATATCTCCTTGTGTATGTATCCAAATCATATGTTCTTTGGCTTTTTAGAAATCTCTTTAAGTCTAATTTTATTCTGGAAAGTTGCAAAGTCATTGGAGTTGTGAGTTAAGAGCAGTAGTCTCTGCAAGTGATGTGTGTCCTCAGGTTCATCTTTGTTTCAAGGTCTCCATTAAAGCTGCATATTGCAGAGGTCATAACTCATTGTGTATTTATCCATTTGAGGTGTTCTATATCTTGTTGGAAAGCTCTTAGAGTCTAGTTTATGTGTGTGAAACAGTTTTGGAAAATTCTAAGTGAGTAAAGAGAAATTTGCTCTGCAAGAAAATTGGTCTATGCATACAAGTTAGTGAAAAAGTCAACTAGGTCTTGTTGGGTTTCACCTACTTCTAGCTGTACTTTGGAGATCAATAAAATCCAACATTGGTATCAGAGCAAGTACTTGGAGGCTTGGAGAAGGTTATCATACCTTGACGAGGAATTTGAAGCTATCAAAGAAGCAGTTCATCATCAACACTACACAAAGGTAGAAGAAGATTGCAAGGAGGCATCTGAAGCAACATCCAAGCAAAGAAAGGTGCACATACCTCATTTACAAGGTAAATATCATATTTCTTCTCATCACACACATTGGAAAGGAGGCTCAAAGGAGGAATCTTAGCATTTGTATTATGGGAGACCAACATGCACAAATAGAGAAGCTTGATAAGACCAATTATCAGGCATGGAAGTTTAGAATCACAGCATACTTGCAAGGTAGAGGCTTGTATGGTTTGATTGACGGCACAGATATCAAACCCACATTACCAGAGGACCCAAATCAGCAACAATTGAGGGAGTTTAGACTTTGGAATGAGAGAGACAAAAGGGTTATATTCATTTTATCACAAAATATTCAAGATTCAATGGTAGGACACATACAAGATCTAGACACAAGTAGAGATGTTTGGCTTGCATTGGAAAGGTTGTATGCTACAGGTACAAGAGCAAGGAAGATTCAACTCAAAAATGAGTTGAATCACATAAAGAAAGATACAAGGACATCGGTCAATGATTACATATTGAAAGTTAAAGAGATTGCAGATCAACTAGGATCAATTCAAGCTCATGTGGAGGACGACGACTTGGTTGCACATACTCTCAACGGACTCAAAGATGATGAGAGATGGAAACCCTTCATTACTTCAGTTTATGTTAGAGGAGAATTACCAGATTTTGATCAACTTATTGCCCTCATGATCACGGAGGAGATGAATCTAAATGGTTCTACTTCAAATCAAAAAGGATCTCAAGGACAAGCTCTTTATGTAGGATCATCAAGAGGTGGAAACAGAGGTGGAAGAGGTTCAAATAGAGGTCGAGGAAGAAGGAGCAATGATCAAAGGACTTCAAGTGGCTTCTTCAACACAAGAGGAAGAGGAAGATCAAGCGCTAGAGGTACAAGAGGCTACTACAACTACAACCAAAGACAAAGGAGTGAAGATAATAAGAACAATTGCTATATATGTGGAAGGTATGGACACTATGCCAAAGATTGTTATCAAAATGAAAATAATCAAGGTGGTAATCAAAGAGGAGGCTATTCAAGAAGAGGTAAACAACAAGGAAATTATGCAGTTGAAGGTAAAAGTGATGATTATGATTCACTTCTAATGATGAATGTTGAAACTAAGATGAATTGCAATAGCGATGTATGGTATGTAGATAGTGGTTGTTCTAATCACATGTCTCATGATGCTTCATGGTTTTCTAATATGCATAATCCGTCATGTAAAGGTCATGTTGAAACAAGAGATGATACAACACATAAGATTATGTAGGTTGGAGATGTTGTTATGCAAGATAAGAGAAAGACAAATTGCTTGAAGGATGTACTTTATGTGCCAACGATCACTAAGAATTTGATGTCGGTTGGTCATATGGTAGAAAAAGGTCTACAAGTAAGATTTAATCATGCAGGTTGCTTCATTGAGGATCCAAAGCAAAGGAGGTTAATTGCTAGAGGTAAAAAACAAGGTAGATTATTTACATTCAAGGTAAACCCAAATCATACAAACTATTTCTCTTATGGTATGCATCGAATAGCAGAGCTTGATCTATGGCACAAAAGGATTGGACACATGAATGTACACAAGTTAAAGGAGCTATCAAAGAAGAGGATTGTTGAAGGATTACTTGATCTTACTAAGCAACATATGGTGCATCTTTGTGAAGCATGTCAAATGGGTAAGCAGAGTAGACAACCTTTCAAGCATTCAAGCTATGTAAGTGATGGTTTGCTAGATCTCATACACACAGATGTGTGGGGACCTACTAAAGAGGCATCCTTGGTTGGTAATAAGTACTATGTATCATTCATTGACGATCATAGTAGAATGACATTTGTTTATTTTATTAAACATAAGAGTGAGGTCTTTGATTGTTTCAAGAAGTTCAAATCATATGTCGAAAAGCAAACAGGAAGGTATATTAAGAAGCTAAGATCCGATGGAGGAGGAGAGTATTTCTCTCAAGCTTTTACTGATTTTTTGCATGATGAAGGTATCAAAAGAGAAGTTACATGCAGGTATACTCCACAACAAAATGGAGTCGCAGAAAGAAGAAACAGAATCATAGCAGAAGCATCTAGAAGCATGCTAAATGATATGTGTTTGCCTAATTATTTTTGGGCTGAAGCTGTTAGCACAAGTGTTTACATTATGAATAGAGTTCCAACGGCTGGAGTTCATCATTTGACACCATATGAGGTATGGCATGGAAGGAAACCAAGTGTAAGTCATTTGAAAGTATTTGGTTGTGTATGTTATGTACATGTACCTAGTGAGGTGAGATCTAAACTTGATGCGAAATCAGAAAAATGTATATTTATTGGTTATGCAAATACTCAAAGAGGATATAGATGCTATAATCCTCATACCAATAAGGTTGTTGTGTCAAGAGATGTAAACTTTGATGAATCACTTTCATGGTATGCAGATAAGAATTGTTTGCAGGTCATGGATGAAAATGAAGAAGGTGTGGTTGAAGGACATGAATGCATAGTTCAGCCATCAGCAAGTTTAAATGATGAAAGGAGTGGTTTAGATGAAGAAAGAGGATCACCTTTCAATGGAAGATTAAGGCAAGAGTCAACTCGAAGTGTTAAAAGTAAAGGTAAACTCAAACTTGTTGAAGTTAATGATGAAAGAGAGGAAATTAGTGATGTATGTGAGTATGGAGAATCATCAAAGGTTCCTAATAAGAAAGGAAGAGCATCTACATTGGAGGTAAGAAGAACTTCAAGAGTAAGTAAGCAACTTCAAAGGTATACTTATGAATCTTTCATGAATACTCATTATGCTTTTATGACAAAAGTTGGGCAGGAAAATGAACCCACATGTTATGATGAGGCCAAAGGAGATGAAAAGTGGGAGAAAGCAGTGAGAGAAGAAATGGAGGCACTACAGGATAACAAGACTTGGAATTTAGTTCCAAGTACACCAAAGCAAAAGGTAATTGGTTGCAAGTGGGTTTTTAAGATTAAAAGAAATAGTGATGGTAGTGTGTCTAGATATAAGGCTAGGCTTGTCCCAAAAGGATATAATCAAACTCAAGGTGTGGACTATGAGGAAACATTTAGTCCAGTAGCAAATATGGCAAAGGTGAGAACTTTGTTGGCTTTAGCTACAAGTAAAAGGTGGAATATATATCAACTCGATATAAAGAATGCCTTTCTTAATGGTGAGTTAAATGAAGAAGTGTATATGTCACAACCAGATGGTTATGTGGATGCAAAATGTCCTAATCATGTATGCAGGTTAAAGAAGGCATTGTATGGTCTTAAGCAGGCACCAAGGGCATGGAATGCAAGGTTGGTAAAGTATCTTATGCTGCAAGGATACACAGCGAGTCATGCTGATCCTTCACTTTATGTAAAACATGTAGATGGCATGTGTGTCTATGTATGCATTTATGTGGATGACTTGTTGATTACAGGGAATGATGCAAAAGCAATTGATGAGATAAAAGGTAATTTGGGAAAGGAATTTAAAATTTCAGATCTTGGTTTGCTCAGATACTTTCTTGGGATTGAAATTGTGTATAGCGATGAAGGTATGTGGTTGATACAAAGAAAGTATATATGTGATATATTGAAAAGGTTTGGTATGCAGGAATGTAAATTTGTTTCTACTCCAATGGAATGTAATGTAAAGCTGAGTGCAAAGGAAGGTGATGAGTTGCATGATATGAATGTATATAGATCCATGGTAGGATCTTTGATTTATGCAACAAAAACTAGACCTGATATATGTTATGCAGTGGGAGTATTGTCACAGTTTATGCATGAACCTAGAGTACCTCATATGCATGCAGCGAAAAGAGTGCTTAGGTATTTGAAAGGTACCATGAACGAAGGATTATTTTATAGTCATGATGCTGATCTAACTCTTAAAGTCTTTAGTGATGCAGATTGGGCTAGAAGCAAAGATGATAGAAGATCCACAAGTGGATATGTGGTAATAGCAAGAAACAAGACATTAACATGGAGTTCAAAGAAACAGCCTACAGTTGCTTTATCTTCTACAGAGGCTGAGTATAGAGGTTTAGCATTGGCTACTACTGAGGTTATGTGGTTTAAAAAGTTGTTTCATGACTTGAATGTGCAGGTTGATGTACCACTGATATATGGGGATAACTTGAGCAGCATTCATATGACCTCAAATCCTATTTTTCATGCTAGAACAAAGCATATAGAGGTTCACTATCATTATGTTCGAGAGAAGGCCATGAACAATGAAGTGCAGGTTTCTTTTGTTGGAACAAAGGATCAAGTTGCAGATATCTTCACCAAATCCTTGGATGGACCAAAGCTTCAAAGATTCAACTATATTCTTGGCATGAAGGAAATACCCTTTGAAACTTGAGGGGGAGAATGTTGCGAACATTTGTTTTATGTAGGGTACAAGTTTCAAATTATGTAAATACCTTTGGGAAGTCTTCAAATACTTCAAGAAGGCTCATATTATTCATAAAATGTAGCAAAAATACCACGTGAGTTCTAGAACATGGTGAGTAAAATTAGTGAGTCACAAAGGAGCTTCAGTGGTGTCCTAGTGGAAGGTCGATGTGGCTAGCTCTCAAAGTCCATCAATACTTTGCTTATTTGAGCACTTGAGTCATGTAATACCTCCATCCAAGTGTCTACCACGAATTTAGATGTATTAGGAAAGTTTTAGATTAGTTTCCCATGCTATAAAAAGAGGAGAAAAGTCGTGATCTTGTGGGATGTCCAATAGAGTCATATGTGTATCTCTACACTATTGTAGTTTTGTATGCAGAGATTGCAGAGCTTGTATCTCCCTCATTATATATCCAAATTACATGTTTGATAGCTCATTGGAAATCTCGTATTGTCTACTTTATTCCTCTAAATTTTCATAATCATTGGATTTGTGAACTGAGAGCAATACTCTCTGCAAGTAGTGTGTGTTCTCTGTTTTTTATCCCTGCTGAAGGTCTCCATTAAACCTCAAACTTGCAGAGGTCATATCTCCTTGTGTATGTATCCAAATCATGTGTTCTTTGGCTTGTTAGAAAGCTCGTTAAGTCTAATTTTATTCTGAAAAGTTTCAAAGTCATTGGAGTTGTGAGTTAAGAGTAGTAGTCTCTGCAAGTGATGTGTGTACTCAGGTTCATCTCTGTTTCAAGGTCTCCATTAAAGCTGCATATTGCAGAGGTCATAGCGCATTCTGTATTTATCCATTTGAGGTGTTCTATATCTTGTTGGAAAGCTCTTAGAGTCTAGTTTATGTGTGTGAAACAGTTTTGGAAAGTTCTAAGTGAGTAAAGAGCAATTTGCTCTGCAAGAAATTTGGTCTATGCATACAAGTTAGTGAAAAAGTCAATTAGGTCCTGTTGGGTTTCACCTACTTCTAGCTGTACTTTGGAGATCAATAAAATCCAACAGTAAGTAAGTAAGTAAGTGAGTAAGTAAGTAAGTAAGTAAGTAAGTAAGTAAGAGTAAGTAAGTAAGTAAGTAGGTAGGTAGGTAAGTAAGAAAGTAAGTTAGTTAGTTAGTAAGTAAGTACGTACATAAGTATGTATTTATCTATGTATATATGTATGTATGTATGTACGTATGTATGTATATATGTATGTATGTATGTATGTATGTATGCATGCATGTATGTATGTGTGTGTGTATGTATGTATGTATGTATGTATGTATGCATTTATGTACATATGTGTGTGTATGTGTATATATATGTATGCATGCATGTATGTATGTATGTATGTATGTATGTATGATGTATGTATGTAATTAAGTAAGTAAGCAAGTAAATAGGTAAATAAGAAAGTAGGTATATATGTATGCATGTGTGTATGTATGTATGTATGTATGTATGTATGTATGTATGTATGTAATAAAGTAATTAAGCAAGTAAATATATGAAATTTGATAATACTCACAAAATCATTTGGATGATCTCATATGTATTCACTCAGACATTGATATCCACAATGTGTAGCAAATTTGATTTCCTTTTTTTGTAGGATATTGAACATAATCCTTTCATTGCATTGAAACAAATAAAAAAGATTAATGATTAGTGTTTTAAATAAAATAAAAAATATAGTTTCAATAATACATATACTTACAAATGTAGCAAAAAAACTATGATGGACCATTTGGCATGAGCATGATGTATGACCTCACTGAACTCTCTTCTTTGCAGCAGCTTGTGTTTATTTAATGAAAAAAAAGTACATAGATTGAATGGAAAATATTTATAAAACGTATGCAAATTATAACTCATAGTAATATAAAGTATTTTTTATACCTTCTACTAAGGAAATGATTCCTAAATACATACCTGTCTGCAAAAATATTGCCATGTCTCAAGTGGTATGTGAGCTTTTCTCTTATTTTTTTACCATACACTATCTCCTATCATTTTAATCTCAAACAAAAAAGGATCAGTATATGAAAGAAAACTTTAAATTTATAAACATGCATACACACATACACACATACGTACATACATACTTACACATACATACATACAGTTACACATAAATACATACATATACATGTACACATACATACACATACACATACACACATACATAATAAATACATGCACATTTATAGACATGCATACACACTTACACACATACATAAACTTACACATACATACATACACTTACACATACATACTTCCACATACACATTCACATACATACACACACACATACATACAGGCACATATACATACACACACATGTTGGTGAAATTAGAAAACCTAAGTGCATTGCTAAAGATGTAGGACTACACATTCATTTAAGCTTTTCACATGAGGAACCACATATGAACTCATGCTTGTCAATTTGAATGTTATGAACTCATGCTTGCCAATTTGAATGTATTTACTTTGGATAAGTGTAAAAGCAAAGAGAATAAGGAATCTCATGAATTTAGAAGAGTGAACCCATGACTCATTTGGTAGAAGAATCGAATCAATCAAGTCCCTAAAGTTTAGGACCACTTTAAGGTGAAGGAAATATTCAAACTCAAACTACGAGTATAAATAGACATGATTTTAGTTGCGGGGTGAGTGAGCTGTTCTGAGTGATATTGAGCTACATCAATGAGAATACATTGAGCTCACTTCATGTGTGACTAGTCCACTACACTTCCCTTGTATCATATGTTCATTATCATTTACATTTTGATACATTTCTATCTACTGTCTAGTATTGCATCTTCATCATTGCATTGATTTTGTGGAATTGATTTCTCTGCATGTACGCACTCCTTTTCTAAAGTGTAACTTGGATAGTACCTACACATCAAATATCACCAAGTTTGGTTCAATAGGGCTTGCGATATGAAGCTAGGAAGATGACTATGTTTGCACAACTTCTAGATCTTGAAAAGTCGGGATGACCCCCTTGACTTGTTTTATTCATTTCTTAGTGTATGGTACAACTAAATTGATGAAATAACCTGCTTTAGTTAGCTCTAAACTCAAATTAGATGTGTGCAATGTCTTTTCTTAATTCATATCAAGCTGTGAGCTCTAGACATAAGAGTGAGACCTTCTATTCCCAAAATAGAAGGTTCTTCACATTTCATGCATATTTTGGTTATCTATTTGATGCAAACAATTGAGATTGATGCTCCAAAGGACTTGGTGGTTATAAATGCATCATTGGGAAGCTAAAGGCTATACTAAGCATACCTAGAGTTACATAAGCAGGTGTAGAGCAGATTTTGTGCATCACTAGCTCATCTCTCGAACCTACCTATCTCACCTGTTGGAGTTACACATCTGCGAAAGCACGTGAACAACACAAGGAAGAAGAAGAAGCTTGGAGCACAACACACAATACTGAATGTATTACGAACAACACATTTAATATATCAATCTACTAAGTACATTAAATCCACAACCCCTTCTAGTACCAATGGGATCCAAAAAATTGCAAGAAAAGACCATATTATCTGAGGTTTTCTTGAAGAAGGAGTTGAAAAATAGGGTTTGAGATATCTTGAAGAAGAAATGCGTATCTTCTATGATTCTTGTGCCTAAAGTATGCTATTTTTCATTTAGATTAGAAATGTAAACTCAAAATCAAATTTTATTACCTATATCATCATGATGAGACAATCGTGATTCTGACAAAAGTGATATTCTTCACAACTAGCAGTAGTTTCTTGCAGATAACCATTCAATATTGTAAAAGACTCTTGTCCTCACAAGATTCACTCAGTAATACATAGGTCTCACTAATAGAATCCATGAGAAACACAAGGAAAACATTCACATTCAGCCATGAAAATAAAGAAAAGGTAGAAAACATGATTTACTAATAAGAGCTCTCAAATTCATATTCAACAAGTACAAATGATTAGCATCCCTTCAAAATACAAAATTTTGACACTTGAAATTAGGTCCTTTCAACTTCTAATCTAAGAATAATTAAATCTGAGAGGTCCAAAAAATCTCTAAAAAATACATAACTTCTAATGGATCATGAGGAAGAATCATCCTCATTTTTATGTCATTCTGATAAAAATATGGACAAAAATTATCTATTTTACAAAATCCTTTTGACTTCAAAAAACATATTCTAACAAAGGTAAAAAGGAAACACTTGTTTCCCTTTACCATATCTTTAAAATCAAATGGATGGACAACTTAGTTGTTCATCACCCTACTCATGTTGAAGATCATCTACCAAGATATCTTCAAGGAATTCATGAAGTGGTGTCTTAGGTTATCATATGATACAAGTCATTTCTTTATGAGAAGAAGCATGGAGCATCAGCAATAAATATTGAAGACATGGATACTACATCAAGGATCAGGAGCATTCACTGCCTTATTCAAGAAAATTGTTTAATGGCACATCCCTTGGATCTTCCATTGAATCTTAAGGGCAAGTGTTTAAAATGTACCAAGCTTCAATGAAAGCTCTTCATATGTGTTCCCCAATATGTCTCCATTTATCTTTCATCATCTCACCCATAGGTAAAATCTCTCACAACTTTTAGGTTTAAACTCATATTCTTGCATGAGAACCCGCTCTTAGAATTATTCACATTCCTTTAAAACTATGCACCCAGCCATCTATTCTCCTTCATGTAATAAGCTCACACTTTATTCTTTTTCTTTTAGGCATAAGAATAAAGTAGGAAAGAAAGATTTGCATAGTTTTCTCTGTGAGTGATGTATAAAATGAAGTGTAGTTAATATCCCTCCTTATTTTGTGCACGTGCACTGATATTACAAGTTCCTATATAAGGACTATGATGTTGGAGTTAGACATGTGCAGAAGCATGTGAACAATGCAAGGAAGAAGAAGAATCTTGGAGCACAACACACATTACTGAATGTATTAGCACTAGAATGTACAAAGATAAGTAACTCGTTAGGGCTATAGGCATATATACAAGCCGAGGGGAAAAAACCTCCTAAAGAGGGAAAAAAGTGCCTCCTTGATCCTAGTGTGTTCACGCACATCACTACCTAGATATATCAACAAATCCCCGCATCCACTAAGCAAGGAGCTAGCACTCATGTTTTAGGACGTGCCAAGCTATGTGGAATCAATCCACAAAAGGAAGTAAGTCCAAAGCTTTGTGGAAATCGTTAAACTTCTCCCTAGGAAGAGCCTTCATGAAAAGGTCTAGAATGTTTTCCTGCATGGGTACATAAGCCAAGCTATTCTCTCCAAAAAAGAACCTCTCCCTGACATAATGATAATGCACCTCAATGTGCTTAGCACGAGCATGGAAGACAAAGTTCCTCGCAACTGCCAATGTGCTCTGACTATTAGTGAAGATGGTGGTGGCAGAAGACTGAACAACACCCAAATCATCCATAAGGCGTCTGATCCACACACACTCAATGGTTGATGTGCAAGATTCCCTATACTCAGCCTCACAATTGGAAGTGGCCATAGTAGGCTGCTTCTTGCTCAACAAGATATGCATGAGCCAGCAAGAACAAAGCAAAAACAACTAGAGGACACACAAGTGTCATAGCAACTTGCCCAGTCAGAGCGAGAAAAGGCATGCAAATCTGGCAGTGGGTGATCCCACCTTGGGATAAAACAACCCCTGGGAGAGATCCACTGAACAAGGAGCTAGCACTCATGTTTTAGGACGTGCCAAGCTATGTGGAATCAATCCACAAAAGGAAGCAAGTCCAAAGCTTTGTGGAAATCGTTAAACTTCTCCCTAGGTAGAGCCTTCATGAAAAGGTCTGGAATATTTTCCTGCATGGGCACATAAGCCAAGCTGATCTCTCCAGCAAAGAACCTCTCCCTGAAATAATGATAATGCACCTCAATGTGCTTAGTGTGAGCATGGAAGACAGAGTTCCTCGTGTTGGGAAGATGGATGAATACGTCAAGAGGATGAGTAGGTACTGCCAAATCCTACTTTGTACCAGCCCTTTCTTGCTTCAGAGTTGATACGTAGACCTTCTTAGCTTCCCAATGAAACCATAAAAGTGCATATCTAATTTGGAAATGATGTATGAAAAGATTGAATCAAAACAGACTACTTTGAACTTCAAGTCTTCAAGAAAACCTTCTATTCTTAGCTAGACACCTGCTGCTTCTTTTGCTTAGTATGACCAGCACAGTAGAAATTGGAAAAATTCCTTCTAGGGCTATCTACGTAGCTTAGTAAGCTAACTATTCCAAGTGGAATGACTTAAAAATATTAACTATGCTCAGAGAAATCAATTTAGCAAGTAAACCTTTACCCCCGATTTTTTAGAATTGTTGCAGACTTTGACTAAAGATCACCTCGACGGACTTTTCTCTTAAATGGCTAAATAGAAATCCTTCAAATGTTGATAGCATGTAGTAGACGTTGCACTGGTTCCAACAAGCTATAGATCTGTGCATTTGGTGGAGGAATGAGTGCGATATGCTCTCCACAAGTTGACAGACATTTAGAGACTATGACAGAGAACTCAGAAATGAACAATGTAGATATATGTATTAATGAACAATGTTGTACAATACCATTGGCATGACGATCATTGCCTAATGGTGTAGAAAGGTGTGGGCTAGAGTGTAGGCCTCACACACACTCAGAAATGACAATGGATAGCTCGAGATTGATGAGTCCTACTCGTGACGTTTTTCTTAGAGTTTATATAAGAGTTCACTATCAATTTGAATTTGAATTCAAATTTTGGCTCTCTCTAAAAAAGTGATCCTCCATTATAGTTGATATTCCATCAATCAAACCTACTAGCTTTTATGAGATTTGCTTGGTAGGTGTTTACAAAAGATTCCAAGTCAAATGCGACTTTTACAAAGTGTAAATGGGTAATTATCCTCTAGCATTGGTTCTCATGCTTCTCCATATGATTATGGACTACAAGCCAAATGTGTAGGCTTGTAAATTGCACCAATAGCTCCCCCTCAAGCCAAAACGTTTGGCTTGGTCTTCATCTTCAGTCTTCATGTATATCCTGCAATCCAATCATTGATTTGAACCTGCAAAGTTATGTTCCATCCAATGCTTTGGTTAACAAATCTGCACACTGCATGTTGGTTGATACATATGTTAGTTGAATGTCCTTGCTTAATAGCTTCTCTCTCACATAATGGTAATGGACCTCTATATGTTTGGTCCTAGCATGATAAATAGGATTAGCTGCAAGGTGAAGTGAACTTGTATTGTCTCCAAAGATCAATGGTGAGGTAGTATACAAACCCAATTCTCTATACAATAACTTGATCCATATGGCTTCTTGAGTGGAATTTCCAATCCTCTATACTCTGCCTCTGTAGAAGATAAAGCAACGATGGGTTGCTTCTTTGAAGACCATGATATTGGTTTATCACCTGTAAATCAAATGAATCCTGAAGTGCTCCTCCTATCATCCTTGCATCCTGCCCAATCTGCATCTGAATAAATCTTGATATCCAAATTTGATGTATAAGGAAAATACAAACCATGATTTGAGTACCCTTGAGATACTTCAAGATCCTCTTGGCAACCTCCATGTGAGGTGCCCTAGGCTTGTGCATAAACTGACTTAGCACACTAACTCCATAAGCAATGTCTATCCTTGTTAGGGTAGCATAATTCAAGCTACCCACAATGCTTTGATAACCTGTAATGTCATTAAGTTCATCACCTTCATGTGCACTTAGTTTTAGGTTTATCTCCATTGGAGTGCTTGCAACTTTGGCATCCTGCAAATGAAACTTCTTCAACATGTCCTGTATGTATTTTTTCTGAGTGATATAGATTCCAGAGTTAGTATAGACTAACTCAAGTCCAAGAAAATACTTTACTAGACCAAGATCATTGATCTTGAACTCCTTCATCATCTGGTTCTTGATTTTTCTGATTCCATTGACATCATTACTTGTAAGTATGATATCATCAACATATACACAAAGGTATATTACCTTTGAATTATTTCTCTTAATGAATAGAGAAGTGTCTGCCTTGCTCATGACAAAACCTTGGTCTTGAAGGTATGTGGTCAACCTATGATTCCATGCCCTAGGTGCCTGCTTCAATCCATAAAGAGCCTTTTTTAATTTGCATACATATGTTACCTTGTTTGGATCCTCATAGCCAGGAGGTTGTGAAATATATACCTCCTCTGAAATCCATCCATTCAAGAAATCATTTTTTACATCCAATTGATACATGTTCCGATTTTTAGATGCAGCGACACTCATCAACACCCTGATGGTTGGCATCTTGGCCACAGGTGAGAATGTCTTTTCATAGTCAATGCCTTGGGTTTGTGCAAAACCCTTGGCCACCAATCTGGCTTTGTACTTGTTTATTGACCCATCAGAATTTCTTTTGATCTTATAGATCCATCTAGATCCAATTACCTTCATGGATTCTTTCTTTGGTATTAGTTCCCATGTGTCACTTTCTTTGAGTGCTTCAATGTCCTCATTCATAGCTTCCTTCCGTTCTGTCTTGGTCATGGCTTCTTCATATGATCCTAGTTCTTCAATTGACAAGTCTTTGGCAAGATAAATAGAATTTTTAGTAACAAGAGAGGTATCATACCCATATCTGATAGGTTTTTTGCTCTCCCTTTGTGATCTTCTGATTGATTGGTTTGAAGATTCAGGTATGTCTTCAAGTTTCTTCATCTTGAGTTTACCTTTGGACTTCCATGCCTTGAATTCTTCAAGAATGATAATATCTTCATCATCTGAATTGGTGTCTTCACTCTGAGTAGGTTCCTCCTTAGCAAGACTCGGAAACTCCTCCTCCAAGTCATAGGGTAGTTTGAACTTCTTGCATTCATTCTCATACCAAGAATCATTTTCAGCAAAGACAACATCTCTACTAACCATGAATCCCTTATTTGAGGGATTGTATTTAGATCATATCCAATAACGATACACTTCTCAGCCTTAGGGTCTAGCTTACCTCTTATCTAAGAAGGAATGTGTACATATGCTGCAATGATCAAGTGAGGGTCTCTTCCCATGCCATGCTTCATAAGGATTCATCCCATCAAGGGACTTAGATGGTAACCTGTTTATGAGGTAAGTGGCAGTAGATACACTCTCTGCCCATAGGTACTTAGGTAATTTCTTTTCATTTAACATTGATCTAGCTGTTTCAACAATCAACCTATTTCTTCTCTCACCTACCCCATTCTGTTCAGGAGTATACCTTGTGGTGATTTCTCTGTTGATTCCTCTGTCCTGCAAGAATGCTTCAAACTCATTGGAGAAGTACTCACCTCCTCCATCTAACCTTAGCCTCTTTAGGTTTCTTCCTGTCTGATTCTCAACAAGTGCAAGTTATTTTTTAAAACAATTGAACACTTCATCTTTGTGCTTCATAAAGTACAATACAGTCCACCTGCTATAATCATCAATAAAAGATACATAGTACCTTGATCCTGAGATTGAGGGGTCTTTGCTTGGTCCCCATACATCTATATGGACAAGTTCTATGTATTCCTCATGCATGTAGCCTTTCCTTGAGAAGGGTAACCTGTGTGACTTCCCAAACTGACAAGCACCACATTTATAAATCATGTGTTGTTTGGAAACATTAGGTATTCCAATTACACATTGATCCCTGTATATTTGCTTCAAGGTTCTTTCTCCTACATGCCCTAATCTTTTATGCCAAATCTCAAGCTCTAAAAGTGCTTGATCTTTATAATTGTATAGTGCAATATTCTTTGTATCTTCTAGCTCAAATGTGAAGAGTCTACCTGATTTTTCTCCTTTAGCCATTCTCTTGAATCCATGCCTTGGATCTTCCACAAATGCTCCAAATTGATTGAATCTGACCTGCAAACCTTTTTCCACAATCTGTCCAACACTTATCAAGTTTTTTGTAATGGTTGGTACATATAGTACCCTACTCAACAAGTTCTGATTCCCATCAGAAGTCTTAACATTTCCAACTTTAATTACTTAGTGCTTGGTGTCATCACATGTTTGTACTTGATGCGTACCTCTTGGTTCTTCAAGGTCAAAGAGTAGAGGTACATTGCTAGCCACATGATTTGAGCATCCTGAGTCAATGTAGAAGAGATTATCATCATTTGTACCTGGTATTGAAGTCATGTTCATGATCATAAGAGACTCATCTTTCTCTTCTGTATAGTTGTTGTAGTCCTTTCTGGATTTGAATCCTCCTTGGCAGTTGCCATTGTAGTTGTTGTTGTAGTTGTTGTTGTAGTTGTTGTTGTAGTTGTTGTTGTAGTTGTAGTTGTTGTTGTAATTGTTGTTGTACCCTTGATGATGGTTGAATCTGCCTCGTGATTGTGAGTATCCACCTCTTTGATATCCTCTTCCTCTCTGATTCTTGTAATTCCTGAAACACTCATCTGTAGTATGATTTGATAAACCACAAATGTTGCATGGTGAGGAGTAAGATGTGGAATTTGCATGTCCATGTATAGGTCCATGGCAGTGGTGAACCTTTCCCACTTGTCATCAGCTTTAATCCCATTGATCCTTTGCCTCACTATCTGCTCTTCTTCAATCTCTTCTCCTATGCTTATTAACTGATCTGCTACATCTTTGATCTTAGTTAGAAACTTTGAAATAGCCTGCTTAGGTTGCTTCCTTAGTGTGGTGAATTCAATCCACAATTGATTTTTTCTGGCCCTTGTGTTGGAAGAGAAATATGATGACAAGGTTTCCCAAGTCTCTTGGGATGTCTTACAGTTTCTAATGTGTGGCAAAAGAAAATCAAAGATAGAGTTGATTAAGTAAGACCTTGCTAATGCATCCTTGGCACACCATGTGTTGAGCTTTTCATGTTCTTCCTTTGTTGGTAGTCCTCTGGTTTTGAATGAGGGCAATTCCTTATCTCTTGAGATGTATCCATAAAGACTCATTCCTTGTAGGTATGTCTTCATCCTTAGAGACCATGCCTGATAGTTGTTCCTGTCCAATTTATCAATAAATGAAGGAAATACATCTCCCATTTTACCTTAACTTTGCTCTAATACCATTGTTGGGAAGATGGATGAATACTTCAGGAGGATGAGTACATACTGCCAAATCCTACTTTGTACCAGCCCTTTCTTGCTTCAAAGTTGATACGTAGACCTTCTTAGCTTTCCAATGACACCATAAGTGCATATATATTTTGGAAATGATGTATGAAATGATTGAATCAAAATAGACTACTTTGAACTTCAAGTCTTCAAGAAAACCTTCTATTCTTGGCTAGACAACTGTTGCTTCTTTTGCTCAGTATGACCAATACAGTAGAAATTGGAAAAATTCCTTTTAAGGGTATCTAATTAGCTTAGTAAGCTAACTATTCCAAGTGGAATGACTTAAAAAGATTAACTATGCTCAAAGAAATCAATTTAGCAAGTAAACCTTTACCCCCGATTTTTTTAGGACTCTTGTAGACTTTGACCAGTGATCACCTCGACGGACTTTTATCTGACATGGATGAATAGAAATCCTTTAAATTTTGATAGCATGTATTAGACTTTGATTTGGTTCCAATGAGCTATAGATCTTTGAATTTGGTTGAGAAATGAGGGAGATATGCTCTCCACAAGCTGACAAACTTTTAGAGACTATGACAGAGAACTCGAAAATGAACAATGTAGATATATGTATTAATGAACAATGTTGTACAATACCATTGGCATGCTGATCATTGCCTAATGGTGTAGAAAGGTGTGGGCTAGAGTGTAGGCTTCATACATACTCAGAAATGACAATGGATAGCTCAGGATTGATGAGTCCTACCCGCAGCTTTTTTCTTAGAGTTTATATAAGAGTTCACTATCAATTTTAATTTGAATTCAAATTTTGGCTCTCTATAAAAAAGTGATCCTCCATTATAGGAGATATTCCATCAATCAAACCTACTAGCTTTTATGAGATTTGCTTGGTAGGTGTTTACAAAAGATTCCAAGTCAAATGTGACTTTTACAAAGTGTAAATGGGTAATTATCCTCTAGCATTGGTTCTCATGCTTCTCCATATGATTATGGACTACAAGCCAAATGTGTAGGCTTGTAAATTGCACCAACACCTCGCAACTACCAATGCGCTCTGACTATCAGTGAAGATGGTGGTGGCAGAAGACTGAACAACACCGAAATCATCCATAAGGCGTCTGATCCACACACACTCAATCGTGGATGTGCAAGCTACCCTATACTCAGCCTCACAATTGGAAGTGGACATATTAGGCTGCTTCTTGAGAACAACATCAAATGCATCTCCAGCATCATGAAGACTCAATCGTAAACCTATCTCCATAGGAGTGGTAATAGGTTTACAGTCTTCAAAGCCAAAACACTACAAGAATGTTTCAATATATTTCATTTGACACAAAGCTATTCCACCATCAACTTTCATAAATTGAATGCCCAAATAATGATGCAAATGCCCCAAATCAGACATCTCAAATGCGGGTGCAAATCAGCCTTGAAATAAGTAATTTTCTTCTGATGAGGAGCAGTGAGTAGCATGTTCAGCCATAGCATAGCAATTTGATGCAAAAGAAGCACTATGACCAAATTTGGTACCGTTGTCGGGGAGAGAGCTTGGAGGACGAGTGTGTGATGGTAAGCGACATCGGAAGGTAAAAAATATCATCATTTTCAGTTCAATTTCTGAGTTTTGCTTCATCCCCATCATCATCACCACCACCATCTCCTCTCATCTTCACCTTCTCTGATTTTTTAATTTTTTTAACTGTATATCCCCTATTTTCGACTCTTCTTCTTCATTCTTGGTGCACACACATTTCAGAGAGAGTTTCAAAGCTTAAGGGTGGAAGAGATACAGAGAATCACGTGATTAAAACTTCAAAAGGCTGAGTGGCTGTATCGCGGAGTGACAAGACTTGTGTTTGGTATCGCGGTGGTGGTATCGTGAGTTTGAAGGGTGGTTCTGCATCTACAGGCTGATATCAGGTACACATATTTGCAAAAATTTTTGAATTTGGGCTTAAAAATCTCCAAGTATCATGTCCGATTGAGTTTTGGTATCGCAATACCAGAATTCTCGAGTATCACGATACTTGTCAAGGTATCATATTGTGCACGCCCACTTGAGGTATCGCAATACCATTCAGGTATCGTATCCTCAAGTGTTGGTATCACGATCGCGATCGCCCAAGTGGTATCGTATCGTTGACGGAGCAGTATCGTATCGTGCATGATGGTGGTATCGTATCGCTTGAGATCTTGGTATCGTATTGTGCAAAAATGTGGTATCGTATCGTCCATATTTCCAGTATTTTATCGTGAGATTTCCAGTATCGTATCGTGAATTGTTGGTATCATATCGTCGACAGGCCAAGTATCATATCATCAATTATTTTGGTATCATATCATGAGCAATCTAATATCGTATCATGTAGTGGTCAAGTATCGTATCGTCCACTAACTTGGTATCGTATCGTCGAATGCAGAGATATCGTAACGTGTAGATAGCAGTATGGTATCGTGGAATATGGTATCCTGATCTTGGTTTTCCCGAGGGGTATCGTATCGTCTAAAGGTGTTATCGTCCATAGTGGTATCGTGTCGTGAAAATCTGGTATCGTATCGGCTGTCCTGAGGCACTCCCTGAGAGATCTTGTTTCCCTGTTTTAACCCCCGGAACCCTAAACTGACATGACTTTCTCATACGAAATCCTTAGGTTGGACTAGGAAGCAAGGGGCTCCACAAGATTTTGAGCAATTCAAAAGACAATTTTGGACTTGTCGACAAGGCTTATGAACCTAAGCTCAAGTTTATACTTAGGAAGAGATAGATAAAGTACCAAATCACTTGAAACTAAGGTCAACCACACAACCAAGTCACGGACTCACAACTCAGTGGTTAACACTACGTGCTGAGTTCATAGAAAAGTGAGTCAAAAATGTCATTTAAATGGGAGAGACTCTTGGCTTCTGAAGACATTCATAGATCCATACCTAGGGAAGGTCTTATGTCTACAATGGAAGGGGAATATAGGATGTCTCTTCAATACGTATCCACTAACCTGCAAGGAATACCCATCTACCTCGACGGTCTATACGGGTCAGTAGCAAGAATGAGAAACACTACTGAATTAGAAATAGTTCCAAGACCAACTGTCAAGTACGAAGATGGAGTCTACATGGACAAGATGGGCTAGATCTATGTAGTAACTGAAAAGCCTGATCAGATTAATGAAAGAGGAGAGTTAGCTTGAGATCATGCAACTACCTCACAAAACCCATTCGAGACCCAACAAAGAACAGAAAATGTGATGTTAGGACAAATGAGCCAAGGTAGTATACCCGATAGACCACATGAGCAATTCACCATGCCAGGAATTAACCCCCACGGCCACACTAGCTAGAGAATGGGAAATATGAATAGACCTACCTTTAGGACAGAACCGCCCCAAGGTGTCCCCATCGTAATTCGATCCCCAAAGCTCGACAGAAGACTAAGACCTATCCAACTGGCCAAATGTATGCAAAATCATTACGATGGCATAGGAGAGCCGTATGACCACATTGCATAATTCAAGCAGGTATTTCGAGCAGAGCAAGTGGATGACTTTTTTAGGAAATATGAATCCTTTGGGCTAACCCTCATGGGAATATCCTTAGCTTGGTTTCAATCCTTGGATCCAAATTCCTTTGGCAATATCGAACAATTCTTCCAAGAATTTGTTTGGGAATTCACCAAGCAAGGGATCAAGCACAATTCGTCATCCTTACTACATAGTTTCAAACAAGCTCCTAATGAGACAGTAAAAAATGCAGCACAAAGATTTAATCAATACGTGACCCGATGCCCTATGACAGAGAGACCTTCTCAACAAAAAATGATATCCCTATTTTTAGAAGGTCTAACCAATGGAACATTGAGAATGTTAGTATACATAAAACGGTTGCAAACTCTGAGTGAGTTTCTTCAAAGATGTATAGATTTGGAAGACAACTTAGCTGAGGATCTCAAAATCACACAAGATCTTACAAAATCAGAGGATACAAGGAGCAATAAAACTTCTAGTTCGAGTTATGTAGACGAAGTGGTAACATTAGTGGCCAAGAAATTGGGGGTACAAGGACAAAGGAACTACCAAGACTCCTCCTTGAGAGTGCCAATTTTAGGAAGTTTCACATGTTGGAGATCATCCGTCTCATGCCTGCACTAGAGAAGGATTAGGGTTATAACCACCTTACCCTTACAATGGACATCCAACTCAGGAGCCTAACATGTACTCTTATAGTGAACAAAAGTACATCAACCACGACACTGAAAACTATCCAATGAATAGACAACCATGACCATTTGTACCACCCCAATGTAGACCATACGGGTACCCTCCTAGAGAACAAGGCAGAAGTTCCTAGGTATAACCCATGTCCAAGACCACGAGGAGCAACTAGACCATATGAACATGGAGGATATAGCCAACCTCAACCTATACCAAGACCACAACCACTCCACCCAGTAGCTCCGAATCAAGGGCAGAACATCACAATACAAGTCGTTTGTCTTGAGTGTGGCAAAGAACAACTCCTAAGAGCTTGTCCCAGACATCCCTCTAGTGCACCAAAGGTTACACCAGTTAATGTGGTAGGCCTAGTAGGGGATTCAAGTTCCAGTAGCGATAATGCGGCTCCTATACATGCAATTACTAGGGCACAAGCATTACAAAAAGCTAAACTAGCTGAACAATCAGAGCCAAGTGAGTCAAGAGAGCCGAGTAAGAGAAAAACAAGAACATGGAAGGATACTAGAGAGAAGGCCAATCGTAAGTGGACCAAAAAGTTATCTGAACTAGAAGAAAGCCTGAAAGACGCAAAAACAAAAATAGAAGATATTGCCTCTCAAAGCTCCTCGCATGTCGAAACTCCATCCACACCACCTCATCCCCACCCACCAACCATTGTAAATAAACCACAACGAGGATTTTCTCTTGCAGATCCAACCCCAGAAGGCTTGGACATGATGTTCAAGGCCTACCAGGCTCGACTTTAAGAAGGACCAACACCTGCGAACCTAGAAAAGAGCTACCCTAGAGCAGATTTAGAGATTGAATGGACAAAAATGTGCATAAAATTGGTGGAACTAGCTCAAGCTATGTTCGATGCCAATCAATCGTTCAATCAGACGAATGCTATTACACCGGGTTTGCACTTCCAAGGCTGAATAGATAGATTAGAGCAATTGGTAAATAAACCGCAAGTTTCTTTACCTCCACAAGCTCAACCAACTGTTGAAAGAGAAAGCTCGTCACCAAAGAAAGTCTATGTTCCTAACTCCATAGATGATGGAGAACCTCTTTCAATTCAATAGCACACTCAAAAGTTCTTGTGGGAAATGCAAGAAGAGAAATGCGCTAAGGAGAAGGATGTTTCCCCTCCTATTCTTGAAATTGATGACCGTCATGATTAATTCCCACAAGACATTCCATCTATTTATGGAGACCAAGTTGAAGGTAATACTTATCTTCCGATCACCTACCAAGGTTACACAACCAAAGCGATCATATATTCTGGTGCTGGTGTTTCTATTGCGACCACTTCCCTGTGGAAGCAATGGGGTAAACCTGCATTAAGACCAACTAGAATGAAGCTTCAGATGGCTGACGGCCATCTTGAAAGACCTCTAGGATTGCTAGAAGGGATAACTCTAACCATGTGTGGTGTAGAGTTTGAGCACACCTTTGCTATATGTGACTTTGGTAAAACTACTACCTATGAAATGATCCTAGGAAGGCCCTTCCTACGACAACTGCAAGTTGTACAGGATTGGGGAACCAACTCCTTATACTTGCAATGATTAGGGATCACAACCAAGGTCAATCTGAAGGATTACATCTTCATAGATGTACCACCCCCTACAGTGGAATTCTATCCACAAGGAGCAAGAAGATTCGATCTTTGTGCATTCTAAAAGTTCATCTGAGAAATCCTGGATGCATGAAGATACTCATTTGTGGATGTGCAAGGTTGCAAAGGAAGAGGAGAAACACCTAAAAGTGAGAGAAAAAGGAACTTCTCAAGGAGATAGACGAATTAGAGACCCAGCCTATACACCGATGATCTTTCCAGATGAGGAATTTGAGCCACATGGTTGGGCAGAAATCTTAGCTACCATGGACATTGCAGTGAATGAAGAACAATGGACACCTCATTTTGATGAGGAGGGTTATGATATCTCAGTGTTCATGTGTCAGCCCTTGCTAGAAGAATGTGACCCTAGTGACTTCATAGAAAAAGAAGAGAACGATGACGATCTAGAGTCCATTGTGATGGATGGTTGCTTTATTTCAGAGGAGCACTATCTTGAAGACATAGGAGTATTTTGCCAAAAGGAAGAAGAACCTCTCACAAGCATTAAAATTGTCAATTCAAAGGATGGAAGTGAAGGAGGTCAAAAGAAAAAGAAAAGACAAGGAGTGAAACAAGAAGAGAAGGAATCATTGTTCGAAGTACGAGAGAATTTCAAGAAATACGAAGTTGAGGACCAAAAAAGTTTGGTACGAATGCCTAAGAGAGAGGCCACCATAGGAGAAGCGTATGATAACAAAGAAAAGACCAAAAAAGTCGTAGTCACCATTGAAGAAAACGAAGAAAATGTACATACATAGGAGATGACCTAAGTAAAGAAGAGGAAGCAGAGTTGGTAGCTTTGTTAAGAGAATATAGGGACGTGTTTGCGTGGCACTATAGAGACTTGGAGTAGATCCAAAAATTTGCTCTCATACGATCCCCATGACCGCTGATGCCAAGCCCATGAAACAAAATCCCTACACATATAATGACACTTATGCAGCCAAAGTAAAAGAAGAAATTGATAGTTTGATTGAAGTTGGATTTATCTATGAGATTGAGCATACAGAATGGGTGTCCCCCATTGTAGTGGTACCCAAGAAGAATGGAAAGTTGTGTGTATGTATTAACCTTAAAAAAGTTAATGCTGCCACAGTAAGAGATAGTTATCCGCTTCCAATCACTGATCATTTATTGGAGCATGTTGCAGGCAAGGAAGTTTATAGCTTCCTTGATGGATTTTCGGGTTACAACCAAGTAGCCATTGCCACAGAAGATCAACATAAAACGGCCTTTGCCATAGAGTGGGGAGTCTTTGCATTTCGTGTGATGCCATTTGGGCTCACCAATGCACCTGCAACATTCCAAAGGCTCATGTGTCATGTCTTCAAAGAGTTCTTGCGAAAGAGCTTAGAAGTATATGTGGATGATTTATGTGCTCATTCCCAACAAAGAAAATGCCACATTCCTGAGCTCAGACAGATCTTCAACAAGTGTAGAGAATATCAAGTGTGTCTGAACCTTCAAAAGTGTGTGTTCATGGTACGACAAGGTGAAATCTTAGGTCATATTGTTTCTAAGAACGGAATATCAACAGATGAGGATAAAGTAAAAGCCATAGCAGAGTTGTCGAGGCCAAGGAATGTTAAAGAGGTACAAGCCTTTATGGGCCATTGTGGATATTATCGTAGGTTTATTCACATGTATGCAATTATAGCTAAGCCTCTTTATGCCTTGTTGACAAAATTTGAGTGGAACGACGAATGCGAGAAGTCCTTTGATGAGTTGAAGAGACGCTTGTGCACATTACCAATATTGACCACACCTTATTGGAATAAGCCATTCCATGTACATGAGGATGCATCCAATTATGCAATAGGATGTGTGTTGTCACAACCCACAAGAGAAGGAAATTTAGATTTGCCTATAGCCTATGCTAGTAGGCAATTAAACGCTGCTGAATGAAACTACACCACAATCGAAAGCGAAGGCTTAGGCATGGTATATGCAGTAAAGAAGTTTAGACACTATTTATTGGCCAACAAGTTTAAGTTCTTCACTGTTCATCAAGCCTTATTATACTTGGTCAATAAACCTTGCAATACCGGCCACTTAGTAAGATGGTTCCTCTTACTAATGGAATATGACTTTGAAGTGGTTGTTAGGAACGGTAAGACCCACCTCAGAGCGGATCACCTTTCTCGCATCACTGCAGGCGAGTCACCACAAGGAGTGTCTGATGAATTGCCCGACGCTTATCTGTTCAATCTAGAAGTTGTTCCTAAATGGGCAAATAAGTTGGTACCAGTCCTAACCTTTGGACCTGCAAATAAGAAGGTGAAGACGAACAGGGATGAAATTGTAATATCACAAAAATATCAAATATTGGCAGGAAGCATGTACAAACAAGATACCAAAGGTGTTCTAGCTTGTTGTGTGGAGGATGAGGAACATAGTAGTTGGTTGCAACAAGCCCATGAGGGATTTCTAGGAAATCACTATTCTAAACAACAAACATTGCAAAATCTAAAACATTTAGGAGTGTATTGTCCTATTATGGATAAAGAAATACATGAGTGGATTAAGAATTGTCCAGGGTGCCAGGAAAACCCCTAGTGGAGCATGCCACCCTTTATCACCTGTCATTAATTCCCAATTGGAGTGCTCCATTGGTGGAATTTATGAGATCAGGAACACTACCCAACGAGGCAAGTCTAGCAAGAAAACGAAGCATGGAACAAGAGGCTCTAGACTATACCTTAATAGGAGATAACCTATACCAAAGAGGCAAAGGTGAGGTGGAATTTTCCATCTACCTTCAAGATGTTCCAATGAAAGTCAAAATGCTAGTGTGTCACGATGAGGACCTTACCGAGCCACTTGTCTTGGGTCAAGATTGGATTTTTTACCATGCAGTCAACTTAAATCTCAGAGTGCATGAACAATGTATTACATTAGAATTATACAATTGCATGCTCACAAATCTAGAGGTCACTCATTCTCTTAGTTCTTCTTCTAGGACTAGTCTTAGCAAAAAGATGTTGTATGTGTCAAAGGCTCTATGTTCCCGAAGCACTCAATCACGGAGGAACAGACTCAAAGGCAGGCTGACTCCTCTTGTATAAAGACTAATGCCATCACAACCACTCAACCAACAAGGCAAGTGAAACCATACATGACAACCGCTCTATCAAATAGACAACGAGAATTCAAGAAGAAAGAAGCTCAGGGCACAAAGCAGATTTGGGTACGAAAAGGAGAGCAACCACCAATGTTGCCCCAACCATTACCATTGTGGCAAGCCCACCACACTAAAAGTTGAACCAAGAAACACATACAAACTCAATCACAAGGTCTCCGACAAATCTGGGTATCGAAGCAATCGATGAAGGCTGAAGATAATCATGTACAAATTTGGGTGCCTAAGAAATTAGCTGCAGCTCAACAAGAACAATTACACATGTGGGTACCCAAGGCACTCTTACATGCTCAAACACCATTGATCTCCCTCACAAGCAAAATTTCAACAAAGAAGCCAAGGAGAGGCAAGGGTCAAAACCAAGCACAAAGACCAAAAGAAGATCAAATCACCACTTCCAAACGAGTAGGAAGATGTGCAAAAGGGTATGGGTTTGGAAGCCAAAAGTACCAGTAACTTCCAGAAAACCAAAGAGTGAACCACGCTGGATACCAAAATTCAAAAACCACCCAAAGATAAAGAGGACAGAGCTTATGTCTATAGGGCCAAATACTATCCTGAAATGGATCCCTAGAAGAAGGAATACATCATTTCAAGGTCCACTGGCTACCTCCAACAAACACTGCATCAACACCCACCAACAACATTGAAAGCCTCAACGTGCAACAACCATGTGCCTTTGACAAAACCTTGTCTTTTACACCATTCAGGTCATGCATTTCCAAAGTATGCATTAATATAGGGCCACAATACACGCCCGTGCATAGACACAACTGAGAATCCCATACACATGATACACATCTGACATATGTAAAATATTTTATTTTATTGATTCTTACACCTTTCTTCTTGTTTTATTCCATTGTTTTAACCAAAAAAAAAGAAGGCGACAGGACAGGAGTGTGTGATTGAAGAATCTCTGATGCAAACCATCAACAGGGACATCCATCAACACGAAAGACAAGGCATCAGTCAATCATCACGATGGGCATACAACACGAAGAGTGAAGATTGATGGACCTTTTACCATGGTAAGAATTGCCTACTTCGGCAACACCACAACCATGATAGATTAGGAAACCTCTTCATCAAAATACCCTTGAGCACTTAGCTCAAGACCCCATTTGTTGCACCATACTTCTTCCAATGCATTCCCCAAGTACGCATACATAGGGCCACATTACAAGGCCATGCACAAGGCACATATCTTGTTAAACCCATGCACTAATGCAGTTACCCATCATTCATTATGGGTTACAAGTACTTGGCATGAAAACGAGGCAAGCCATCTTTGGAAGAACCAGAGGACATCACAGTGACAACAACAAGTGCAAGGAAGCAATCCACCATGAGAGTTACTCATAACCAACATTGACAACCTCTTTTGAGTAGCTCACAATTTTTGAAAGCTCAGAAAGACACCATCAAGATGGCATGCAAGGAAGAAATACATACAAAGGTGGCAGTGAAAAAATGAAGAACCAGACAACTGCCCAAGCTACAACTGGAAGATGGACCACTCTTGTGGATACATGATGGACACTATCTCTCCACACACTACATGGAACAACGACTACAACAAGGGTTTGTCTGGGATGACAGACTCTAGAGGGGGGGAAGTGTTGACAGTCAAGGTCACACACAAGCAACGAAGTGCATCAATGAAGTGGATACACAAGAAGAAGGAGCATGTAGAGAGCTCCAAGAAGCACACGTCAAATTCTTAGAAGAAATCCCTATAAGTATAGTGATTTTTATCACTAAAAACCATTGTAAATACAATTTTCTATTTTTATAACTCCATTTTGTTCAAGCCAAGGAGTCCTTGAGCTTGAGGAGTATTAGAAGTATCATCCTACCAATTTTAATAATTTTTAGATTCCGTTTGAGTCCCCAAATAAACCTTGGAACCTAATTTTTAACTAGTCCAGACACTAGGTCTAGACAGGGCCAAAACCACTCAAAAAACTATAAAAATGGTTGGAGAGCTCATTTTTGGGGTAAGCTTGTTGTAGATTTGAGCTTCGGTAAAAGAGTTCGTTTGTAATCTAAGTCCTTCCATTGTTCCACTCTTTGCTCTTACCTTGTGAGCGTGTGTGTGTATCTGTGTGCTTGCTTGTGTGCTTTCACTCACGCGCTTGTGCACTTCACTTGCTCTTGGTCTTCATACCGGTCCTCACGTCTCCGCTGATTGACATTTATGAGGTAAAGCTCCTCACGTTGGTACTTGCCATTGTGCTAGAGTGACAACATACATATACAAGTACACATACATACATATATACATATACATATACATATATACATATATACATATACATATACACATACATATAAATATACATATACATACACACATACACACACACACAGATATGTGTGTATATATATATATATATATATATATATATATATATATATATATATATATATATATATATATATATATATATATATATATATATATATATATATATGTGTGTGTGTGTGTGTGTGTGTGTGTGTGTGTGTGTATGTGTGTGTATGTGTGTGTGTGTACATATACATATGCATACACATACATGCGTATGTGCATGTGTGTGTACACATCTATATATACATATACATATACATATACATATACATATACATATACATATACATATACATATACATATACATATACATATACATATATGTTGCTCTAGCACAATGGTGAGAACCACGTTAAGAAGCTCCACCTCCTTAATGTCAATCCGCGGAAGAGATAGGAGTGATATGAAGATCGTGAACGTGAGATGAAGTGAGAGTGAAGGTGAGAAGCACAAAGATGCACACACACATACACACACACAATGAAGAGACAAGCAAGACACAATGGAAGGTGGGAAAATAGCTCTATTACTCAAGAACACTCTTACAAGCTCAAACTAGCTCTAGGCTCACACTAACCAAAATGAATCAACCCCAAAAATGAGCTCTCTAGCTCTTTTTATAGTTTCTAGACTAGTTTTGACCGGTTTCACATCTAGTGACCGGCATAGTTAAAAAATAGGTCCTAGAGGCTATTTGGAAGGGTAAACGATGTCTAAAAATAACGAAAATTGGTACGAGCAATCTACCTAAGCTCCTCAAGCTCGAGGACTCCTCGGCTTGCACAAAATGGAGCTATGAATTAGAAAATGGGATTTTGTCTATATTACATATGTTACAAGAGTGATGAAAATCACTGTTGGGTGTTTGAAAAAATGATCCGACTGGCTCCCTGCTCCGTTGTTACATGCTTCCGCGTCGTCTGTGCCTCTGGCTGTGCCTCTGACTGCTTCCAACACCCCCCTCCCTCTCGCTTCTGTCGTCCCTGACAGAACCTTGTTGTGCGGTCTGCCGGATGTAGTTTTGTAGGAGGTCGTGAGCGAGGGTGTGCTCAGATACTCGAATGCCTCGGGCCAGATCAGCCTCGAGTTTCTCCCAATTAACTGGTTGTGGTTCCTCGGATGGTGGGAGTCTGTAATGCGTGGAATACACCAACTGTTCACAGGCAAATAAGTGCAATAAGTGGGTCGGCCTGCTGATGAACACTTCAGAGTGGTATTCCCAAAATCCGGTGGTGAACATCTCTTCAAATGTCTGCTTGTAGCACGCCGGTAAGTACTTGACTCTGCAATGCCAGGCGTAACACACCCGGAGCGATGGCGTCGTACTCATGTCATATGCGAGATCCAAGTTGCCATGCTCAAAGCCCGGGGTATTAACATGTGGTGCTTTGACTCGTCGGAAGACTTTAAATATCATTTGCATCATGTCAAATATCTTGACAGTCATATGCGCTGCTATATCGTCCATATATCTCAAGCGAGGGAGCCAGTGACGAATCGTTGCCATCATGTAGCCAATTGTCGGTGGTCCTGTAGGTGGCCTGAAATATGGGTAGTTCAGCCAGTCTTGGCACTGCTTATTGTTTTGTACTTTGATAGCGAAGGCAGTCCAGGAGCGGCGTCGTGGCACTGGTCCCCAACACGGATTGTATTTTAAATGTAAAGGTGCCTTAACCCATGTGCTCATCATTTCAGGGTACTCCTGTAAAAGACGTGTACGCCAATCTGGTTGGTAAATAGTGCCTTGTTGCGCATCCAGTGGCAAGTCTTCAGGCTCAAATTGAGTCGCATGTGATGGCTTCTTGCCCGTTCGCTTCTCTATGGCCAGCTGATATTCGGCCATTAGCATGAAGTATGGTTTGTATTGAATCTCATGCCCGGATATGTACCTGCGTGGGGCCAATTGAGCAAAGTAGGGAGATTGCAAAATTCTTTCTTCGATCATGGCCATAGCATGTAGCTGGGCCTCTACTCTTGCTGAATGTGTCGTTCCAAGTTCTTCGATCGTTTTCATCCACGCGGGGGTAGGAAGTTCATAGGTCATCTGGCCTTCGGCCGTGACTTGTCCGCCTGGGATGGGTATGGGCTCGTATGCTTCTTCAAACGTTTCCTCCACCGGAATGGTTATGTTCTCGTCGTCAGCTGGGATCTCCGGTGGGGAGTCAGGCCGTGGTGGTGCTTCGTATACATCTATGCGTGATTGGAGTGTGGTTACCTGGGCCCGTAATGCGTTGAGTTCCTCTATGAGTTCAGGAGAGGGGTCCACAGGTTCTGGTACTTCTGCTGCCACTGGTAGTCGTTGTGGTGCCAGTTCTCTGAGCTGTAGTAACTTGTGATCTTCTTTTAGCTTCTGATGCTCTTCGTTCATTCGATCATAGTCCTCTAGCAGTCGAACATGGTCATCTAGCAACATCCGCATCGATTCGGATGGGATTGCCTTGAATCTGCTAGGACTTAATGGTTGTTCTGGATGGTCCAATGCCGCTTCTAAATTCTCTCTATTCTGTTCTTGGAGTCTCTGGTTTTCCTCTTTTGCTGCGGCTAGGTGTCTTCTTAGTAAGCCCATGTTCCTGGTCAGCGTCGCATTGCGTACTGTCTGGGCTCTTAATAAATTATCCAGATCAGCAGTTGCTTCTTTTGTTTTCTCTTCACTTTGTAGCTCTAGCTTATGATATGCCTCTCTTAGTTCTTGGTATCGCGTATTCAAAGAGGCATTCTCGATTGATAATGAATTAAGCTGCGACTGTAATTCATTTGTCGTCCTCTGCAGCTGTTGATAATTGTTGCCAAGAGATGCAAACTCATCTCGTACTTGTGTCATGCATGTGAACATTTGTTGAAGTGCAGTGTCTATGGTTGGCGATAATAGTAATGGAGTGCTAAGTGAGGATGCAGTGGAAGTAGATGCAGCGGGAATGGGGAATGGGGTTGGGAAGGTGGATGCAGTGGTGATCGTGGAAAATTGTGACGTACCTAAATATGATGGTGCTACGAGTGGAGTGAGTGCTGGTGCGGTGGGTGGTGAGATGTCCATGTCACTGGACGTGTCAAGTGCGGTGACTGTGAAAAGTGGTGTGTATGTGGGTGGTTGTGTCGGTGTGAAGACAGGATTTACAAATGTAGAGTAATTTACAGGGGGAATGGCTGGAGCAGCTTGGTGAAAGGGGGAAATAGGGGTTATAGTGGGTTGGGGAGGTGAAACTGGGGAAAAGGTTAGTGGGGTTAGGAAGGTGAAAGGGTATCTTAAAGGTGGGGGAAAAGATGGAAAGGATGAAGGGATGAACGGGTTAACACGGAGGCGAGGTGGGGTGGGTGCGGTCATGGTGGCATGAATGGGCAGGGTAAAGGCTGTGGCTATGTTGCCGTGGACTGGTGTGGATGTGGGAGGAGCAAGTGGGTGTGCGGGGGATACAGGATGGGCGGGTGAAACATGGGGTGAGAGAGGAGTAGATGGTGTGGATGTTATCTCAAGGATAGTGGTAGTCTGTACAACGGTAGTATGTGGTGGGGAGTCGACTAGGGTAGCTTCTTCGGTGATGGATCTTTCCTGACGTAGGCGTGCATCTTGCGCTTGGTGGAATGATTGAGGACCTACCGGAACTCGAATATATTCACCGGGCTTCGATAACAGGCGAACTCTGCGAGGGTCATATTGGGGTAGTGGCTTCCTTTGTAAATATCTCAGTGCTTCAACCGGGCCAATGGATTGGACCAGTTCTCTGAACCCTCTGATGTACACTTCTTCAAACCCTCCGGAGATGAGTTCCTGTTCGATTATGTTTTGGCTCTCTTCGTCAGTCAATTTCTTTCGTGCCCAGACTTTCTCCATTGTGCGATATAATTTCTTGATTGCCAGCGTGTAAGCTGCTGCTTCGAAAGTCTCCTCTTCATGCGTACTGGTGTCACCGTGTGCATCGGTTTGTTGGCCTTGGCCATCTGTCTGTTCTTGTTCTGGGGAATCATGCGTGCCCTGGCTGGCTTCATCGTCACCGTCATCGTCATCAGACGCTGTTCTTTCGTCGTCAGAGCTCGACACGAGCTGTCCTTGTGGCTGATCCCGCGGGGTGGTAGGGTAACTCGGTCTTTCATATTCTTGAGAAAAGAACTGTGCTTCTGAAAACTGGAACTCATTTGAGAATGCATCAGGCATTTCAAAATCGAATGTTGTGTTTATTGGCTCTGCCTCCATGTGTGGTATTGGGAAAGAAAAGGCTTCCGCACCAATAGTGGTGGGAGCTTCTGCTGTCGTGGGGGTGGGTTCTGTGGTTGTAGCTGCCTGAGGTGCAACGGTACTAGTAGTGCCCTCCGTTACCACTGGTCTAGATAACCTTATGCGAATCGGTTGGACGGTGGGTGTGGTTTCTGTCGGTGATTGCTCTGGGGAGGGTTGTGGTGATGGTGACTCTGGCACTTGGAGGCAAGGAATGGTGCCTCTCATGCGCTTACCTGCCCGTGCTCGGCTGGGCTTCCTGGCTTTCTTCGTCGTTCCTTTGAATGCCTTCAGCTCTTCTCCTGTTAATGCACGTTCAATTGGCAAATCATAGGCCAAGCACATATAAACAATTCTTGTGAGCGCACAACATCCATTAAGCACTTTCTTGCGTTCCCATCTTTGTTGTGCCAAATACATTTGATCAATGATCCAGCTCGCCAGATCAACCGTTTGAGGTCCCGTACATGCTAAGTACAAACCAAACCATATTCTCTTATGTGGCATGGTAAATCTGTCCTGAGCGGGGAATGCAAAATGTTGCATGCATATCCGTAGTGGCTTCGACAGCTCAGGTGTAATTGCCGAAATCTCCTCCCACTTCGTGACATCCCCACGTTTCATCGGTTCTGGAATTAATCTCTCTCGATCTGTGGGTGTGTGGGTGCCATGAATTTTGATGGCCGCTCTGATTAAATCCTTAGATAGGTAAAACCTTTTGTAAGGTGGATCATCCACTAGAGTAGGCAATATGAAGGTCCCTGGGATGTCCTTATTCTCTGAGGCCAGTAGGGTAGTGATTAAGTAATAGCACCTGTAAAAATCCGGTTTGGGCAGAGGATCACTGAAATACTCTGTGAAGCCTGCTCTGGCCCAAACATGAGTTAAATCCTGGGTGCTCTGTAGGGCTTCGAACTCTCTGGAGAAAAACTGGTACTTTCCCCACGTGCGGTCATCAAAAGTCAGAGAGGATTCAAATATAAAGTCTGCGTCCGCGAGGGGTCCTGCCAGGCCCTGAAACCAATGAGAGTTCCTGTGTATCTTTTCGGTGTAGCCCATAGGGGGGTTGTCGATAGGCATGGGCCCTGGAAATCCTTGGAATTCTGGCGGTGGAGCAGTCGGGTGGGATTCTGCTCGTAACACATTGAGGGGCACTGCAGCTACACTGGGGCCTGCTCCTGATGTTCCTTCGTCGGTTTGCATGGTGACTGATGCGCTAATGAGAAAGATCTGCTACAAAAGATTAGCACATTAGCATGGAAATTAATTATGATCCCATTAAAGTGAGACCGCAATCCCTTTCCATAACTGATGCGTAACCCGTGTAGCCAAGTGCTGTGATGTGATGGATGCAATGTTTCTTGCAGCACTAGTGCAGGTCTCTAGACACCTATACGTTTCAGATCATGCATACATTTCTTGATGATATGAGATTACGAGTGATGTGTGATGATGGTGGGTGAATTTGTACAAGGTTTAAAGGTTAGTGATTTAGTACAAGGTTGTATGTTAGTCGGGGGGGTAGTTTTATCAGACATGGGGTTAGGGGGAGACGGTTGGACACGTTTCGGTATCCATTTCCAAAGAGTCTTTGAGTGGGTGGTGGGTTTCTGCTGAGGAACAAAAAGCGGTATCGGGTTTGGTGGTTTTGAAGGGTGAAAAGGTTTCTGAGGGGTATATATTACATGGCTTATGGGTTGAGCTATGATACATGGTTTGGGTACCCAAATCTGCGTGGGCGTGGGTCTATGGGTAAGGTACTTCTTGGCGATCCACATTTGTCGGATGCTCAGACCTGTAGAAGAAGGTCGAGGGGATGGTGGATATCGGTTCTGTTTCTGTACTGCCCTTTTTTTATCGATTTCTGCTTGGCTGGAGTCTTTTGGTGCTTTTTGTCCTTTTGGCACCCACATTTGTCTGGTGCCGCTTCCTTTGGGTGGCCGGAACTGCCTTCCTTGTTGTTTCCTCCAATACTGCAGTCGGTCTGGGTTCCTTCGTCGTGATTGACTCAGTTGTTGCTGGGGTTGAGAGGTCGGATGGACACTCTGCTTTGGAAAAGAAGGGAGATCCAACACTTGCGTGACCTGCCCATTAGGAAGTGATTCGTTCTTTATCTTTAATCTAGGCCAGTCCGCAGCAAGTTTGGAAGAATGAGCACCGCAAGGTGTCGTGCTCATTTGGCCGCTGATGCAACCCACCTGACCGCTGATTGTGTCCATCTGCCCTAGCGGTTGGGTAGCTGTCTCTTCTAGTTTGCAGGAAGTCCCAGGAAAGATCTCCTGTCGTCCTTCTGATCGACAACTGTCCATGGCCAAGCCCGAGTGGTTTGGTGTAGACGTAACGTGACTGAGCTGATTAAAGATCTTCCGGTCTTCCGTCGCATGCGTTTCATAGGGTCTAGGGTCACAACCGTCAGTCGGAATGCCATTAGGGAAGTCAAGCGGTATCACTCGCTTCTGTTCTAAGGTTCCAATCTGTAAGGAGCCTTGTCTAAGATTTAGGTCCACTGAGTGATCGTATAGCCAATCTTGGCCAAGGATTAGGGGTTCTATCAGGTCGTCATCATGGCACACTAGTAGCTTCGCTGTCATGGTTACATCCTTAATGAGGATAGGAAGGTCCACCTCACCCATGCAAGGGGTTTCCATGCCTCCTAGCCCTATGAGGTATGCCTCAATTGGCCGCATTTCTATTCCTGAATCCTTATAGTGGGACCACCTAATAGCACTAGTCGCAGCACCTGAGTCAATTAAAGCCCTGAGCTCTTGGCAAGGAGTACCGTGTTCTAACCTGACTGTAATGAATGGTCTCCTGTCCACTATACTAGGATGAGTGGTTGACTTTACTTGACACATGGCCATGGGGTATCTGGGTGTAGTTTCCAGATGGTTAAAATGTTCTCTCCCTAGTCCTTGTCTTCTTAACTTCATGCGCTTAATGCGTTCTATTGCTTCAGCCTGAGCTTCCGCTCGTATTCTGTTTTCTTCCTCCTTACGCTTCTTTGCCAACGTGAGTCGTCTAAGCATATCCTCCGTAAGAGGTTCCTGATATAACCTGACTCTACAGCCACTAATATAATTAGGCATTATGTTTCCTTCTAAGGTGGCTAACTGTACTGCTCCACCTGTCGAGAGTCTGTTAATGATCATAGGTCCATAACCTCGCTTTTCTAACTTCCGTGCGTGTTGTTTCAGCGTATATACTAGAACTAAATCTCCTTCTTTTAGGCCTTTATCTTTCACATGTGCATCAAAATACGCTTTCTGTCGCTTCTTCGCTGCATATATTCCTGCTGCTGCCTTTAGCCTGGTTTCTCCTAATCGTTCCAAGTCCATTATTCTTGCTGATAATTCATGGCCGGTCCACTGATGTTCTTGTGCAACCTTAAGGGTCGGTATCAAAAAGTCCAAAGGAAGCACAGCATTCTGACCAAAAACCATCTGAAAGGGAGTTGCATTGAGTACGGTCTTGTAGGCCACTCGATATGCCCAAACAGCGTGGTGTAACTGTTTGTCCCAATCTGAACGTTTGTTGTTCACGAGTTTCGTCAGTACGTTACAAAGTATCTTGTTAGTGCTTTCAGCCTGACCATTGGCTTGAGGATGATATGGTGCAGATTTCTTGTGAATCACCATAAAATCCTGTAACAAATATTCAATGACTTGGTTTAGAAAGTGAGTTCCTCGATCGCTCACTAACTCTATAGGCAATCCATATCTTGTAAAGACATTTTCAAATAAGAATTTTGCAGTTGTGTGTGCATCATTCTTTTTTGTGGCTTTTGCCTCTACCCATTTCGTAAGATAATCTGTGGCAACAATAATGTATTCCGCATGTGTACCTTTTGCAGGGGGGTTAATGGGTCCTACAAAATCTATACCCCACTTAGAAAATGCACGTCCGCCCATCATGGGTTTCAATGGCATTTCATCTCTGCGAGTAGGAAACTGAGTTCTTTGGCACACATCACATCTCTTTACATAGGTATGAGCATCCATGTGAAGAGTGGGCCACCATAATCCTGCGAAGAGGATGGCTTTGATTATCCTATCAGGTCCAAAATGACCTCCTGCAACACCTTGGTGTGCAGTCTCTAGTATGCTCAGATAATCGCTTTCATGAACACATTGTCTTAGATATCCATCTCGTCCTCTTTTGTATAGATTATCGCCAATAAGTGAATAATCTTGAGCTTCCTGCTCTAGACTGCGTTGTCGAGCTAAGGTCATGCCTTGAGGGAAGGTGTTCGTCCTCAAGTATGTCACTAAGGGTTCACTCCAGTCTGGCGTGAGAGACACATGATATAAAGTAGCATGCTCTACTGGTGGTCTTTCACAACAAACATGGCATTCTTTACACAACTTGTAGACATCTGCTTCCATTGAAGGCCAATATACTCCTAGTCTATGTAGAGTCTGTAATGTTCGATGTTTTGAATGATGTTGCTTTAATGCACCTATGTGTGCTAATTGCAACCAATTCGCATGTTCTGATTCATCTACACAACAAGCAAGAATCTTTTGATTATCCTGTTTATATATGCTTCCTGCTAAGATTTGGTATCTCTGAGATTTGGTAATCTCTCCTTCTTTGATCTTTAACCTAGGATTCTTGGGTCCATAAGTCAGGATAGGGACTATAGACTTAGCCCATTCTGGCGCTATCTCGAGATTAAACAAATATGCATCTGGTAGATCATCCATTACTTCTTGAGGAGCTTCTCCTGATGTTAATCTTGAAAGGTGGTCAGCTCTAAGATGTGTCTTTCCTTTCCTGACTACCACTTCAAAATCATACTCCATGAGTAATAGAAACCAACGTATTAGTCGTCCCGTGTTACATGGCTTGTTGACTAAGTACAATAGGGCTTGATGATCTGTAAAGAACTTGAATTTGTTGGCCAACAAGTAGTGCCTGAACTTCTTTACTGCGTAGATCATCCCTAATCCTTCTCGTTCCGTCGTGGTATAATTTCTCTCTGCTGCGTTCAATTGTCTGCTCGCGTAAGCTATGGGGAGATCTATGTTACCTTCACTCGTGGGTTGTGCTAACACACATCCTATGGCGTAATTGGATGCATCCACATGTACATGGAATGGCTTATTCCAATCTGGGGTTGTCAATATAGGTGCTGAGCACAAACGTCGTTTAAGTTCATTGAATGAATTCTCACATTCTTCTGTCCATTCGAAATTAGTTAAAAGAGAGTACAATGGCTTGGCTATGATTGCATACATGTGTATGAATCTCCTATAATATCCGCAATGGCCCATAAATGCCTGTACCTCTTTCACATTAGTTGGTCTAGGTAATTCTGCAATTACCTTCACCTTTTCTTCATCCGTAGAGATTCCATTTTTTGACACAATGTGTCCTAGAATTTTGCCTTGCCTGACCATGAAAACGCATTTTTCTGGGTTCAAGCAAACCTGATATTCTCGACATTTGTCAAATATTTGCCTTAACTCTGGGATATGTGTCTGTCTTACATTAGAATGAGCACATATGTCATCGACATAAACTTCCAAACTCTTGCGTAAGAATTCCCTAAAAACATGACACATTAGTCGCTGGAAAGTTGCGGGTGCATTTGTTAAGCCAAATGGCATTACACGAAATGCAAATATACCCCATTCAGTGGCAAAAGCCGTCTTGTGTTGATCTTCTGGAGCAATGGCTACTTGATTATAGCCTGAAAATCCATCAAGAAAGCTGTAGACTTCCTTGCCCGCAACTCTTTCCAATAGATGTTCTGTGATAGGAAGAGGATAACTGTCTCTAATCGTGGCGGCATTAACTTTTTTAAGATTAATACACACACGCAATTTTCCATTCTTCTTGGGCACTACCACAATGGGGGATACCCATTCGGTATGCTCAATTTCGTAAATGAATCCTGCTTCTATCAGCCGATCTATCTCCTCTTTAATCTTCGCAGCGTAGTTATCATTGTACGTGTATGGTTTTTGTTTCGTAGGTTTTGCCTCTGGAGTCATAGGGATTCTATGAGAACATATATCTGGGTCTACTCCTTTCAAATCTTTGTAACTCCAAGCGAACACATCTCTGTATTCACGCAATAGGGCAACTAACTCATCTTCTTCTTCCGTCGTCAAATCATGCCCTATGTATGTACATTTTTCTTCTTCTCCTTCTATGGCTACTATTATTTTTTTGGTTTTCTCTCGGTTATCATATACTTGTCCGTCATTCGCCTTCCTATTAGGCATTCGCATCATGATTCTTCTATCTTCGATTTCATATTTCTTGAAATTCTCTGGTACTTCAAATAAAGATTCTTCTTTTTCTGACAAGGTTTCTTTCTTCTTTCTTTTCTTGCCTTCACTCTTACTAGTCACTTGAGTGGCTATTCTCACGTCATTCATAACTTCTTCCTGTCTCTGAGGGTGAGTCTCTACTTCGTAAAAATATTCTTCCTCTGATGCAAAGGGTGGGTCCATGATAATTGATTCTAAATCAATATCGCTTGCATCCTCAAATGCATCAGTGTTGGGTTCACACTCTTCTAAAATTGCGTCGCACATTATTGGCTCTATCATGAAAACTGAAATGTCATAGCCATCCTCGTCACAGTGGGGTGTCCATTGTTCTTCATTGATGGCTACATCCATGGTTGCTAGTATCTCTGCCCAACCATGGGGTTCAAACTCTTCGTCAGGGAATACTACAGGTGCGTAAGCTAGATCTTGTAGGGTTCGTGGATTTTGTTCTGCACCTAAGGTCCTTGCTTCTAATCTTTCTTCCTCTTGTTTTGCGACTTTACACATCCATAAATGAGTATCCTCGTGCAACCAAGAAGGATCTGATTCTAATGAGTGCACGGATTCCGTCTCTACTGGTGTCTTATGGATGGTATTCCATTGTATTGGGGGCACGTCTCTATGTGAATAGTCTTTGAGATTGACTTTGGTAGTCACTCCTAAATGTTGCAAGTACAACGAATTAGTTCCCCAATCTTGTACAATTTGCAACTGACGCATGAATGGTCGTCCCAATATCATTTCATAAGCATGATTTTTACTGAAATCACAAATGGCAAAGGTATGTTCAAATTCTACACCACAAGTGGTGAGAGATATTCCTTCTAGTAAGCCTAATGGTTTTTCTATGTGTCCGTCAGCCATTTGTAGCTTCATCCTGGTAGGTTTGAGTGCTGGCTTACCCCAACGTTTCCATAAAGCGGTGGTAGCGATGGCTACTCCGGCTCCTGAATCTAAGATGGCTTTCGTGGTGTAGCCCTGATGGGTTATCGGAAGATAAGTGTTACCTTCCTCTCCTTCGCTTACATCTCCGATCTTTTCCACTGGTATCTCTGGTACCTTATTATGTGATCCTATTTGTGAGGGAGTAGTAGCGAGCTCGGGGAATTGATTTGCTACATGTTTCCACAATTCTGGTTTTACCTTTAACAACTCCTCTAGAGTGAGGTTACACTGTACCTTAGTGTTCTTGATCACTTCTGTGTTTCTAGGGATTACTGATTCTTCATTCCTCACTATTATCGTGGGTGCTCTCATATTAATAGACTTTGCTTCCCAAGGTCCGGTGAACTGAGGTAATTCTTGTAAAGAGTTAGATTCAAAGCCTGTGTGTTCACTCAGTTGTTCTTCCTCTACATCATCATATATAGAGGGAATGTCTTGGGGGAATTGCTCCTGCAAATCATCTATTTCTTGAATAGGAGGATGAGTTCCTTGTTCTTTTTGCCATTTCTCTTCTTGGATTTCTCTCAAAAATTCATGTGAGTACCTATGTATAGAAGACAAATTGTCTTGACTTTCTGTATTGGGTACTTGAGACAGGGATGGTGCATTCCTTTCCTGTGTCTCTGGGACAATAGGGTTCCTATGCTGATCCTTTTTCTCTTTGCTTTCAATCAAATATTCTAGCCTCTCCATTAGTCCTTGGAAGTGTAACTCCGGTTTTGCCATGTTAGTCCAATTAAGATATCTAGAGGCTTCGAACAAAGCTTGTGCTAATTCTACCATCTTCATGCAAAGTTTAGTTCTCTCAATTTCTAGATCAGCTCGAGGGTAGTTCTTACTCATTTCGGCTACTTGAGGTCCCTCTTTTAATCTAGCCTGATATGCACGAAACATCATGTCTAAATTCTCTGGTATGGGTTCCGCTAACACTGATCCTGATGTCTGAGCTGGATTCTCTTGATTCAATTCCTGCGAAGTTAATTCCTGGATTTTGGCTCTAGATTCCTTTAAACTTCCTTCCAACTCAGTTATCTTTTTACTCCATTTTCTCTTAATTCTTTCTCTAGAATCTTTCCAAGATTTTGTCTTTTTACTGCTAGATTCTGCAACTTCACTGGTTCCGGCTACTTCCTCTTGATTAAGCTGTTGGTTTTGTAAGAGCGCCTGGGCTCTAGTGATAGCTTGGATAGGCACGTATGTAAGGTTGGATCCATCTGCGTTATTTACAATACCTATCACATTGATTGGTGTCACATTCGAAGCATTAACTGGGTTCTTAGAACAATCTTTGATTATGTGCTCTTTGCCACAATCGGCACAAAAGCCTTGGATGTTATAGTACTGTGATTGTCCTGCTATGGGAGGATGTGGACAATCCCTTATAAAATGATCTCCTTGGCACCTAAAGCATGGTCCTCTAGGGCCCTGTGGTCTCTGTTGTCTCAATTGGGGCCGTGGGTTTGGGTTTGCGTACATCACATTAGCATAGTCTGGCTCCCAACTAGGTTCTACTGGTGGACTATCGTAATGATATGTCTCCACGTGTTCTGGTGACTCCGTGTAATATGCGGGTGGACTAGTTACATGGGTAGAATCAAAACTGTTTGAGTGTGGGTCACTCTCTGTGATCAAAGGTGAAGAAGGCACTAAGGCCCTACTTAGGTTTTCTTCTGCAGCAGCATATTTGACTGAGATAACATTCGCTGGTGGTGGTGGCTGCTGAGCTAAGACAGGTTGAGGTCTCTGTTGAGCCTGGTATGGGTAGTTCTGAGGAGGCCTATAGTAATAAGGCTGAGCATTGTAATGGCCTTGATACCTACCTGGCTGCTGGTATGCTTGCGGGTAGTTCTGTCTTACGGTCTGTTTGTTGTATGGGCAGTCCTGAGCCGTATGATTCGTGTATCTTCTTTCAATTGTACAGTATTGGCCACTAGGATTGGCTTGAGGTTGTGGTGCATTGGGACACACATTTGCCATATGATCACCGCCACAGGTGTAACAACGCTTGTTTGGAAGCCCCCTAGGTTTACTAGAAACTCCTAGTTTCTGGGCCACTTTCTCTGCTAGGTCCTCTATCGAGCTAGACAATTTCGTGGATGCTAGAGATGAGCAGTCTGAGTCCTTATAGACCTTTGAAAGTTCCAACTCGTCTCCTAAGTTGTCCTCAATGTCTATGCAAATTCTTACACATTGCTCTAGCGTCCTTGGTTCTTTTAGGTACACATAGGAACGTAGTTTAGAGCTCAACAAGCCATCTAAAAACAATGACACTTGTTTAGCTTGTGAGGGTAGTTCTTGCATTGGACATCGTTCAACATATTGTCTAAACCTACGTCCTGCGAGTCTAACTGTTTCTTGAGGGGTCTGTTTAAAGCTATGAATCAACGAAGATGTGTCATGTCTAATCCCACTTTTAGAGAATTCAGTGATGAATGACTCTAAAAAGTGATGGATGTCCCTAAATTGCCTTTGTTGCAAAGGTTGGAACCAAGTTAAAGCCGTATTCTTTAACGTTAGCCCAAATGCGTTGTATTGCGTAAACATGTCTTCGACTTGTTCTGCTCTTAGTACTTGCTTGAATTCTGCGACATGATCATAGGGATCTCCTGTCCCATCAAAATAATTTTTCATGGATTTCACTAACTGTGTGGGTCTCAACATTCTTGTGTGTTCACGTGGTCTAGGTAGAGGAAAATCATCTCTACCACCTGGTATTCCATGATCTCTTTGTCTATCCGTGGTTGTTCTATCTCTTCCTACGGGATGAGTGAAGCTTACTTCGGGTCTTTCTTTATTCTTTTCTCTTTGATTTCCAAGGGCTGATGATGTTCCAGCCCCTTGTTGACTTGTATTCATGTTCATTCTAGATGGAGGGAAGACCAATTCACCTCTCCATGTGTATGTGTTTCTAGCATGGTCAGGCACCACAAAGACTCTTTCTGATGTCTCATCCAGGTATACAGCCTTTCCAGGTGTATCCGGGTCCTTGAACTCATAGATTGTGATGATACCTACCTCACTAGGATGTTCCTTTCTGTACCTCCAAAAGGCTTCATCGGTCTCTTTATTTACAAACAACTCGATGCTCCTGTTATCTTGAGGGATCCACTCTGGGATGAGTACTCTTGTTAATACGGATTTCCCTCTAGGTGTTCTAGGTTCTTCTAACGGTTCTTTTCCTTGAAATTTCCCTTCTGTCTCTAATTGGATTGTGCCAAACTCATTCGTATCGTTGGGCTGTGTACTTAGGATGTACATGGTTCCTTCTTTGTCTATGTAAGCGTCTCTCTCAAATTTCACCACTGGTCTTTCCAATCCAATGGGTTGATCCGGGTTGTGCAGTTGCACCACTTGCCTCTGCAAACCATCCTCATAGATGCGAGCACCTAGTCGGTTGATTCGGAGAAACTCTAACTGCGTTCTATAGGGTCCTTCTGGTCTTTCTAAGTATGCTACATTAGACCCTCCTTCTGGTCTGTCTGTGCTAAATGCCATTTCTGATTCGCTAGTATCTGAGCTCTCGTAGGGATAACTATTATTCAATTGCTGAGCCCAAGATCGTGCAGTGGTTCTTACACTAGCCTCTGATGATCTAAGGCTTCGTCGGTCCGACTTACCTATATGTTTGCCCGATCTAAGGTTCATTAATTTCCTTCCTTGCTCACTCAATTACACACTTAGATCGTCAATGGCTCTTTGTGATTAATTCTTGGTTCTTTTTAATTTTCTCTGGATCCTTGTCTTAATTTATGCGTCAGGAATTCGACTTTCGTTATGATTTTGAGTTATCGTTCCGTCAGACTTATGTTCTTTTCTTTAGGTTTTCGCGTCACACACACCTTTACTTTAAGTCTTAAACTTGATAGAATTAGGTATCTTGAACTTGAGGCGTTCCTATCGTCGTTAATCCACAACTACCGTTTAGCCTAAGCTAAGAATTGACTGAGGGGGTTGAGTAATCTTCCAACCTCGAGTCGGCTTTTCTGGTTGCTCTGATGCCCTGTTGCCCAAGAAGCCGTGCTTCCCAAGCTCTGCTGTCTCCACTGCCTTGCTTGCTTGCTTGACTTGGATTGCCCTTGCTAGACCTGGAAAATTCCAATGTTAGACCAATTCACAAGATGATTAAACACTTGAGCACATACATCTTTTAAATCCCTTCCCTTTTTGCCCAAATTTTCAATGTGTACCCCCTGGCTTCCTAGTCCCAAACTGAGTGAACCTCAAAATAGCTTATCCAAAATTAGATGTATTCTTTATGAAAAAAACAGTTGAGGTCACGTAGTACTCGTCACGAGCTTTCTAACGAGCTATTAAGCTCAAAAAACGGACTTCGGATGAAAAAGTTATGAGCGTTCAGGCCCTGGGGGGTAAAAACTGACAATCAGATTTTCCTTCAAATATAGGCTAAGGGGTCTCTTATGAGTCTAATGGTCCAAAAATTTCTCAAAAATAGCCCCAAAATTGGCCAAAAAATGAAACCCTAAAATTTGCGTTTGGGGTGGACAATCGCGATGGTCCGAGACAATCGCGATGGTCTGGGACCGTCGCGATGGCCCGAAATGGTGAACCGTCGCGATGGCGTGAAGTCGAGCCGTCGCGATGGTCCGAAAAATTGAACCGTCGCGATGGTCCAAAAAATCGAACCGTCGCGATGGCGTGATCGGGCGGACAATCGCGATGGCGCGGTCAACGGTCAACGGTGGACAATCGCGATGGTCCGAAGTGAACCGTCGCGATGGTCCGCGATGCGATGGCTTGAGCCAATCGCGATGGTCCGATTTTGGGCTGTCGCGATGGTCCAAAAGTTGAACCGTCGCGATGGTCTATCGTGACACGTGGCACTGTCGTGGCGATGGCCTAAGCCAATCGCGATGGTCCGGGGTCAAATGAACCGTCGCGATGGTCCGAAAAAGCGAACCGTCGCGATGGTCCGGCCGAGCCGTCGCGATGGCGTGAGCCTATCGCGATGGTGCGACACAATCGCGATGGTCCGAGCCAATCGCGATGGTCCACCAAATGACGAATTTTTGAAATGCAACTATGGTGCCGTGTGTGCGCAAGGATCGCCTACCTCGTGGTGTGGTCGCCTACCTCAAAATCCGAACTTGGCGGACCATCGCGATGGTCCGACACAGTCGGAAATTTCTGACAGAATGTACATTTTTTACCTTTTGGAAGCTTTCCTGATGCTCTGAAGCTGCAAGAAAACTCAAGAAAACACAAGTGCATACAAGCGCAAAAACTCTCTCTCGCTCTCTCGCACGCACAAATGAGGGGAAATGAGGTGAATGGGGGGATATGGTGAATTTTCTGATTTTTTTGGAGATGGAGATGATGATGCGATGATGAAGATGGAGTGTGGGGGAAGTGAAAAACACTAAAAACTAAGTAAAAACAACAACAAAAACTGAAATTTTTACCTTCCAACGCCACTTCTTGCTATACTCTTACCATCACACATTCGTCCTAGACTCGATCCCCGGCAACGGCGCCAAATTTGGTGTTGCTCTAGCACAATGGTGAGAACCACGTTAAGAAGCTCCACCTCCTTAATGTCAATCCGCGGAAGAGATAGGAGTGATATGAAGATCGTGAACGTGAGATGAAGTGAGAGTGAAGGTGAGAAGCACAAAGATGCACACACACATACACACACACAATGAAGAGACAAGCAAGACACAATGGAAGGTGGGAAAATAGCTCTATTACTCAAGAACACTCTTACAAGCTCAAACTAGCTCTAGGCTCACACTAACCAAAATGAATCAACCCCAAAAATGAGCTCTCTAGCTCTTTTTATAGTTTCTAGACTAGTTTTGACCGGTTTCACATCTAGTGACCGGCATAGTTAAAAAATAGGTCCTAGAGGCTATTTGGAAGGGTAAACGATGTCTAAAAATAACGAAAATTGGTACGAGCAATCTACCTAAGCTCCTCAAGCTCGAGGACTCCTCGGCTTGCACAAAATGGAGCTATGAATTAGAAAATGGGATTTTGTCTATATTACATATGTTACAAGAGTGATGAAAATCACTGTTGGGTGTTTGAAAAAATGATCCGACTGGCTCCCTGCTCCGTTGTTACATGCTTCCGCGTCGTCTGTGCCTCTGGCTGTGCCTCTGACTGCTTCCAACAATATACATATACATATACATATACATATACATGTACATGTACATGTACATATACATATACATATACATATACATATACATATACGTATACATATACATATACATATACATGTACATGTACATATACGTATACATGTACATATACATATACATATACATATACATATACAATGAATACGTATATATGTATACGTATACGTACACGTATACGTATACACGTATACATGTATGTATACACGTATACGTATACGTATACGTATACACGTACACGTATACATATACGTATACGTGTATACATATACGTGTATACGTATACGTATATACGTATACGTGTATACGTATACGTGTATACGTATACGTGTATACGTATACGTGTATATGTATATGTATACGTATACGTATACGTATACGTATACGTATACGTATACGTATATGTATACATATACTTATACATATACGTATACATATACATATACATATATGTATACATATACATATACATATATGTATACATATACATATACATATCCATATACATATACATATACATATACATATACATATACATATACATATACATATACATATACATGTGTCATATACATATACATGTGTCATATACATATACATGTACATGTACATATACATATACATATACATATACATATACATATACATATACATATGCATATGTTGGTAAACACAATATATATCAGTGTGTATGTGTACACACACACACACACACACATATATACACATATACATATGCATACATTGGTAAACACAATATATATGTTGGTAAAAATAATATATATCTATGTGTGTGCTGATGGGGGAAGTATCTCAACCCCTAAGCAACGACGAAGCGTGAATGACCTCCACAGGTATCCTTCTTTGACCTCTGCACACCAAAAATGCTCTTACTCAGATCATATGCAGAGAACTCCAGTGAGCTTTTGTAGACCTGTAGTAGACACCAAGAGCTTTCCAACAAACCAAATTTCACTTCAAATGGATGCCTACACAAGGAGAACCAATGTCTACAACATGAGCTAGTTGAATGCTCACAACTGCCAATCAAGCAGATACCTCACTTCACTCCAGTAAGCTTTTCTCAGAGATTATACAGAGAATGAATATCAAACTTTGGTCAACTTTAGAGGACTCTAATAGCTACCCAGTGACACCAAAATCATAGAAAATGGATACATAGAGAAGGAGAACCAGCCCTTACAACAGAGAGCAAAATATTTCAAACAGAGCCTACACACTAAGAGAGATATCAATCACACAACTTCACTAAAATGAATGTTGCTCCCAGATTACTGAGAGAATGATCCAGAGAATTTGTGAGCATAAAATAGACTCTAATAGCTATCCAATGAGACAAGAATTACATAAAATGGATACAATATGAGGGAGAACCAATGCTAACAACTCAGGGGTAGAGAGTTGCAACACTGCCTGCGCACACACATAGATATGCCTTCTAAAAGAAAACAAACAAGCAAGCAAGGGGCTAGCTTAAGCAAGGGGCTAGCTTAAGCAAGGGGCTTGCTTATCACAACTCCAGCACTTAGTGCTCACTTTACATGAGCTAAAACTCCAAGAAGATGGCCCCAAAAGAAGTCGGGATACATGCTCCTTTTATAGTGAGAAGTGTGCCCCTAAAATCTAGGAACTACCTTTCCAAATCAGCCTCCTAACTTGGAGGAATTAGTTGAGATGACTTGGGGAGTGGTTGAGTGACTTTTCTTGATGGAATCTCGTGGCTTTTGGCTTCCTTTGATTGCTCCACATGTCCATAAAAGATTCCCCACGAATTTGTAGCTTGAAGCTTGACTTTTAACACTCCCCCTCAAGCTTCAATTCTTCGTCCTCATCCAAGCTCCTTCATGTTGATGCATTGCTTGAATTTTGAAATCTTCATCCCATCCAAAGCCTTTGTAAACATGTCGGCAACTTGGTCCTTGGTACCAATATGATGTACTGAAACTTCCTTCGATATCACCTTTTCCCTTATGAAGTGATAGTGCACTTCAATATGCTTGGTTCTAGCATGATAGACAGGATTCGATGCTAGATGAATGCTACTCATATTGTCACAAAAAATTGGATATGTGTCAACCTGCAAATTAAGCTCCATAAATAACTTCTTAATCCACATTAGCTCACATGTGACTTGAGCCAAAGCTCTATACTCAGCCTCGGTGGAAGATAATGCCACCGTGGGTTGCTTCTTTGAAATCCATGAGATGATCTTGCTACCTAGCATGACTAGGTAACCACTTGTACTTCTTCTATCCTCCTTCGAACCGGCCCAATCGGCATCAGAATAAGCTTTGACCTGCATATCATCATCAAATGAATAGAACAATCCTTCATTTATAGTGGCCTTGAGGTATCGTAACATTCTTCTTGCAGCTTGCAAGTGTGTAGTCCTTGGACTATGCATAAATTGTGATAACACTCCAACTCCATATGCTATGTCGGGCCTAGTTATTGTGGCATAATTGAAAGATCCTACAATAGATCGATACAAGGTTACATCCTCTAATGGATCTCCATCAATGGAGCTTAGCTTTACATTAACTTCCATGGGATTTGAAATAGGCTTGCAATGTAGCATCCCAAACCTCTCAAGTAGGTCTAGAATATACTTCCTTTGTATGAGCATAATACCTTCTTCTTTGTATACAACTTCAATGCCAAGAAAATACCTAAGATCTCCAAGATCAGAGATCCTAAACTCCTTTCCAAGCTTTGCCTTGATCTCCTCAATGCCCTTTGTATCATTACCTGTAATGATAAGATCATCTACATACACGCACATGTAGACTACAAGTTCTCCTCTTTGTTTGATGAAGAGAGATGGATCTGCCTTGCATTGATTGTAACCACATTTGATCAAATAGTCCACCAATCTTTGGTTCCAAGCCCTTGGAGCTTGCTTTAGGCCATAAAGTGCCTTCTTCAACCTACAAACATGATGTGGAAACTCTTTATGAACAAAACCTAGTGGTTGCTCCATGTATACCTCTTCTTCCAAGTCTCCATTGAGAAAGGCATTCTTGATATCCAATTGGAAAAGCTTCCATCCTTTGCTAGCAGCCATTGCAATGAGTGTCCTAATGGTGCTCATCTTTGCCACGGGGCTGAATGTCTCTTCAAAGTCCACTCCATATGTTTGTGCAAAACCCTTGGCCACCAATCTTGCTTTGAACCTAGAAATAGATCCATCTGAATTCCTCTTTACTTTATACACCCACTTATTACCTATTAACTTCATGTTATCCTTCTTGGGCACTAGAGTCCATGTTTGATTCTCCTCAAGTGCGTCGATCTCTTCTTGCATTGCCTCTTTCCATTCGGTGTACCTGCTTGCATCTTCATAGCAATCGGGCTCATGATCTTCTACTACTTTGTTCATATATGCATAATGAGTTGCCATGTATGAATCATAAGTAAACCTTTGAGTTGGATACTTAACTCTAGAAGACTTCCTTTCTTCACCTTTTGGAGGAATAAACCTCCTTTGCCTTGGGAACTTGATCTCTTTCTTTGACATGGCTTCTTTCTCCATCATGTGTCCTTCATCATCTTCAACTTCATTACCTTCTTCATCCAACTCCACCAATGTTGCTTTGCCTTTGTTGATTGATTGTGCTTCATAGCTTGATGAAGATCTCCCCCTCCATGGTGAGTTCATGCTTGAACTATCTTCATTGATGGAACACCTTGGGCCGCTTAGCTCTAGGTCGATTTGTTCTTCATCATGTCCATGCTTTTCTTCTTCATAGTCCTGCATACAATCATACTTCTTATACCAAGGGAGTAGCTCATCAAATGCTACATCCCTTGATATCCTCAAGTCCTTTGTGTTTGGGTTGAAGCACCTGTAACCTTTATGATCATTTGAATATCCTAGAAACACACACTTTTCTGCCTTTGGTTGTATCTTGTGCCTCAATTCACTTGGCACATGTACATAACAAGTACATCCAAATATCTTCAAGTGGGAAAGATCAGGTTTCTTACCATAATAGGCTTGATATGGTGTCAAGCCATGGATCCCTGAGGTAGGAGCCCTATTCATAAGATACACGGCGGTATTTGCTGCATCACTCCAAAACATGTTAGGTACATTCATCTCATTAAGCATTGCTCTAGCGATCTCGGCAATGTATCTATTCTTTCTCTCTGCTACTCCATTTTGTTGGGGTGTGTACCTGCATGTTACTTGCCTCTTGATGCCTTGATCCATTAAAAAATCAGAAAACTCATTTGAGAAATATTCTCCCCCTCCATCGGACCTTAGCTTCTTGATATATGTACCTGTTTCCTTCTCTACCATTGCCTTGAATGCTTTGAAACATGTAAACACATCTGATTTGTTTTTTATGAAATAAACCCAAACCATCCTTGTGCAATCATCTATAAAAGTGACAAAGTACTTGTTACCTCCAATGGATTGCTCTTTGGTTGGCCCCCACACATCTGTATGTATCAACTCCAATGGATGTTGGCTTATGTAGCCACTCTTCTTGAATGGAAGTCTCGCTTGCTTCCCTAGTTGACAAGATTCACATAAATGCTTCATACCTTGTCCTTGGAAGTTGGGAAGACCTTCAACCAGCCTCTTGAATTGCATTTCCTTCATTCTTTGTATGTTGATGTGTCCTATCCTCTTGTGCCACAAGTCCAACTCCGAAATCCTCTTGTTTCCATATGTGAAGTAGACATGTTGAGTGGAATGAGAATTTACCTCCAAGGTGAAGAGTCTCCCTTGCTTCTTTCCTCTTGCTATGACCTTGTAACCTTGCTTAGGGTTCTCCACAAAGCATCCACCTTTGTTGAACCTTACTTGATAGCCTCTTTCAACCATTTGCCCAACGGACACCAAGTTCTTTGTGATAGTAGGTACATGCAAGACATCCTTGAGACATCTTCCTTCCTCCTTGTCATCCAAAGCTACATCTCCAACATGGGAGATCTCATGGGCTGTATCATCACCTGTTTCTACATGTCCTTTACCTTTGGGAACATGTAGATTAGTAAACCAAGAAGCATTGCAACTCATATGGTTGCTACATCCACTATCAATATACCAAGTGTTATCTACTTTGATTGAATTCCCATTCATGTGCATCATCAAGAGATTGTCATTTTCTGAACTTGTAGAAGCATAATTACCTTGGCCTTTGTATGAAGAACCTTGATTATATCTCCTTTGGTTTCCTCCTTGGTAGCAATCTCTAGCATAGTGGCCAAACTTGCCACATATGTAACATCCTTCACCATCTTGATTCCTGTTTTGTTGTTGTCGTCCTCCTCTTCCTCTTGTTCTTCCTCTCCCTCTTTGTGATGAGGTGCCTTGGTCATGTCCTTGATTGCTTGAGTGGCCTTGCCTTCCTCCAAACCTTCCTTTGCCCCTTCCTTGTCCTCGTCTTCCTTTGCCCCTTTGATTACCTGCATAGAAAACTTGTGCATCCTTGCTTTTAGTTGAACTTCCACCTATGTTCATTTCTTCGGTGACCATGAGAGCAACCAATTGCTCAAAATCGGGAAGATTATCCCTTACATATACTAAAGTGGTAAAGGGTTTCCACTTCTCATCATCTCTCAAACCATTGAGAGTATAAGCCACAAGATCGTCATCGTCTACGTGGCTTCCAATGGATCCCAATGCATCTGATAACTCCTTGACCTTAAGTATGTAGTCATTTATGCTACTCCCTGAGCTCTTCCTAAGGTTGTTGAGCTCATTCTTGAGTTGGATCTTCCTTGCTTTGGTGCTTGTTGAATAAAGCCTTTCAAGTGTCTCCCATACCTTCATGCTTGAATCCAAGTCTTGGATATGGCCGATCATGCTATTGCTAATGTGTTGGGAAAGAATAAAGATAACCCTCTTGTCTCTTTCATTCCATTCCCTAAAGGCCCTTCTCTGGTCATTGGTTGGATTCTCATCCAACCTAGGTCTTGGTTCACTTCCACTAATCAACCCCCAAAGGCCCTTGCCCATAAGATAGTTGGAGACCCTAAATCTCCATGGTTGATAGTTACCTTTGTCTAGCTTTTCAATTTGAGTGTTGAAGTCTCCCATATCTAGTCTTTGATACTTGACCTAGCCCTTGGCTAATGCTCCAATGTGTGTAAAATGAAAATGAGGCTCTGAGGTTACCTCAATCCAAAGCTTTCCTTAGATGGACACCTTGTGCTCTTGCAAATTTGAGTAGAATAGCTCCCCCTTGATGTGAGCTACCTCCAAGAAGCTTTTGTTGATGCAAATCTTCAACCACCAACTCCAAGAGGTCTTCTTGCTTGTATGTGATGCCTCCAAGATTCCCAAATGCTCTGATACCACTGATGGGGGAAGTATCTCAACCCCTAAGCAACGACGAAGCGTGAATGACCTCCACAGGTATCCTTCTTTGACCTCTGCACACCAAAAATGCTCTTACTCAGAGCATATGCAGAGAACTCCAGTGAGCTTTTGTAGACCTGTAGTAGACACCAAGAGCTTTCCAACAAATCAAATTTCACTTCAAATGGATGCCTACACAAGGAGAAACAATGTCTACAACATGAGCTAGTTGAATGCTCACAACTGCCAATCAAGCAGATACCTCACTTCACTCCAGTAAGCTTTTCTCAGAGATTATACAGAGAATGAATATCAAACTTTGGTCAACTTTAGAGGACTCTAATAGCTACCCAGTGATACCAAAATCATAGAAAATGGATACATAGAGAAGGAGAACCAGCCCTTACAACAGAGAGCAAAATATTTCAAACAGAGCCTACACACTAAGAGAGATATCAATCACACAACTTCACTAAAATGAATGTTGCTCCCAGATTACTCAGAGACTGATCCAGAGAATTTGTGAGCATAAAATAGACTCTAATAGCTATCCAATGAGACAAGAATTACATCAAATGGATACAATATGAGGGAGAACCAATGCTAACAACTCAAGGGTAGAGAGTTGCAACACTGCCTGCGCAC